>CM037790.1:39811405-39861405 GCA_021229015.1 Solen grandis | reverse complement strand
CTTCATATCTAGGAAAGACCGTACACAAGACAGGCATGGTGGCGTAATCATTGCTGCTAAGGACTCCATATCTGGCACTGACTTAAACATAAATTCATCTGCAGAATTCACTGTTGCATCCTTTGTGTGCAAAGGCAAAGATCCACTTATATTAGCCTCAGTATACCGGCCACCAAACAGTGACCAGACTTACATTGATGAAGTTTGTGCCCAATTCCGCCAGCTCCATCTTGCTTACCCTTCTTCAACTATCTGGCTAGCAGGAGATATCAACTTACCCGATATCGACTGGCATACCTACACTGTAAAGGGTAACAATAACTCCAAACAGATAAATCAAAGCTTCATTGATGCAGTGTTGGATACCAGCTCAGAACAGGTCGTCACCTTTCCTACAAGAGGAAACAACACTTTAGACCTCTTTATAACAAACCGACCATCCCTGATAGAACGTTCCAAACCTCTACCAGGCATCAGCGACCACGATGCAGTCTTTATCTTGGCCAAAACCTCAGCAACAAGGCTAAAAGCAGCGCCAAGGAAGATCTTGCTTTGGAAACAGGCCAACACTGCAGACATAAACTCAGCTATAAATGACTTCACTGCAGACTACACAGCTAGGTATACCAAATATACTGACATCAACACTCTCTGGAAGACGTTCAAATCTTTTGTTGATTCCACCATCCAGAAACATGTCCCATCAAAGATGACTTCCACTCGCTTCAACCAGCCATGGATATCCCGGAAAGCTAAGCGCCTCTCAAGAAGAAAGAAGAGGGCCTATCATAAGGCAAAGGCTACTGGATCAGAGGCAGACAGGAGTACAAGCAACTCTGTAAAGACACACGCTATGAGTGCAGAAGAGCTTACAACAGTTACATCAGTGACATGGTTTCATCTGACCGTAACCCAAAGAAACTGTACTCCCTTATCAAAGGAAAAAGATGCGACAGCAGTGGCATATCACCTTTGAAGTCAGAAGGGACATTGCATAGCGCTTCTGCCACCAAAGCAGCCATACTAAATGCCCAATTCAGTAGTGTTTTTACAAAAGAGGACTTAACAAACAGTCCCTCTCTAGGAACCAGCCCTTATCCAGAAGTTCCAGGCTTTTCCATCCATGCTGAAGGTGTGAGAAAACTCCTAGCTGACCTCGATCCACACAAGGCAACTGGGCCGGACAACATTCCATCTAAGTTTCTGAGGGACCATGCTGACGGACTGGCACCTGCATTAACTTTACTCTTTTCTGCCTCTATCGCTCAGGGGGAAGTGCCATCAGACTGGAGACATGCACATGTCACACCAATCTTTAAAAAGGGTGAACATTGCAATCCTGCCAACTACAGGCCCATATCGCTCACCTCAATATGCAGCAAGCTGATCGAGCACATCCTTCACAGCCAGATCATGTCCCATCTTGACAAACATCGGATACTTTCCGATCAGCAACATGGGTTCAGGAAGAAGCGGTCAACGGAGAGCCAGCTCATCCTCACCCTTAATGATCTTGCAAAGAGCCTCGATGAAGGGGAACAGATTGATGCTGTACTACTTGACTTTAGCAAGGCCTTTGACAGAGTACCTCACAAGCGGCTAGCCATTAAACTCAGCCACTATGGAATCAGGGGTAACCTGCTGAAATGGATACAAAGCTTCCTAACAGATAGGACCCAGCAAGTCTTGGTGGAAGGAGAGTCCTCTGATACAGCACCTGTCACTTCCGGCGTGCCTCAAGGATCAGTGATCGGACCTCTTCTCTTCCTCCTGTACATCAATGACCTACCACTTCACACTACATCCCCAACACGGCTTTTCGCCGATGATAGTCTCCTGTATAGAAGAATCCGCACCACAGAAGATGCCAAAGCCTTGCAGGACGACTTAGACAAGCTCCAAAAATGGGAACATGACTGGCTGATGTCATTTAACCCTTCAAAGTGTGAGGTGGTCCGCATCACAAGGAAGAGAAATCCTATCAAGACCACATACTGTATCCACAACAGCGAGCTCCAAGTAGTGAAGGTGGGGAAATACCTTGGGGTCTACATAGACGAGAAGCTAAACATGAATCACCACATAGCAGAAACTGCAAAGAAAGCTAACAACAGCCTTGCTTTCCTCCGACGAAACCTGTCAAGCTGCCCTCAGAACATCAAGGCCCAGTGTTACCAAACCCTTGTCAGGCCAGTCATGGAATATGCAAGTTCTGCCTGGGACCCCCACACCAAAGCTGGCATCAGCAGCCTCGAAGCTGTACAGCGTAGAGCAGCACGCTTCGTGAAGGGGAATTATCTCACCACGTGCAGCACCAGCCAGATGGTAGCTGATCTAGGATGGCAGCCCCTTGACGAACGACGCTCCCATGCCAAGCTAGTTATGGTCTATAGGATTGTTCATGGCCTCATTGACATCCCTCCAGAAACCTTCCTTCACCCATCAGCCATAAATACCCGCGGGCACGGCACCCGCTACCTCTTACCCTTTTGTCGTACAGACGCCTATCTGCACTCTTTCTTTCCCTCTGCTATCAGACTGTGGAACCAGCTTCCCATGCAAATTATCTCTGTCGATAGCGTAGAGGCTTTCAAGAGAGGCCTGGTGACGCTGGGGTAAACTGAGAATTTGCCTGTTTTAACCGTTTTTACTCTGCACTGTACATACATGCGCGCCGTACACACATCTTTGTACATACACTCATGTACGACAATACCCCAGAGTGGGTTATGTACATCAAGGAAGAAGAAGAACGAGACAGGTGTAATTTTTCACGGTTTGATTGCACCAGTCTCCAATCTTTCACAGTTTTTACCTTGGAAATGGTAATGTTACAGTAATTAAGTAATTATTAGAACAATGATTCGAGCTCCTTTGGATGTCCTGTTGACGAACTCCCTAAAATGAAAAGGTTTATTCTAAAATGCAAACAAACACACTTTACGCAAAATTAAGGCAAATTCAGGTAGTGTTCACTTTTCAAGTTGTGTTATTAATTTTCTAAGCTTGAAAGTAAACGTTTGTTTAAATCGTTTATTTCCTAATTAGCTACTCTCAGTCGTAAATAAAACATATACCTCTAACCAATCTCGCACTCAAAGGAGTAAAGCAAAAAATAATAATATCAAAATACCATAAAGCAAAACTATCATTAAAAATAATCTTGTTTTAAAGAGGGATGCGTTCGTTGACTTTTTAACAGTTGAAATATAATCTGCAGCACTTAAAAATCTTCCAAAAGCCATCGGATATGCAGTCATGTACGTTACCAATGGACCACTGTGCCCATAAAAGATAACTTTAATGATATTCGTAATAGTTTACGCATGTGTGAAGATTATAAATAAGTGAGTTATTTTCCCAAGAAATGAGACAAATTTGTGCCGATATAGATCGCGGTTTTGCCAGTTCACTGAGCTGTAAGACCTTTTTTATTTAAATATTAATGGATTAATTCTACTGTAACAGTTAAGCATATATAGGGCATAATTTAATTTCATCGAATAATTTTTTTAGGTTGTATTATCACGATTGGCGTACCAACGATTGATGATACAATTTTCAAAGATCACGAGATAAAATAAAATGTTGCATCTTTAAAAAAAACGAGCTTTTTGTTTTCATTTTACGTTATGTAACAGTGAAAATACATTTCTATAATTTTCACCGTGAAAATATCATTAATAAATTGTATTTATATCGAAGTAATCCACAAAAAAAGTATAAAATAAATTTATTGTAATTAAGAATTCACCAAATAATCTATAATATTAGTATACTACACTTATTTTTGTGACAACAGGGCAGTGCTGCGTTCAATTACCGTTAAAAGTCCCTTACTTTAGCCTTTGCTTAAAGAATGCAAGCAAGAAACCAAATCATTAACAGTTTCGAGAGCTACGCTTCACTGAAGGTAAGGCTCATAGCTAGTCTACTACTATATTGGGTAACCTCGTTGATACCCTCTTAATAGGTATAACAGGTGTCGGAGAACTATATTAAATATACATAATTTAAAACATCTTTTTATTGTATTATCAAATACATAGTATCACTAAAGAGATATATTTTTGTGACGAAAATGCAAATTGGTTTAATGATAAAATATTTTTTATATATCTTCTTCTGTTAATTTTAGTCCAGAGTGAAATTTGCTACTGTTCAAATTACATTATATCTCAACGGTAGAATGTGCTTGTACTTTGCCTATATATTGCTTAGAGGTCAAAGATATTTTTTATAAAACAAAAAATATTGCCCAAGGTATAAAGAACACATTCTTGAGTGGAAAACCTAAGTTACAGAAAATTATGTCGTACGTATATGGTGAGCACTTTTCCATTACCGTATGACTTTTTAGTAAAATATTTCATACAAATGGTTTGGTATATGATTTAAACGTATTATCTTTAACACACATATATTGATTGTTACTTAGGTAACCGATTTGTACAAAATATTGACAATATATTGAATTTAATCCATTTTTGTGTTGCTTAAGTGTTTTCATTTTAATCATGAAAGGCAAAGTTGGGGTAGGGTAATACAAATGTCAATAACTTCTTTATATAGGGGTAAATTTTCTTAACATTTAATATTTAAGTTTATACTTTATTTATTTTACATCGATTACGAAACAAGTTATCACAGCTTATATTAATGAATCTTGATGGCTCTGGTGGTGGCGTATTGTGTGAGGAAACCGGAGAGCCCGGAGAAAACATACGTGTCTGCAAGGGCGACCACTGTACCCTCGCACGTACGTGACCAGGAATCAAACACGGGACGCATTGGAAAGAAGTGGGGCGCATTACCACTACGCTTTCCAAGCACCCAATTTATAATTCATTGATAGATGGACAACCTCCAGTGGAATGATTTATAATCCTTTGACCATATATGAGTTTCTTCCTTGTTCTATCGATATATGATATACATGCAGCGAGCTCATTGTTAATCAGTTAATCAATCAATCAACAAATCAAGTAACCAAGCAATAAAAACTGACAATTAAATATCAGTAAGAATCAGGTCTGCAGCGCTAGTTTACTGGTGAAAATGATCATTTCACTTTCTAGGTAGAAAGGTTGACAATCGTTTAAACGAAATTTATCGACCGGGAGACAGGTGTGTTTCTGTAAAACAGACGTATACTCGAGCTATAAAATCACGAGTCTATTTTAAGTTAGCTGCAGATTTAATCATGTTTGATTGAAATACAGGGAAAATGTTTTCCAGTTAAGTAAACTGGAAAAAATCATATACACAAGTGGCAAATATGTCTTAATACGTGTATGCCACAAGCAAGCGTGATGCGCAAATGGAAAAAGAAATTCTCTGTCGATTTGGAGGAATGTTTTAGGCGGGGTCTAAAGCTGTGGTCACATCTTACGGTCATGCACGTACCGGACCGTTGTTCATGTGAGCGTGGTTTACCGTGGCGCCACTATTGAAAACTAGGTTGAAGTATTTTTTAAGTATGTCCAAAATTAGCCCAACAAAAAATGTACATTTTTATATAGAAAGTTTAAGTAGGGGGAAGTACGTTAACAAGAGCACCGCATGCGGGTGCCAACGCTCGTCTGTTTTAAAACCAATCCATTTCAAAGAAACAATGAGGGATATTGTTATTACCGCCATCCATCTGTCAATCTGTCTACTATTGGACCTGTCTACTATGGGTCCAACAATGTACAGCTATATGGGCTGCCAGTGTTGGCATTAATAATGATTTAGTGATGGTTAGAACTAAAATGTAAAAAAAGTCAACTTGACGACTAGTTGAGAAGTTATGGCCAACGTTAAAGTCTTTTGGTTAAATATTTTAAAAATAGGTCAAAGTTCAAAGGCCAAGGTCAAAAGTCCAAAAAGTGTAACATTGATGGAAAGGTCTAGCTACAAGGAATTCACATTTGAAACATCAGTGATGAAAAAAACAGGCATTTTAAAGATATCCAAAAGAAACAAATAAGGTGAAAGGTCAAGGTCAATAAGTGAAATATTTGCATATGTCTGGATAGATCTTGTCAAGATGAATATGCATACCAAAAATAAAAGTTGTATATTGAATAGTAGTGGCCAACGATATGGCCAACGTTAAGATTCCGGACGACGACGACGGACGACGACGACAACGCAGACGCCGGAGTTACGACAATAGCTCGTATTTTTTTCTTCGAAAAACAGACGAGCTAAAAATACGGCCAACTTTGTGTAACTACGAGTGAAGATTAACTAAAGTCACACTACGGCAATTACGTTGAAAAGCGATTGAACTACGCCTTACTACGTGTAAAAGCCGTGAGATATAACCACGGCTTTAACTATGATAATAAGGTTATATAACGACTCAAGAAACATTTAAAAAAGACTGATATTTTTAAATGGGGTGTGAATGATCATATATGCGTAGCAACAAATATTTATGGAGATATACATGCTACACCGGTAAAATATTTCTCATATTTTACCAGTAGCTTTGTACTTTCAACTGTTACAATTATTTGTTTTTCTATAATTAAATTTGAAAAGTAATATTGATATTTTATATGATACAATAATTAAGCATTTCTTTATTCATACTTTCTTTCAACATTTCGTCTCAGCCACGTGATACATTCTTTGTCTATCTGTCATAGATAAGTGTTATAAAAACGCCAGGGTATCATGGCATGTTTAGCGTGTCCGCAATTCACACATTGCGCAATTAATCGCTAATCGCATTAAACTGGTCACGTGGCTTGTCTGTCACCCCCGTCCCAATTCAATTCAATTCAATTCAATTCATTCCTTTATTTCACTCATTCCATTTTACAGTAATGGATAAGAGAGGTTATAATAAGTACAACATATAAAGAGGCTCTAGAAGAAATAGAAGTAGTAACACAATAATTGAGATGATTTCACTAATACATTTTGTAAATATATATTCTAATATATAAATAATTCAGTTGAACAGATGGAGAGTCATTGTTTCACAATTGCCATTTAAAGAAAACAACAACAACAAAACATCAATTTAAACATGTTGTCAGAATATCTTCCAATTAATCATTAGAGTATAATATTACCTTATCTTAGTCAAAATTGATTGTACAAACTTAAATAAATTTATGTTTTGTCTTTTGTTTTTGAATTCATTAGTTTCTCTAATTTAAAAATATTTGGGTTTCTATAAAAATAGGGCTTTAGATATTTCTTTCTGTCATCTGTTAAATTATTGCATTCAAAGAGATAATGGAATTCGTCCCCTAATTTATTGACGCAATGTGGACAAAATCTTTCATTTAGTGCGATTCGATTCCATTTACCTATTTCTACCTGCATTCTATGATTACGAGTTCTAAATCTGATTAAACATTTTAAATATCTTGAAGGAGTTTTTATTAAATAATCTTCAAAACCAAATTTTTTAATTTTAAAATTATTATTGCTTGAGCTGTTTACAAGACTATACCATTCGTTAACAAATAAATCTTTTAATTTTTGCCTTACAGTTAGTTTCAGCCATTTCGGGTTAATAGTCGATTGATTACTCCAAATATTATTCAACCCACATTTAATTAAAATTGATTTAACTGAGTAAATCCATGGATATTTTTTCTTAAGAGATTGGTCTTGTAGGTGTTTTGATTCATGTACGATACTGTTATAAATTTTGGCTGATAGTTTTAAAGGGGTGTTTTCAGGTGATAAATGTAACTTTGACCAATAAGCTATTACCCTAGTTTCAACATCGACTGAAAGGGGAAGTGTTCCTGTTTCTCCATAAATAATGTAATTTGGAGTAGATTTTTTTACATTTAAAATATGTTTTAAAAACTGTAATTGTACTCTTTCTAAAACTGTATTATTACCGTAACCCCAGACTTCGGCCCCATAAAGTAAAATCGGTTTAATAGTTTTATTGAAAAGTTCTATTTGTAAATCAATAGGTAAAGATAATCGGTTTATATTTCTTAATAAGGAGTACATTGCCCTAGTTGCTTGATTTGCTAAATGTTTTTTACATTTCTGGAAAGAACCTGAACGACAGAAATATATTCCTAGATATTTGTATTCTTCTTCAATTTCAAGTGTATTCCCTTTATAAACAAAATTGTTTTCAGCTAGTCTACCCTTTCCAAAAACAACAACTTTAGACTTTGAAATATTTACAGTTAACTTCCATAAATCACAGTAATTTGCATAAGTATCTAGAGCATTTTGTAATCCGGATGCAGATTCAGACATGATAACAGTATCGTCTGCATATAAGAGGATAAATATTTTTAAGTAATTTTGAATGTTCATTTCGTGGTCAGGCTCTATATGTGGAAGATTCACACCATTTACAACATTATTTCGTAAAAAATAATCGTGTATATCATTTAAAAATACGGAAAATAATAAAGGAGAAAGATTTTCTCCTTGTCTTACACCAATATTACAAGGGAAAAAATTAGATACTTCTGAGTTATGAATTATACATGACTTAATATTATTGTACATATTCTTTATTAACATTAGACATTTACCATTTATATGTGTATTCAATAATTTCATCCACAGCCCACTTCTCCATACAGTATCAAAAGCTTGTTTTAAATCAATAAATGCGCAAAATAGTTTCTTTTTGCTATTATTTAAATATTGAATTATATGATTTAAAATGAATATGTTATCTACCGTTGAAAATCCTTTTCTAAAACCTGACTGGAATTCAGTTATATAATTGTTTGATTCAACAAACAAAGAAAGGCGATTATTTATTACACAAGTGAAAAGTTTACCCAGGCAACTAAAAAGTGTTATCGGCCGGTAATTCTCGGGTCTTGCCGGATCTCCTTTATTTTTATAAATGGGATTAATCATGCCAATGGTCCAAAAATCGGGTATAACACCGTTGTCAAATACTAAGTTAAAAAGTTTTTCATAAACATCTTTAAACATATGAAATGAAGTTTTGATATGTTCATTCATTATTTTATCTATCCCACTTGCTTTGTTGTTTTTTAATGACCGTACTGCTTTTTCTATTTCAAGTATACTTATTTTTCCGTTTATATTATTGAATGGGTTAATATTAGAGGTGTTTGTTGAGTTAGATGTATGGTTATTAATTTCGTTATCATCTACACCATTGTCATGATTATCATTATCATTATCATCATTCGTACCTTCATCAGCGTAATTACACTTTTAAAGAAATCGTATAGATCTTGTATATTAGTTTCAGCTTTATTATTAACATTTTTGTAGGGTTTTTTTTTTCAATTTTTTTTTTTATTTCTTATAAAATTTTTACGGGCTTTTTTACACTTTGGTCCAAACCACTGCGGTAGTTTCGTCCCGGGTAGACGAAACTTTTCTTTGTGAAAAGTTAAGAATTCGAATTTTGGCTTTCTAAGAGGAAGGACCTCTATTTAGGATTTCCTAACGAAACTTATTAACTGATATTTGATATTGATTTTTACTGTGATTTCACGGACATTTATGTGGATAACCATTATTGTTATTATTATATACTACTGTGTTTTCATGGACTATATTATTGTTGTTAATTGAATTTGTGGATTGCCACAGAAAGAAAAGAAAAGAAGAAAATAAAATCTCATTAATCACAAAAAGGACTTATTCTTCATTGTGTGAGAGTTCTTACCAGGACAAAACAAGTTTGTGTTACTTTATTAACTTTTCTGTCATAATGTTTCATCAACATCAACATCTCTTTGCGCCATCATGGATGACCAGATGAGCAGCACACGGGTGTGGTGGTTTCCATGGAGGACCAGGAAACTGCTATCACGAGCCGTGCTGGTACGGCCACTGTGTTCAGCAGCCAACGTTCGATTCCCGACAGTGCCGGTACGATTATTGTGCGCCGGAGCGATACCAAAGGCGCACAAACGTTACTTACGTACCGGGCCCCCGTTCCGGAAGGCAGACTGCCAGGAGGACCAACAACGCTAAACCGCAACCGCGAATAAGCAAAGTGGACGTGTACCAAGCAAGGTGAGGCCATGTCGAGAAAATCGGAAGCCCGACGCCTTCGTGACCGACAGAGAATGACAGACTCCAACTTCAAGAAATCGGCATTAAAAGTAATGCCATTTCATTTGATAACAAATGAAGAATTGAAAGACTTTATGCCAAATAAAGGACACTTTCACCAAACAATGAACGCCATTCTTGTTATAGAAGAGGAGTGTATTGCCCTTCAGGAGGACATTGACGAACACATCGCGGACAAGCGGAATGTGTACTCCACGTGCTCGGCAAAAGTGACCGAAGCAATTAAAATTAACACACAAATCCAAAAAGAATATGGACATATAAAGAAACTTTATTATTATCTCAAACGGATGGAAGGAAAATTAAATGAACTCATAGAGTCAAAGTTTTATTTCAAGAATCAAAGTGAAATAATGCCGTGGTTAGCCAAATGTTCAAACCCCGAACTTCTCGGTGGAAAAGGGTATTCTATTGCAGAAGTCAATGCAATAATGCAACCATGGACAAACTAGTGCTTCTGTTACATATTATAAATGAACTATTTAAATCTTTTCATGAAAATTCGTCAACGTTTCGAAATTTCCTTGATATTATCCCTACTGTGATCGTCCTATAATTACTTTTTACATATGTTATAAATCTATAGTGTTTCAATTTTTAGATTGCGGGACGCAGTCTTTTGCGGGCCGGAAGGGTATGTTGTAGCGGTAATTTATTCAGCCGAATAATTTGCGCTACAACTCTATATTTTTCTTTCATCTTCTCCATCTCTCTCTCTCCGTTTATGTTTCATACACAATTCATGTTGACATATATGAAGTTATGTTCTCTCTGTGTAATTTGTGTAAATTTAAATCATTACATATTTCCATTCTTAATATAATAATGTTCATACAAATTATGTTTATTAAGTTTCATTTTTATTTCGCTAATTGTGTGTATCTCGAAAAAGTATAATATCTAGATGTAAATTCTTTTCATAACTTTGATATCTGGCACGTGTCATGACTAATTAGTTTATTGCAATTTCAATATCTGACACCTTTAATGGCTTCATTGATTATACCTTTGGTCATCTAGCGGTATGATAAGTTTTGTTAATCCGCGTTGTCACTTTTATGGCTTTCCAGTAACTCCGCCCACAAAGGCGTGATTGGCATATCTGTTTATTCTGTAATTTGCTTTAATAGTTGTTGATTTTGATGATAAAAAAAGGATTCCAGTTCTAACCACCGTCCTGTGCAGAAGTCTGTCAGGACAATCTTAACGTATTTGATGTCAAATATCGTGCTTTCAATTTATACAGAATACTGTATATTACTAATTGTTTGGATATATCTGTGTTGAAATATATTTATTTAACAACACAGAGACTTTGTATTTTATACACCCTACAAAGCGTAACTACGGAAGAAAAGTTATTACGGACTACCGGATATCTAAACTTTCCTATTTTCACCGGGCTACCATACAGAGAGATCTTAAATATGGCCAATGAGATTATTATTACAATGATGTTACCCCTCGTTTGTTTCTCGCTTCATTTAGTTATTCATTTATCATACACATATTTAAATAGTTGTTTTCTCTTATATATATTTATGAGTCTATTGCACAATAATTCGTGCATGGAAAGTGAAGCAATCAAATACTCGAACTGTTACACTTGAATACTTTATACAACGATATTGCGATGCACAATTGCCAAAAACAACGACAAGAAGTTATTTTCAAACCCCACAGGCGGTTTTTTTAGAAAGGATAGAGTTTTTTATTCAACCTGAGACTGTAATATCACGCCATCAACACATGATACCTTTTCAAGTAACAAGTATGTTTCTATGACTCTCACATTTAATTATTTACATTTCAGCAGGTGACAAAACTATTTCCATGTTAATTTGAGTATTTGCTATCATGCTTGTCGATGTCATCTGCAAAAAAGAACTGTTTGTTTGTTGCTTAGTTTCTCGGTCTCGCTAAAAGGTAATATTTTCAGTGACAAAGAAGATGAGATTGTTGCACAGGTAAATACACACAGTAACAGGTTAGATCTAAACAGTACACGTCATCATGTTACTTGATAAATACACAGTTATGCAAATCATCTATGGACCCATTAAATCCGTCTGCATTTCCTTGAACTTCTGTAGAAAACATGTTAGCTAGAACACCATCTGTCGCTCTTCTGTGTCGTCTTTCAAGTCAACATATGCATTTTAATGATTCAAGCCGTGTATAGACAGTGTAGAAGTGTCCTTGTTTGCTGAACAGGTAACATATCAGACGGGTTACCATAGAAACAGATATTATGCTTTTTCAAAGCAAAAGTATGGTGGCTCAATTCTGCCAGCCACTAATACACTTGGCTATGTCGAAGGTGTTCTGAAAAATGCCACATTTTCACTTAAGTATGGTGGCATATCCGCCACCACTTAACCATTTAGTTTTCATGGAATTTGATAAAACGTTCACGAAAGGTTTTGAGATTTTCATGAATATCACATGGTATCATGAAAATTAATATATTTTTCACGAAACCAAATAATTAACTTAACAGAAAACTATGCTGCTATTTCTCGCCACCACATAACTATAAGGTTTCATGAAATCTAAATAAAACTTTCTCGAAATATTGAGCTTTTCATGATATTTATCTAGTATCTTGAAAAAAAATATCACGATAACAAATAGATCTTAAGTTTTCACGAAACTGCTTCCTGAAAGCCTGTTCATTTTCATGAAAACAGAAAGTTTTCTTGATAATAGCAAATTTCATGAAACTACTTATATGGTGGCATATTTCTGCCAACCACTTATCCACTTAGCTATGTCGAAACTTTTCTGAAAAATTGTCCATATTCAGTTATTATCTGGCAAGTAGAAATTTTTCAAGTTATCCACTTAGGTATATCAACATGACAAATACGTCTGTTAGTGCCCACTACAGCCAATCACAAATTCACTTATTTTAAATGGATATCATGCCTTTTCCGGATAATTATGTGAAAAAATGCTTGTTATCCACATAATTTAACTGACTATCTTGAAAAAAGGCGAAAATCCAGTTATCTTAAGTGAATATATGGTTGGCAGTAGTGGGCACTAACAGACAGTTTTGTCATGTTAAGATACCTAAGAGGGTGACACTATGGTGGCATATTTCTACCAGCCACTTATCCACTTAGCTATGTTGAAACTTTTCTGAAAAATTGTCACATATTCAGTTAGTATCTGGCAAGTAGCAAATTTTCAAGTTATCTACTTGGGTATCTTAACAGGACTAAACTTTCTGTTAGTGCCTACTACTGCCAATCACATATTCACTTATTTTAACTGGATATCATGTCTTTTTCCAGATAATTTTGTGAAAAAATGCTTGTTATCCACATAATTCAACTGACTAACTTGAAAAAAGGCGAGATATCCAGTTATCTTAAATGAATATATGGCTGGCAGTAGTGGGCACTAACAGGCAGTTTTGTTCTGTTAAGATACCTAAGAGGATAACACGAAAGTTTTCTACTTGCCAGATACTAACTGACTATGTGACAATGTTTCAGAAAAGTTTCGACATAGCTAAGTGGATAAGTGGCTGGCAGAAATATGCCACCATATACCTAAGATATCGTGAAAATAGAATAACAGGTATGTGTTGGCGATTTAAAGCACTAACATATGATGGCTGTTATTATCAAGCAAGTGGAAAAAAATTAAGTTATCCACTTAGGTATCTTAACAGGGATAAACTGCCTGTTAGTGCCCACTACTGCCAATCATATAATCACTTAGGTTAACTTTCTGTGCCACCATATTAAATAGATATCATGCTTTTTTCCAGATAATAATGTGAAAAAAAATGCTTGTTATCCACATAAATTAACGGACTAACTTGAATAAAGGCGAGATATCCAGTTATCTAAAGTGAATATATAGCTGGCAGTAGTGAGCACTAACAGGCAGTTTTGCCCTGTTAAGATGCCTAAGAGGATAACTTGAACATTTTCTACTTGTTAGATAATAACTGAATATGTGACAATTTTTCAGAAAAGTTTCGACATAGCTAAGTGGATAAGTAGCTGGCAGAAACATGCCACCATATGTTAGTACTCACTAATGCCACTAACTGAATATCGTGTTTTTTTTTCCAAGTTAGTTAAATTATGTGGATAAGAAGCATTTTATTTCACATTTGTATCTTCGCATGATACTACTTAAGACCTTTCTATTATTTTACAAAACTTAACCTACTGGTTGTGGTTGGCAGTCGTGAGCACCAACAGACAACTTTGTCTCTTAAGATACCAAAGTGGATAACACGAAAACTTTCTGCTTGCCAGACAATAACTGAATATGTGACATTTTCTTTCAGAAATGTTTCGACATAGTTAGGCGAATAAGTGGCTGGCAGAAATATGCCAGCATACAACAGCAATGTCACGTGCTGAAAATTAAAACATGACTAGATTGGCATATGAATTAATCAGTATGTGGTGTTACCTTGCCGCTTGTCTGTGGCGCGACATTAAGTGTTATACACTCTTTAATGTATAATTCGTTTCTTTTGTATTTCTGGGGAGACACGCGACACACTGACGGTATGAGTTATAACAGAGTAAATATTGTTAATTCGTCTCTCCCGTCCAATATTTGCTACGGATTTTATTGACATTTCTAACATGTTGACGTTCATCAAGATACCCGTGTGTCAGTTTCGTACATCCATCTGTCATAAGCCCAGTAATTAAACAAATATTTAAAAAAAAAACTGGGAAGCATGAGTTAAACCTGTATTTGATAATGCTGAAAATGAAGAGGAGAATAATAATGATAAAATTATGACTTGAGGGGTGCCGTGGTCCACTGCGGATCCAGAAATCCTGGGTTCGAACCCCGTTGAGGGCATAGGTTTTCCATGACTTTTTTTCAGGCGCAAAGTACTCGTTCTACACAGGAACCGTCGAGAGGAGGGATAAGTATATGTTGTAAAGTTTTGTTTCCCAATCGACGTAAAATACTTGAGTTTTAACTTAATCGTGACCTAAATGATGTCATACAGGAGCGTAGGTGTTTACAAAGAACACAAGGAGAATCGGGCGACGTCATGGCGTCGTGACGAGCTGCCCCGAATACGCTACCACTGTGTATGTCAGGTGTACACAGAGTCCGATCCAGATGCTGTACATGTTTGAAATTTGTTGTACTAGTGCAATAAAGTTGCATTTAGCTCCCGATAATTAATAATAATATGACCAGCCCTTTTAAAGTAATGACAAAATTAGGAGAATCTAGAAGAAACCTCGTACATGTGAAATTCTTTTTCTGCACATATACACAATTGTTTAACTGAATTCATTTTTATTTCAAAATTCTGTATTGCATAATATCTGATTATGTATTGAACTTGCCATTACATTATGGGTCTATCCTTGAAGTGTATTTTGTTAGTGAAATAAAAAGTCAAAGGACTAGCGCTGAACACGGCGGGCTTTTTTCAATAAGGATCTGATCACATATAGATACATAACAGTTTAGAAGGAGCTAATCAACGACAGGTTCAGGTGCTAGGAATCAGTTGGCTCGTCGGCCATTCCAATAGCAAGAGAGTTAGCAAATGTTTAGAATTGATATGTATCATATATAGACAGATAGAGTGATAGAGATCTGCCACATTGCAGTATCACATCCTAGACACCCCTTCACGTTATCCTGACAGCGGAACAACCAATCATAGAGCTACCATGGATATATTCTGAGCGCCAAGCAAGGGCGCTTTAGAAGTAACTATTTTACGACTATGGTATGTTGCGGCGAAGAATCAAACCCACAACCCGTGACCGGTTGTTTAACAATATCAGGTGGTGGGTTATGCAAATAAGATATGCAGTGTTAACTCCAGTTTCATCTCATAAGACAATCAAAAACATGTTTGTTATAGCTGTGCTAAGGGCACGGCTCCATTAAAATTCATCAGGAAATCAAATATAGTCTAGTGTTAAAATTGTTTTTCCTGTAAGTATGGATCGATAGTGCGGCAGCACATCATAGCTATCTTGCAGAAATCTTCGGAAACATCCTGATAAAGTAGTCCTCATTGATCCGCCGTACGTACACAATTTAATCTAATACGCGTATATATAAACGCATATGCTTTAAGGCTTGAAAGACAGATTGCAGGATAAAACCTGAATACTTTGTCCATATTTATAAGCAAACTGCAACAGCTTGCACGCTTCGCCTAGTTTCCTACCTCGGGTGTCGTATAAGATAAATATTCAAGCAAATTGCTGTTTTACATACTTCGTTAGAAGTAATGTATGCATTATTTTGCAATTTGAAGATGCATCATGCATGCTTTTCAATCCCTATGTTTATTTCAAAATCGCCATGGAAACAAGGTTAAATGAGTCTGATTGACGTTATATAGATTTACTAAGGAAAATAGTATCGAGACAGTGTCTTTATTAATTTGTTTTAGAGTATAGACCGCTATTACAAGAATACAAGGTTTAATAACTGGTGTCTTACTACTAGATAGAGTCTTATTGTAACTTCTACAGACAATAGAAGGTTGACGCGAGCGCAGGCCTCTATTGTCTGTAGAAATGTCTTCATAGATGGTCATCCTAAGTTTGTGGCTAAATCTTATCGATATATTTTGTAATTGGTAAAATAAAAAATAAAAAGATGTTCTATTGAAATAAATCGCTGATAAATTTGAATGTTAAGAGCTTCTGATTGGCCACAAATATGGGATAACTTCTGAATTTAATGCAACGATGACATCAATGGTTTTCTTTATTTAGATATGGTACATAATGTTATATGGGGTCACCGTGGCCGAGTGGTCATAACCCAGGGTCTACCATCACTTAGCCCACCACCGCTGTGGGTTTGATTTCCGGTAGTGTAACCCGATTCTTTTTCAAATGAGAAATTCTTCTAGCTGGCGTACAATTGTTATACATGTATAAAATGTGTCTCTAAAGATAGTTCAATAAGATAACAATAAGGAAGAAATGTCTAACCTAACAAGTGCTATTTAAGGGTATTTAAATTGGGTTTCACGTCATGTGCCACATTTAAACCTTTCCCTCATATAGACTCATTTTGACGCACTCAGTAGGTACCCTATAAAGCCTGATCTGCAGAAAACCACAGTTAAACCTTACCAAATTTAATTACAAAATCCTCATTTCCAGACCACTGAGGAGCAGCGAACAGCATAAAACCTGATCAGCCTGCGAGTAACTCGCAGGCTGATCTGGTTTTATGCTGTTCGCATGAGGGAAAGGGTTAAACACTTCCCTACTAGAATAATATTTTACAGCAGCAACAAAAAAGACAGGAAGGAAATATATGTGTTTTAAACTATTTGTCCGTATAATATGCTCACCTTGGACAAAATTAGCTGCTCAAATATTCCCATTTACGATACACATAATTGATTTTCACTTTTGCTCCTTTTTATTATTTATACATGAAACATAACTTTTACAGCAATGTGATAAGTTTTACAAACTGCTTTCATGCCTGTTTTTAAATTTTTCACGTAATTATACTTTTATTTGAGAAGAATCCTTCAAATTACATAAATAATTGGTAAAATCTTATTACTGGTCATAGAATATCAACACTGCACATTTCTTCCTATGAATGATTGTGGGGGAATACATAAATCTACTAAAGAAAGGACTTTGAAAATGTCCCACCTTGGAAAAATGTTGAATACTTTTTTGTTTTTGAACGATATCAGATTATTAAGAGGCATATTTCAGCAATAGATCGGTGCCGGTTGTATGTCCTTCTTGTATCAATCTTTGAAAAAAAGGACGTGACATATCGAAGGGTTATACACGAGGCGTTTCTAAGATCCTTGTGATTACATGTATGTTTTCAGACTATATCATGCTATTTCTAAACTACTGGAAATATAATAAGGTTTGAGGATCTTGCCAAACTACTGGAACTATATTAACTATAGGAATATTGTCCTGGAAATATACTAAGGATCAAGAATCTTGCAAAAACACTGGAAATATATTAACTATAGGAATATTGCCTGGAAATATACTAAGGATCAAGAATCTTGCAAAAACACTGGAAATATATTTAGGTTTGCGAACTTTGCTATACCAATGGAAATATATGCCCCAGAGTTTCAGAATCCTGACCTGAAAATATATAAAGGATAAAGAATCTTGCACAAACAATATTAAGGTTTGCGAATTTTGCCATAACACTGGAATATATGCCCTAGAAATATATTATGGTTTCAGAATATCGCCCTGGAAATTAATTTTTTCCTTGGAAATTAATTTTAACTTTGGAAAATACATCAAGCATTATTGAAACACGTAAGAGCAGGTGACAAGAATATTTCTACTGCTGTTGTAACCCGGCCAATCTTACTTTATGGCAAATTGTCCAGATATCCATATGTATTAACTTTGATCCCGCCACGTAACCGCAAGGTCTTGGGTTCAATCTCCGGTCGTGATATATCATGTCGTTAAAATATAGTACGTGTATATCTTGCTCGGCACTCAGTACATATTTCTAGGATTGGATGGCTCAGTCCTAGGATAATGTGACTGGGTGTGACATATTGACAAAGTCCCAATATGACTGAGATGTTACATCATAACATATTGTTCATTTTCTTTCCATCTCTGACTTTATTTTACGATTAACCTTGTATTTATCAGTTTGAGACGTATAACAGTTTAAGGATTTCTCTAAATAACTTCACAAAATGATTCAGGTGGCACATTAAGGCTTGCAGATGGGATAATTACAATGCAAGTCTCTGGATTGTTAATCTGACATCATGTAAATGATACTTCATTCAAACAAAATTAGTAGACAATGCACGGCTCGACACGGATTGAGAGAAATGTACAATAAACAAAGGGAAAGCCCGGGAATGGATGTATCGGCGCATGCAAAACATGCTTCATTGCACAATACGTTGCATAACTTCCTGCATGCTCCCGTCTGCAGCATAAGCTGCTGTTACTCATTTCAAAAGGTGGAAGGTAGCAGACTGTCGCATTTTCTCAACCCTGATCAATTACGCACCGTGATTGAATAACAAAACAATTATAGAAGGAAAAAACATGGTAAGCGCATATATTTCTGTATTTCTGTGTATCTTTCATATGTATGTTTAACTATTTTTGGCACTTAAATGATCAAAATAACGAAAAAAATGTTATATAATTAACAGTAAATCAATATTTGTGATGTTGTATATATATTGATGCAAAAAGAAACCCAAAGGAACAAAGATGTACTATTCTCATTATGGGTAAATCCCAGTGACAATATTCAAGAGTTAACCATCTCACTTTGTTGTTTACGACTGGGAGAATCGTTTGTTTGTTAAATACATTGTTACGTTTTGCATGTACCAATATAACTTAGATAACGTCTAGTGTATACATTCGAGAACTTTTCATCAGGAGTATTTTTTTTTCCTAGATAAATTTCTTAAATAAATAATAAAGTAATAATACCTTCTTTTTATATTAATATTCCGTTATGTTCATGTGATACAGCTCCATGGACAAAGCATAAGATATGCATGCAAAAGTCAACACTGTTGTTGTATATTTATTGATGTAAAATGAAAACCAAGGTAACAAAAATGCAATATTCTCAACATTGGTAAACCCCAGTGGCAAGATACAAGAGTTAACCACCTCACTTTCTTGTTCGCGACTTGAAGACTTGTTTGTAAAGCAATCGCCCTTGTTGAAAACATTGTATGGTTTTACACGTTGCAATATAACTTAGATAACGTCTAGTGCATACATTCAAGAACATTTTTATCATAAGTTTCCTTTTTCTTCCCAGTTAAATTTCTTTGATAAATGCTAAAGTAATACATTCTTTTTTCTTTCTTTTTAATAATATGCCATTATGTTCATGTGAAACATCTTTATGGACTTTAGCATAAGACATGTAAGATATGTATGTATGTATGTATGTATGTATGTATGTATGTTTGCTATGTATGTATGTATGTATCATGTATGTACTAATTTGCTAGTTATTATGTACTATATGCATATATGTTGTGCTATGTATGTAGTATGTATGTATGTATTGTATGTTTGTAATGATAAAAAAGATGTATGTATTTCTCAGAATAAGGATATAACATTTAATTTGTCGTTGTATAAACATGTTTTTCAAAACCAAACACTTGCAGTTCATTTCTATATAACCAACACGCACAATCCTTGTACTATAATTTATTAACTATGAGTATTTATGTATCTGTGTCTCCGTTTAATGAAATAAAAGTCCGGATTGTATGCCAATAAGGGTAGACAAATAATTTTATAAATGAAACTGCAAAGTACCATAAGCTGTGTTATAGTCTCACATTTAAATTGCTGAAATCACACACACCTTGTATATATTTGAACGTGCGTATTTATATGGCTAGGGTTGAAATCCATAAGTAATTTAACACTGCACTCAGGTCCAACGTTTTCTCATGTAACAGGGCGAGGCCCACCAAATACGCCTAACATCTCTTTTCGGTTACTTGCACACACAAAAGAGGAGAAATATGTTGCCGGGGTTTTATATAATTAGCCATATTTGTATATCACTAGAAATCTATAAATAACAGCGGTTG
This sequence comes from Solen grandis, assembly GCA_021229015.1. Classification (NCBI taxonomy): domain Eukaryota; kingdom Metazoa; phylum Mollusca; class Bivalvia; order Adapedonta; family Solenidae; genus Solen; species Solen grandis. The sequence goes on along the minus strand of CM037790.1, from coordinate 39,840,761 downwards.
TCTCGGGGAATACAAATGTGTACAAATGACAACACCGAGTAGTAACTATTGAATGCACACATCTAAAGTGATTTCCAGTGAGTTTAAATTCTTAAATGATAAACGCAAAAGATTGCTAAAAAGTTTTTATTGACAAATCGGTAATTATACTGTTTGTTTATATCAATCAAATGTTCTAGCGACTGATTGGTAAATGCTTCTGCCCAGTAATCTGAAAGTTTTGGGTTCGATCATTGGCCAACAGATTGTATATACTGCATGATTCCTTGCCAGGTGCTTTGCATTTGAGGGTAGTTCAAGGACTTCTTAGTCCGATGTCAAGATAATGGGATGGGTATGGTACCACTTGTACCACCACGGCAATAAGTTAGCACTATCACATGTATAAAAAGTCCTCAAATTAATGAAATGCTTGACTACACATTAAAGCAATCAACATAATTATGGCATTCGTTCAAATGTACACATTCACAATATTCTCCTAACAGGTTAACCCAAGTGACAAGATTCAGAACTTAACCATCTCACTTTGCTGTACAAGGGAGATTGGAGCTATCGCCCTTGTAAAAAATATTTGATGTCTTTACACGTGCCAATAAAACTTTGATAATGCGTCAAGCATCCCTTCGAACAATATATATCATAAGTTTCTTTTTCCTTTTTTGTTTTATTTCTTTAAAAATAATTCAGTAATAATTCCGTTTTTTATATGGACAGCCAGGACTTGACTATTTGAGTTTACCGTCGCTTCGACAGTATTTCAGTCATATAGCGACGTCCAGCTAATTACAGGTGGCGGAAGGCCCCGAATGCACGGGGGCATCCGTGTAGAACCACCGACCTACCGCAAACCAGCTGGAAGGCTTTCTCATATAAAAATCCGAATGACCCTCCCAGGACTCGAACCCACGTGGTGAGGGGCTGAGTGGAGGCCCCTGGACAGCCAGGATTTGTAACTTGCACAACATACGGGTAGACCAAATACATTGAATGAAAATCATCTGTCATCTGCTTGTGTTTCCAAATAAGATTTTTATTGTCTACACAATTTAAAATCTGGATGAATATTCACAAAACTGCAAAATCGATAGTCATTATACAGCTTGAAACTGGTGCAGTATTTTTAGTTAATTACAGCGTGTGTAATGTATAAAACGCAGCATTAAAAGTTCATTTGAACACTGCATACCTTAAGGTCATAAACACGTAACTTCCTTATGAAACAGGGAGGGGCCCGCCAAATACCTCTAACATCTCGATTCGGTTACTTGCATACAAATAGAGGAGAAATGTGTTGCCGGGTTTCATATAATGAGTCATATTTATATATCACTAGAATCCTATTAACTACAGCGGATATATAGGTGAATATATATGTGTGTATATATAACAACAGTAACTTACTGAATGCACATATAAAGTTACTTCCAGTGAGTTTAAATGCATCCGCCTGGTAAATGCAACCGACCAGTAATCTGAATGTTTTGTGTTCGATTATATGGGCAACTCGGGTGCTCTGCATTTAAGAGTAGTTCAAGAACTTCTTAAGTCAATCTGTCTAAATGAGTAATGGATGTATAAAAAAAGCTCTAAAATGCCCAATAAATTAACACAAATTCTGTCGGACACATCGTACTTTGCAAGTTTCGTTTAGGACTGTGTATTGAATTGATGTATAGAAAACACCAATAATTATTTTACTTTTTTTAAATTAGCACCGAATTCAATTTCATGTCAATTTCACTTTGTCCAATCAGATCGCCCGAAATAATTGGAAGTTGATAGTGAAACAGACTTATTAAATTGTACAAACATTTTGTTTTCGCCTTTTGGGAATGATACGTTAAACCATGTCATAATTGGATATCAAACTGATCGAACCGTGTATAGAATATAAATGTAGCATAAATTTGTCCAAAGTTGCGACCTTCGAAATGAAGTAAAGTCAGATTCCGTTCCTTACCATGTTAAATAAACAGTACGGAGGGACACAAAAGAAATCTGCGGCTCAAGTGCCATTGTTTTATTTATATCAATCAGGTGTCTCAGTGGCCGATTGGTAAATGCGTCCACCCAGTAATATGATTCTCGTTGGTTCGATCATTGGCCAACACATTAACAGGATCTGACTCCTTGTTAGGTGCTATGTATTTAAGGGTAGTGCAAGAGGAACTTTCTAATCCGTCGTTAAGATGATGGGATTGGGCCTTGTTCTACTTCTTTGAGGCATAGGGTTAGCACTTCCATATGTATACAAAGTCCCCAAATTAATGAAATTCAAGCAAAAAATCAACATAAGTATGACATTCGTTAAAATGCACACGTCCACAATCATAACCTTTTTGCTGCTAAATAGCATATTTGCCAGTCATATTGAATATCTCGCATTCAATGTATAGCTGTAACAGCTGGTTGAAATGACTAACTCTACAGTTCAAGTTATTGAACGTGTAATTAAATACGATCGAAAAAGAGAAGAATCAACAAACGCAATATAGTGGTTCATGTTGTCTAACTACAGCTTTCCTTTTTCCCCTTATTTGGGTAAAAGCATCCCCCACATACACACTTAAGGGGGGATAACGAATACATGTACTTCTTTTCTGTTAGAGATATGATTTTCTCATTGGTCACTCTTTCTCCAAAAGGCATGAAAAGAAAATAAATGCTCGAGTTTGATCTGATTTAACCCTTCTCTATCATGACAGCAAAAATAAAACTATGTTGAATAAACGATGTCACTTTTTTGTGTAAAACCATCTGAATGGCTAAACAACACTTGGGAATATTTGTTACTATGAATAAAATCAGTGAGTTCGTTCCAGTTGTCATTAAGTTTTGAAAAAAAGACCTCATTTTGTTTCAGGCAACAATGATGAAAATGAGTTTGTTTGTCATCCTGGTACTCCTGGCGGTTGATCAAAGCAGGGCAGCGGGTAAAGTCATTTGATCACTATTCTGAATATCAACTTTGATGTCTTGTTTGACATCGTTGACGCTATACAATAGTAGTGTTGGAATTTGGAAGTTTATGGTATTCGAAAAAGTAGCGGTTTTTGGTTGTAACAACTTAATTGTTAGCTTATTTTTTATTAGATAGTTCTGTGCATTCTATCAATTTTAGTCTGCATTGGCACAGTAATAGGTTGATTTGTTGAATGTGACAATGATCAAATAGTGCAAATTAAATTTAAAAAAAAAAACACATTTAAATATCAATGTTGTGTTAATATTTATCATAAGTTACACAAGCTTTAAATTCTCGGTACAGTCCGTATATAAAATAACAGTTTACAAGTACTAGTAAAGAAAACGTCATTGATTAAACATAAATCAGTCAGAAAGACGGAATAATCAACATCTTTTGATCCTCTACACTAAAAATAAATAATCCATATATTACATATTATTGAAAACATTTCATGGACAGCAACTTGAACAAGTCTTACTTCCCTTATTGAAAACGAATACTACACAGATAAAATGTCCTTTAATCCCATTTTACTTCTTAACTGTATATATTTAGTTTGCATATATTTTATTCAATTCTATGTACATAGTATAAATTGCATTTTTTTCATTTCATAAATGTATCGATTGGGAAAACAAGCAAATAATAAGCTTATGTTAATTCCATGCCATGTTGGAGTTCACTATTGTATATATTTCCTTATTTGATCAATATACAGAAGGAATACGAATGATAATTTTTCAAAATTCTATATCTAAAATTCTTCTGTTCAATGAATTTTTTCATGTCTGAAATTCCCTAGATATCAAAATCTGCTCTCATTCATCTAGCAATGATATGAGAAGAGACTGTAAGTGGTGATATTTTATCTAGGGCTGGGAGATACCTGTACAAGCGACAGCGATTGCGGTGATAATATGATGTGTACCGGGACAGATGGAAAGAAATGTTCTTGCTCAGCTGGATACAAACCTGATAATGCCGCATGCACGATGAACGGTTGGTATACAATCACTTAAATCCGAACAGATTAAGTAGACACTTATAAACCGAAAATATTGAAAGGTTACAAATACAGGTAATTAAAATATGCTGAAATATTTAAATTCTTGCACTACGATCGTGTTACTGTCAAAATGATGCTAGCTCTCAAATTGTATATTTGATACAAACAGGTCATATAAATAATAAACTCTCTTTACCCCGGTTGTAAAGAACAGCTGCATAAAACAAATAAACAGATTAAATGCTTTATTAGTAGCTGAGGTTTCATGGTTGTAAGGAACGTATGTGTGTAGGAGGGGGCATAAGTTGAGGTTTCATGGGTGTAAGTAAAGTTGTGGTTGTTAATACATGGATGAATATATTAATTATCTATACATCACCAGGAATTGATGACAGTTGCACTTCCAATGCTGATTGTAAAGTGACGGATTCCGAATGTAGTGGAGATGCCGGGAGCAAGACATGTAGCTGTATGGCAGGATACAAGAAACAGTCTAATACAGAGTGCAAAATGATCGGTTGGTAAAAAAACAACTTTTAATGGCGAGTGATAATATATGTTAAACTACCGTGTAATTACAGTAGAACCTGTATTATCGGTCACTTGTATTAAGCGGCCAGTCTACATTTACCGGTCATTTTCAATACTAAACTTGTATTTTGATATGTGTTTACCTTCATTTAGCGGCCAACTCTGTTAAGCGGTCACTTTATATGGTTCCCTTGTCTGACTGCTTCAGACAGGTTTGACTGTATATCGAAATTTGTATTGGACTTTTGTCTGATATACAGTAATACTACCGAACCGACTGTTTGAGGAATGGTTTCCGAAGTACTATGCTTCAGTCAATGTATGGTCCAAGTTCTATCACTGTGGACAAAAGTCTCTAAAACAGCGGTGATTTTGAAATTAACGTTATGATTAGAACATTTTTAATCTCTTAAAATTTTGAAAAATATATCATAGGTGGATAAATTTCATGCCTTGTATTCAGATGTTCTCTCAATAGAAATGCATTGATTGCATAGCAGACTCTGAGAACAATCCTCAAAATACGTTATAGATAATGAAAAATCTCGTCTGATATTTTCTAAATTTTTTTCCGGGGGGGGGGGTCGTTTTTTTTTCTTTAAATACGCAGTAAATTGTTATATTAGAAAAAGGAAATCGAGATATTTTATATGGTCAACCTATTGCTTTTAATTTGGTTATTATTTGATTTGTATCGGCCAACTTCTTGGGTATAGTGTACTTGAACATTGTCATCTTACCTAGAAAATATTATAATTAATATCATGAAAGTGGCGAGCTATCACGGGACACTTTTTCCGAGTATACACAAGGAAAGGAAATTTACAGTTTGTCCTATTTTATCGTCCAATGAAATGCTTACATTCCGTTTAAAATTTAAAAATGCATGGCATAAAATTAACTGCGAGGTCTTGATATGGAGAAAATATGAAAGTGCTGTGCCTACGTGACATATGGTCAAGTATGGGCGGAGCTTGTTGAGGCAGCAACTGATTACGTCATATTTTGGTTTTTGTTATGCAAATTGATGAAAAGCGCTCGAATTAAGGAAGCGTGTAGATAGGAAAAAGTCGACGACGTTAAAAGGAGCTGCCGTATGCTGAAGTAAACATTACTCAATCGATATTAGGGAGAGGGGGCGCTTGACAGGTTGGCATTTAAAAACAACAACATGTTTTAAAAAATTGAAATAATAGAGAAAAAAAATTAAACATCGCCTTTATTGTCCTACAAAATCATCAATTAGGTAGACACTTATAAACCGAAAATATTGAAAGGTTACAAATACAGGTAATTAAAATATGCTGAAATATTTAACGATCTTGCACTACGATTGTGTTACTGTCAAAATGATGCTAGCTCTCAAATTGTATATTTGATACAAACAGGTCATATAAATAATAAACTCTCTTTACCCCGGTTGTAAAGAACAGTTGCATAAAACAGATAAACAGATTAAATGCTTTATTAGTAGCTGAGGTTTCGTGGTTGTAAGGAACGTATGTGTGTAGGAGGGGGGGGGGTATAATTTGATTGATATGTCGATTATTTTGTACATGATTAGAACTGGACGAAACTTGCGAATCCAATGCTGACTGCAAAGTGGCGAATTCCGAATGTAGTGGAGATGCCGGGAGCAAGACATGTAGCTGTATGGCAGGATACAAGAGCCAGTCTAGTACAGAGTGCAAAATGATCGGTGGGTAAAAAAAAACAACTTTTAATGGCGTGTGATAATATATGTTAAACTACCGTGTAAATACAGAATAACCTGTATTAGCGGTCACTTGTATTAAGCGGCCAGTCTACATTTTCCGGTCATTTTGAATGCTACGAAACTTGTATTTTGATATATGTTTACCTTCATTTAGCGGCCATCTCTGTTAAGCGGTCCTTTATATGGTTCCCTTGTCTGACTGCTTCAGACAGGTTTGACTGTATATCGAAATTTGTATTGGACTTTTGTCTGATATACAGTAATACTACCGAACCGACTTTTTCAGGAACGGTTTCCGAAGTACTATGCTTCAGTCAATGTATGGTCCAAGTTCTATCACTGTGGACAAAAGTCTCTAAAACAGCGGATATTTTGAAATTAACGTTATGATTAGAACATTTTTAATTTTTTAAAATTATTGAAAAAGATATCATAGGTGGATAAATTTCATGCCTTGTATTCAGATGTTCTCTCAATAGAAATGCATTGATTGCATAGTAGACTCTGAGAACAATCCTCAAAATACGTTATAGAATGAAATATCTCGTCTGATATTTTCTAAAAAAAATTCCGGGGGGGGGGTCGTTTTTTTTTTTTTAAATACGCAGTAAATTGTTATATTAGAAAAAGGAAATCGAGATATTTTATATGGTCAACCTATTGCTTTTAATTTGGTTATTATTTGATTTGTATCGGCCAACTTCTTGGGTATAGTGTACTTGAACATTGTCATCTTACCTAGAAAATATTATAATTAATATCATGAAAGTGGCGAGCTATCACGGGACACTTTTTCCGAGTATACACGAGGAAAGGAAATTCCAATGAAATGCTTACATTCCGTTTAAAATTTAAAAAATGCATGGCATAAAATTAACTGCGAGGTCTTGATATGGAGAAAATATGAAAGTGCTGTGCCTACATGACATATGGTCAAGTATGGGCGGAGCTTGTTGAGGCAGCAATTGATTACGTCATATTTTGGTTTTTGTTATGCAAATTGATGAAAAGCGCTCGAATTAAGGAAGCGTGTAGATAGGAAAAAGTCGACGACGTTAAAAGGAGCTGCCGTATGCTGAAGTAAACATTACTCAATCGATATTAGGGAGAGGGGGCGCTTGACAGGTTGGCATTTAAAAACAACAACATGTTTTAAAAAATTGAAATAATAGAGAAAAAAAATTAAACATCGCCTTTATTGTCCTACAAAATCATCAATTAGGTAGACACTTATAAACCGAAAATATTGAAAGGTTACAAATACAGGTAATTAAAATATGCTGAAATATTTAACGATCTTGCACTACGATTGTGTTACTGTCAAAATGATGCTAGCTCTCAAATTGTATATTTGATACAAACAGGTCATATAAATAATAAACTCTCTTTACCCCGATTATATAGAACAGTTGCATAAAACAAATAAAAAGATTAAATGCTTTATTAGTAGCTGAGGTTTCATGGTTGTAAGGAACGTATGTGTGTAGGAGGGGGGTATAAGTTGATTGATATGTCGATTATTTTGTACATGATTAGAACTGGACGGAACTTGCGTTTCCAATGCTGACTGCAAAGTGGCGAATTCCGAATGTAGTGGAGAACCCGGGAGCAAGACATGTAGCTGTATGACAGGATACAAGAAACAGTCTAATACCGAGTGCAAAATGAACGGTTGGTAAAAAAAACAACTTTTAATGGCGAGTGATATGTTAAAACTATGTCAAAATACCGTGTAATTACAGTAATAGAATAAGGTTGCTAAGACAGGTTTGACTGTATATTTGTATTGGTCTTTTGTCTGATATATAGTAATACTACCGAACCGACTGTTTGAAGAACGGTTTCCGAAGTAGTGTGCTTCAATCGATGTAAGGTCCAAGTTCTATCACTGTGGACAAAAGTGTTCTCTAAAATAGCGGTGAATTTGAAATTTAGATTATGATAAGATCATTTTTAATCTCTTAAAGTTTTGAAAAAATATCTTAGGTGGATAAATTTCATGTCTTGTATTCAGTTTTTCTCTCAATGGAAATGCATTGATTGCATAGCAGACTTCAAGAACAATCTACAAAATACGTTATAGATAATGAAATACATCGTCTGATATCTTTAATTGATGTTTTTGTTGCTGAAATATTTAACAAATCTTGCACTACGGTCATGTTACTGTCAAATCGATGCTAGCTCTCAAATTTTATATTTGATATATGTCATATAAATGATAAAACTTTAACACTCCCTCAGCCCCTCAACGCGTAGGTTCGAGTCCCGGCTGGATCATTTGGATTTTCATGTGAGGAAGCCTTCTAGCTGGCTTCCGGTTGGTAGGTGGTTCTACCGGATGCCTGGGTGCATTCGGGGTCTTCCTCCACCTGTACTTAGCTGGGCGTCCCTTTAAGACTATAATACTGTCGCTGCGACAGTAAATTAAAAAAAAATTAATCAATCAATCTTTCAATGATAAAATGTCTTTGTCCGTCTTTGTTGCTTAAAGCAGACTAAATGCCTTTTTCATAGGTGAGGTTTCATGGATGTAAGTAAAGTTGTGGTTGTTAATACATGGATGAATATATTAATTATCTATACATCACCAGGAATTGATGACAGTTGCACTTCCAATGCTGATTGTAAAGTGACGGATTCCGAATGTAGTGGAGATGCCGGGAGCAAGACATGTAGCTGCAAGGATGGATACAAGAAAATGTCTAACACAGAGTGCGGAACCAACGGTAGGTATAAAAAAACTTTTGATGGCGAGTGATCATATATGTTAAAAACACCGTGCAAATCAGTTGGACCTGTAATAGCGGTACCTGTATTAAGCGGTCAACCTACATTGTAAAATTGGAAAGCATTTCAGGTATTGAAATTATTACAATCTATGTTATTTAAACCTCTGTGACGATTCAAAACATTACAACCTTTACTAATCCATATACTGAATGTTCAGTGATTGGGCCAGTTATCTAAACCTTATTTTCAGGGACACAATCAAAGAACATTGTTTTTGATATAGGCCACCGGAAACTTCTTATCTTCTTTGTGTTCATAAGTATTGTCGTCGTCGTCATCATTATGGCAATGATATAACAATGTATTTCAGGAGCTACTGAAATCGCCTTGAACATGATATTACTTATATCCTGTATCGCAGCTGCCGTTTATTATGTGTAAATCGGATTGAAAGGTAAGATATGTGTAGTAACATTGTTGCTCCAACAACAGTTTTTAACTTTATACTGCTCAAACCGTTGTCTAGTTTTGATTTCTTTAATAAATGGACTTGTTTGTTTGGTTGGTTGGTTTAACGTTCCACCGACAGTATTTCAGTCATTTGGAAACGATGTCTACTTGAGACAGATATAGTGCTGCCACACTGCAATATCACGCCGTAAACATGTGCCATGATACCATACCCAGTCACATTATCCTGACACCGGGCCAACCAGTCTAGTAACTACCCTTAAATGCTGAAAGCCAATGAATAAAATGACTTAACATCTTAAATATTAACGTTCATAAGATAATCAGTCTTGAGTGGGTAATAAAAATTTCGATCTTACGACACGCACAATATCATTTATCAAAATAATCTGGTCCTTGAGGCTCCGTGGTAACTAAATATGGAAGAAATTCATCTATCTGCTGACCGCTGAGTGAGTGCACGTGTGATCTACACTCAAAGACATTAAAACGCCTTTCGCGTTCTTATTTACTTTTTGTGATAATAAAAGCAGAACAAAAACATGGACCTTTCTATTGCTGAAATAAGATATTTGTCATTTTCCCATGATGCCTTTTAAAAGTCCTTGACTTTATTCAATTTCATTTCCAGATACATCCCTGGCCCCCTCTAGCACGTACCAATCAACGGATTAATATTTTTCGGATCTGATCATTTTACTTTTAATTAAAGATGAGGATTTCTGTATAGCAGCATGCCACTGGTATTTAATTCAATTTGTTTTAATACAGTGCTATGGGTACTCTTTAAGAGAATACATCAGACAATAAGCCAGTGCTTCAAAATAATGGCTTGGGAAAAAATCAATTTTCACTGTCTAAAACCAAGGAATGTGCATTTCATTTTTGTTTGTAAATAAACGTTATTTAGAATATTTAAGGCCAATCTTAGCGCTTATAAAACTTCGGTCGTAGAGTTAAGTAGACAATATTCAAGGTATATGATGATAGTCTATAGATATTCTTTATGTGTCTCCAATGTCGATTAGAAGGGGGCCTGCACATATGCTAGACTGAGACTGCCGAGTTCACTCTCCTACATGATTTATTTTTTATATATTTAAAGAGTTTTCAAATGCTTGTATACATTTTTTATCCCACATAATCCTATTTTGTAACTATTACTTTTCTAATATCATAGCAATTAGTTTTACTGCTTTAAATATAGTAATTCCAAAGCACTTGAACAATCTGATATAGTTGAGGTACTAGAAAACAACTTATAGGAGAACCTAGTCGTTCACGTGCATGAAAGACTCATATCATGATCAGGACACTGGACAAGGCTTGTCTCCTAAGTTCTCTATCTATTTATAGAATAGATCACTGGTAACCGCTGTCTTTGGAATTTAGAGGCCGTGGTCTATACGGCCATGGTTTTCTGGGATTAGTGTGAAGTAGGCCGTGATCTAATCTTTCTTTTAGTTTCGTTTTAATCTATGCAAGTAAAGAGCAGTACACTAGTAATGTAGTTAGTTGATTGGCTGATACCATTTTTCGAGTTAGAAATACTTACCATGTTATATGCATATACATGTAATATACTTTTGATTTAAGAAAAACACAATCGAATATTTTTTTCATGAGGGAAAACAATCTTCTTTAACGAATTTTATAACTTGAAATCGCAATGGTTACTTATTATCTGTTGAAATAGTGCACGGTCGTACATGTATTGAAAATTCCATTACTTTGGTATCTGGCATTGAAAAGGACACTCGCTTTAACAACAACTGGTGTCAAAATTGCGTCTTTTTGTGTACAGATTACTGTTGCTCAGTGTCACTGTTCTTTTTGTATCTTTATCAGTTACCAGCCATTGTATTCTACATTTTTTCATTTGTCTCTGTTATTCTATGCATACTATTTTCAGTCTATATATTAGTCACAAATAAAAGTCTTATATTTTATATTTAACTTATTATTTCATCACCTTGATTCTAATTAACATAGATATATATTTTTAACAAAAGCAGGGTAATAATAATCCCCCTTCATAGACTTAAAGCAAAAGGATGGCCGAGTAGATCAAGCTTCCGCCAAATAAGTGGTTGCAGGTTCGACCCCTGACTGAGAAATATTCTAGTAATGATGAAATTGTACTACCATATATATATATATAAATTGCTTGCAGCTTAGCTGATAAGGGTAGTTCTGGGACAGGCGAGTCAAGTGTTTATATTCAATTAGTTAAAGTCTTTAAGGAAGCAGGTTCCTGCAACTTAGTGGCGCTTCCTGTTCTGAATAAGTATGTTTCGACTTGACTGTTTTTGGCTGTTAGGTAATTTAGGTGTAACGTCCCACCAAAGTAATTCAGTCATTTGAAGATTATGTTTACTTGAGACAGATATTGTGTTGCAACACAGCAGTATCATGCCGTAGACATGTGGCATGATACTAAACCCAATCACAATATTCTGACATCGAGTCCAACCAGTCCTGGAACTGTCCTGCTTGTTTATTTTTTCGCTTAGTTTAAACATTCTTTTTGCCAAGTTTAAATATTCTTTTTGCTCAGTCTTCGACAAAGAATCTGATAACACACTTACAGTTATGTGATAAGTAACACAAACTTCTTACGTGTCAGTTATAATTCCGATTTGATTTTTTTCACATAATTAATACTTTCTTTCGAGAGAATAAGTGTATCAAGAAGTTGTCAGAAGACAACAAAACTCGCCGAACAGACCGATTTCCCAAAAAGCTAAAATGTCATTGAAATGAAACCAGCGAATACCCAATTTTGTTTCTTCTTAAAGTTAAGTTAAAATTGATTTTCCAACTGAACTTTTTTATCTCAACTGTCATATCATATTATGTATTGTATTTTCACATCTACAACTATCCAAAGTCACAAGGCAAAAAAAAAATGGAAACTGGAAAACATCATCATTTCCAAAGGCCAGCGCAAACAGGGTGTTTTTCCTTTTTTCAAATTCTAAGTTGAAAAGGAGCCATAACAGTTTATTGTTTGTTTGTTTGTTTGTTTGCTGCATGGATTCAATGCCCCATCGACAGTATTTCAGTCATTTGGAGACGATGTCTATTTGAGACAGATATAGTGCTGCCACACTGCAGTATCACGCAGTAGACATGTGGCATGATACCATACCCAGTCACATTATCCTGACACAGGACCAACCCGTCCTGCAACTAACCTTATATGCTGAGCGCCAAGCAAGGGAACTATAACAGTACCATTTTTACGACTCTGGTATGTCGCGGTCGGGGAACGATCCAATTACCTCCTGCTCCCGAGGCGGACGCTCTAACCACTCGGCCACCTGTCAGAACAGTTTAAACAAGAGCTGTCCTTAAGACAGCGCGCTCGACTAATCTAACGCTTGTCAATACAACAATATCAAAACATCATTTGAATATGAAAATTATTTAGATATTTTACCTTGTGATTTAAGAAATTGTTTTGTGAGAATAAGAGTATCTTCACATGCACTAAGAATACAGACAGGTAGATATGGCGCGAATAGGATTCATAGAAATGAGCGTGTGTGCGTGTACCGTAACTTAAACGATATTGATGTTGAATTTCATTTTATTTGTAAATGTTCAGCCTTTAGTGAAATTAGACGTAGGTATATTAAGAAATATTATTATATTAGACCCAAAATGTATAAATTTCTAAATTTGTTAAGGTGTACAGAAAAAGATACTTTATTTAAATTGTGCAAATTTATTAAAACAGCCTTTAACTGTAGAAATGCTTTGATAAATAGATGATGCTGTTTATGTCACCAGCTCATCCTCTCTTTTAATATGTGGTTTAAATTTAAATTTATATTATCAGTTATTATATATTTGTGCATGTGTTTTGTGAGTGTGTATATATGTATTATATAATTAACGATGTACATGTGGTACAAGTTATTAAAGATTTGTTCTGTTCTGTTCTGTCAATATAGAAAAATACGAGGGATGTTCAAATTGAAATGCAACTCGGGTTATACATGTATTATGTAACTACGCACTCTTTTCACAAAAAAACCTACTTGGATCGCCTAGGGGCATCAATTATCTCTCGGTCGATATCAGTTTTGTGTAAATCTGTCCTCTCTAGCCTCGGCTACACAACGAGAAACATTGCATACTCGTACATACTAATGATAAAATGGTTGGTAAAAAATCTGCGTTTGCCGCCCAATACGGACCTACATCAAAAACCGCTGTTTTCTTGGTATAGGTCCAAAAGAAATATTTCATGAAATATGCTCAATTTATGGACCTGGTGAGCTGTCCTATGCATCGGTTACTAGGTGGTGCAAGAAATTTGCAAGTTGAATAACGTCCTTGCAAGATGCACCATATGGCCATCGCAGAAAGACAGCAACCAGTCCCAAAATGGTAGAAAAAGTCAGAGAAATTGTATCGACAGATGCAAGAGTCACTGTTAGGGAAATAGCACGAAAGGTAGGCATCTCAGTAGGGGCAGTTCATTCAATTCTAAGGAAGCACCTTAAAATGATTAAGATAACTGCGCGATGTATACCCCATTTGCTCACAGAGTAGCAGAAGCACCTCCGCGTGAAAATGGCAAAATCTTTGCTGAAAATGTACCCAAAATACAATAATCGCTCGTTTGCCAATATCGTCACAGGCGACGAGACATGGGTGCATTTCTATAAGCCCAAACGAAAACATGAAAACAAGATATGGGCTACAAAATACATGAAAAATCCATGTATAGCCAAACGCACAATGAGCGTCAGAAAGGTTATGTATGCAGTTTTCCTCACAAATCAAGGGCCTGCTATACAAATTGCTGTTCCGAAAGGTAAATCGGTCAATAGCAAGTTCTACAGAGGGGCTGTTCTAAAAAAGTTGAAGAAATATTTCAATAGACGCAGGCCAGCGACAGGTTTGTCGGGGGTCGGGTTGCTGCATGACAACGCGTCGTCTAGCCACAAAGCGGCTATTGTACGCGATTTATTAAGGCAGGAAAATGTTGTAGAGCTTCCGCACCTGCCGTATTCCCCAGACCTTGCCCACTGTGACTACTAGTTTCTAAGTCACACAAGATGGCCTTGTAGTTTCTGACAAGAAGATCTTTCAAGGTTTTTCTTATATATGCCTATGTAAAATCAAGTTGACCAATGGGGCGAGGCCAATTTTGACCCCAGGGCCATAATTTGAACTAACTGGGAAGATGTCCATAAGGCCATGTTACACACCAAATATCTAATTTCCAGGCCTTATATTTCTGACAAGAAGATTTTTCATGTTTTTCCAATATCAGTAAATGTATAATCAAGTGATAATGGGGGAGGCCAATTTTGACCCCAGGGCCATGATTTGAACGAACTTGGGAGATGTCCATAAGGCAATGGTACACAACAATTATCTAAACTCTAAGCCTTTTATTTCTGACAAGATTTTTTTATAGTTTGTTAGCTCGAATATTCGAAGAATAAGGAGGGCTATTCTACTCACCCTAGCGTCGGCGTCGGCGTCGCCGTAAAAGTTAAGTTTTTTTTGTACTACCTCACTTGATTGCTGAACCCCTTAAGGTATTATGTTTATACTTGGAATACTTGTATATAACCAACACTCCAACCTGAAGGCAAGAGGGGATAACTCTGTCATGTAATTTTACCAAATTATGGCCCTTTTTCGACTTAGAAACTTGGTTTAGTTTTCCGTACCACCTCACTTTTTAACTAAACCCCCTAAGGTATCGTTTTGATACTTTAAATACATGTACTTGTATATGACCAGCACCCTAACCTGTAGGCAAGAGGGATAACTCTGTCATGAGTTTGACCAAATTATGCCCTTTTTCGACTTAGAATCTTGGTTAAGTTTTCCGTACCACACCTCACTTTTCGGGTAAAGTTTTTGTATGACACTTATAAGTCTCCCAAACGATGTTAGGAGACTTATTGTTATAACTCCGTTTCTACTCCTCCTCCTTTCTTGCTCCAGCAACTTTGTACGGGCCATACCTCGGAGGCCGTTTGACTTATCTTTACAAAACTTCACACACTTATAGTCCTCAATGAGTAGTGATGCTTTCCTGATTTTTTATAAATAGGGGTCCCTAGGGGTCAGGCCCCGACCCCTCAAAGTTGGAGTATTGCATTATATATATATTTATATACATTGTATATTGGTTAGATATTTCGAATGTCCAACCCTGAATCATATAGTTTTTGTTCCTAAAAATGAGAATATTGAATAGTACTACTTTGGGAGATCCCCCGAGGTCACCAAGGGGTCAGGCCCAACCTTCTTAATTTTACTTATGACTTTATGTATTAAAAACTGTTCAGATCCCAACCCCCTAAACCATATATATTCTTGTTCCTCATGATGAGATGGATTGAATTGTACTTCTTTAGTGTCCCCGAGGGGTCACAAAGGGGTCTGGCTCACCTTGTCAGTTTTACTCTGACCTTTATCTAAAGTAAAAAGACATAAGCCATATATATTCTTGATCCTCATGAGCAGATGAAATGAATAATACTTTAAGATTGTTTAAGGAGAAACTTCGTTAACTTTTTATACTTGCTTAATTTTTCAATGAACCCTTTGAGAGATTGCCTTAAAACTTGGAATACATGTTTATATTCTTTGTTCACTTTTTGATAAAACACTGGCGGAGTCAATTTTGACAACAGGGCCATGATGTGAACAAACTTGGTAGATGTCCATAAGGCCATGTTACACACCAAACATCTAAGCTTCAGGACTTATGGTTTCTGACAAGAAGATTTTTCTGGTTTTTTTTACATGTCTATGTAAAATCAAGTGACCCCTGTGACGGGGCCAAATTTGACCCAAACGTCATGCTTTGAACAAACTTGGTAGAGTTCCATAAGATAATGCCACACACCAAATATCTAAGCTCTAGGCCTTGCAGTATTGGAGAAGAATATTTTTAGAGATTTCACATTAAAAATCTATTTTTAGCTCCTGTGACCCATATATACAATGGACCGGAACCATTTGAACAACTTTGGTAGAGCTTCATGCAAGGAACATCACAGGCAAATTTTAATCAAATTTGGCCCAGAGGTTTCAGAAAAGATGTCGTTTAAAGAAAATTGTTGACGCCATTCACACGCACGCACGCAGGGACGCATGCACGGACGGCGGACAAAAGGCGATCACAATAGCATCATGGGGCATAATTTTGTCATAATCCATGACAGAGTTATCTCCTCTTGCCTACAGGTTGGGGTGGTAGTCATATACAAGTATTCCAAGTTTCAAAACATACCTTAAGGGGTTCAGTGAAAAAGTGAGGTTATGCGGAAAACTTAACAAATTTATAAGTAAAATAATTTAGTCAAAATCCATGACAAAAGTATTCCAAGTATCAAAATAATACCTTATGGGGTTAAGTCATTAAATGAGGTGGTACGAAAAACCTAACCGTTACGGCGACGCTCGGGTGAGTAGAAAAGCCCTCCTTATTTTTCGATAGTCGAGCTAAAATTAATGGATCTTGCTAAAAGTCGAACATGACCTTCATCTTAGCATGATAAACATGTAGAAGAAACACTACTTAAATGTCAACCCGTTCGGGAGTTATTGCGTGGACAAGGAGTTTTTGGCAAATTCAAAGTCGAAAAGGGGCTATTACTGTGTTGAAAATTTATAGATTTTGCCCAAAATCAAACCTGACCTTCACTTTATAGGGATAAACATGTATATCATTGTTTTTAATCTGTCAACCCGTTTGGGAATTATCTCGCAGACAAACTGTGTTTTTCTGCAAATTGTAAATTGAAAAAGGGAGCATAACTGAGTTGAAAGTTTACGGATTATTCCCAATTCGACAGTTATTTTATTGAGATAAAGATGTGTACTAAAATTTATTTAAATCTGTCAATCTGCTCGGGAGTTAAGGCGCAGACAAGGTGTTTTTTTGAAAAGTCTAAGTCGAAACTTTGGGCAATAACTGTGTTGAAAATTTACATAATTTGCCCAAAATTGAATATGGCCTTCATTTTATTGAGACAAACAAGTGTACAAAAATATTTAAATCTGTCAAACCGTTCAAGAGTTATCGCGTGGAAAATGTGTTTTTGCATATTCTAAAAAGGGAATTAAAAATTTTTTCCAAAATCGACCTATTTTATTGAGATATAAATGTGTACTAAAATTTATTTAAATCTGTCAATCTGCTCGGAAAATATGGTGCAGACAAGGTGTTTTTTTACAAAGTCTAAGTCGAAACTTTGGGCTATATCTGTGTTGAAAATTTACATTATTTGCCCAAAATTGAACATGGTCTTCATTTTATTGAGATAAACAAGGGTACAAAAAATATTTAAATCTGTCAAACAGTTCAAGAGTCATCGCGCGGAAAAGGTGTGTGTGCTTGTGTTTTTGTTGTTTTTTTTGTTGTTGTTTTTTTTGCATATTCTAAATCGGAATGGGCAATAACTGTGTTAAAATTATAGATTTTGCCCAAAATAGAACTTGAATTTCATTTCATTGAGATAAACATGACCAAACATTATTATAATCTGCTGACCCGTTCGGGAGTTATCGTGCGGACAAAAGTTTGACGCTGCCCGCCCGCCAGACGACATACCCCATTCCAATAGCTCTCCGAGGACTTCGTCCCGGCGAGCTAAAAATACCCCCTCAAATTACACAGGTGATAAACAGTTGGTCTAACTTAATAGTGGCCATAAAGAGTATCCACTGAACTTTCTTGTGGGGGGGGGGGGGGGGGGTACTACATAGGACATTAAAATGCCTTACCTTGGAAAATATCAAAATTTGGTCTAATCTTATTAGTAATAATAGAATATCAAGATTGCAAATCTACCACTGAATTATTTTTAAGCTCTCCGAAGGTTGAGCGTACAGTTGCCGCTTTGTCCGTCCGGTGTCCGTCCGTCCTTCAGTACATCTGTCACACTTTTTTTCCTGAGCATAACTCAAAAGGTATAAAGGATATTAACTGCAAACTTCACATGTGGATAGATCTCATGAAGGAGAAGTGCAGTGCATAAGATCCGTAACCCTGAACGTCATATTTTGGAGTTGTTGTCCTTTGTTAAATTTCATACTTAATTTTTGTCCGACATAAAAAGAATAATAGCTATTAATTTGAAGCTTCTGATGTGGATAGATCTCATGAAGGAGAATCGCGGTGCACAAGAACCGTAACTCTACACGTCATATATTTGAAGTTGTTGCCCTTTGTTAAATTTGATACTTAAATTTGTCCGCAGCATAACACCATGAGATATATAAACTTGAAACTTCATAGGTGGATAGACCTCGTGGAGGACAACCGCGATATTGGACTTGTATATTGCAATATATTGCAATGTATAGAAAATCATATCGCGATATCGATAAACTTCATAGTTTGCAAAGTGTGTAATGAAATATTGCAGAACACGTCAAAAGCTTTGCTACGTTTCACACTTAAATCATAAATTCCTCAAAGTAGATAAATTCCATACCATGTTAACCATACACAATACTTTGAAAGGTTGGGCGTTTAAACACATTTTGATGTTCTGTATTTTGGATAAATAAAGGCATAAACCAATGACAACCACAGCAGAAGAAATACATTAAAATAGCGTGTATCATTAAATTATTGTCGGGGTACTTCCTATGAGCATATAATTTATAGTTAAAAATACAAACATAGCAACAACCTTAATGACCTTAATGACAAAACTCTACTTTATATATATGCGAAAAGTTAACATTCTAGTAAACAAACATCCTAATTTGTAAAATTTCTATATAATTCTTAAATAAATAGTTTACAAACCTATTTAATGTTGTTTTCTTAAACGAAAATTGAACTGTTCACTTGCTTCAAGAACCTGGAATAAACGGTCACTAATTTCTGACCTGCAACATAAACATAAGATTTATAGTCGTTTGCATGTTCCCTGGTCAGTCTGACAGACGATGGGGTATTGTGACCAGGAACTGTTAACTGGAGTAACAAGGTTGATATTGAACAATGTGTGGAATTTTACATCAGCATGCAGGTTATGTGTTTGGGAAGTACTCGTTGATTTACGAAGGTTTACGTCTCATTTCGGAGTGAAACAGTCTATAGACTCATCGATTGGTTGATAAGGAACTGTTCACCCGTCGCCAGGTATATATGATTTTGCTCAAACAAGGCACAAGGCACTGCTCACTATGGATGGATAAAAATGAACAATTTGAAATGGAAGCCCGGGAATGGATACATCGGCCAAAATGAAGTCTGTTTCATTATATAAAGCACTGCATAACTTCATGTATGCTCAAATCTGCAACATAATTAAGCAGCTGTTACACATTTCGAAAGGTATGAGGCGGTAGACTGACGCATTTTCTCAATCCTGCTCAATTTCGCTCCGTACTAGATTAACTACACATCGGTAGAAGGAAGAAATATGGTAAGCGTTTTTATATTCATATATATTTGATACGTTTATATGTATATTTCACATTGATTGCGTTTTGAACTTAAATTATTTAATTGGAACGAGAATAAAATAACCAAATTCATGAGT
This sequence comes from Solen grandis, assembly GCA_021229015.1. Taxonomy (NCBI): domain Eukaryota; kingdom Metazoa; phylum Mollusca; class Bivalvia; order Adapedonta; family Solenidae; genus Solen; species Solen grandis. Next base: position 39,820,788 of record CM037790.1, on the reverse strand, counting down.
TAACCGTCTCACTTTGAAGTTTACGACTTGAGGTATCATTTGTAAAGCAATCGCCATTGTGTGGTTTGACACATGGATAACGACTTGTGCATCATCTTCGAATAACATTTATCATGAGTTTCTTTTTTGTCTTAGTTAAATATGAAGTTTAAAAAATAAACTTATACCCATTTTAAATCCCATTTTTGAGCATATATACGGTAAATAAGCGACGAGAATAAATGGGGGCTATTAAATTCTCGGATAATCGATAAAGTATCCTATAATCAAGTATTTGAAATCAAACACTTACAGTTTGATGAATTTAAACCACGAATCATCATCGAATCATAGTACAGATTAGTCATGAACATGTATCTTTGTTTTATTGAACATTGTGAATAAAAACCAGGGTTTTGTTACGTTAACGAAATAAGGGTAGTGCAAATGCCAGTTTTATTTAATGCGCCACATTTACATATCACTAGAAATATACTAACATAAGCTCATGTCTAGGTAAATATGTGTATATATCATAACAGTAAGTTCTTAAAGGCACATTTAAAATAAACTATATTGAGTAAATAGTTAATTTTCTTAATGAAAAACGCAAGACTGAAATAAATTTGTTACTGACAGAAATATAGAAAGCAGAGTTAAAGTGTTTGTTTATTATATGAATGCCCTAGTGGCCAATTGGTAAATACATTCGCCAAGTACCCTGAATCACGTAGGTTCGATTAAAGGCCAACCAATTAAAAGGTACTGATTCCTTGCTATGTGCTCTGCATTTAAGGGTAGTTCAAAAGCTTCTTGATCCGGATGTCAGGATATTTGCATTAGGTGTGGTACCACTTGTCCTCGCCAACATATTAGTACTACCTTATGTTTATAAAATCCTTAGTAAATGAAATACTTGGCAGCACATTTTAGCAAACAAGCAACATACTTATGGCATTCGCTAAAATGTCTAAACCTTTTCGCTGCTGAAGGGCATATTTATCAGGAAATCGAACAACTCGCATTCCATGTATAGCTGTAACAGCTGGTTGCAGTGACTACCTCGACAGTTCAAGTTATACAAACCGCATTATTGAAATTATTGTGAAAAGAAATACGATCTAAAAAGAAAGCAATCGACAAACCTACAATTAAAGTTAATGTTGTACATTTCATGGTAAAGGGCATAAAAACTGTTTGTTCTAAATTAACCTTTTCTCTGGTTTTTTATTTAATCATACATGCTAGCAAGAATACGATGTTAGATTCTTTATGTGACTTTTTACACCAACGTTAAAAAACGAAACCGTCTACATGGCAATTTAACACTTGAAAATATTTGTTAATTGAAATAGCATCAATGAAATCGAGTCAAGGCATGCTTCTTTAATAAATAATACAGTTGTTTCATCAAATCACCTTCTTTATGTGAACATTGAGACCTGTTTCGGGCGGAACATAATAAATATCTGCTGTTGCTGTATTGCTGTATTGGGGTTTACCGTCGCTGCGATAGTATTTCAATCATATAGCGACGTCCAGCTAATTACAGGTGGAGGAAGACCCCGAGTACACAGAGGTACCCAGGTAGAACCACCGACCTACCGCAAGCCAGCTGGTAGGCTTCCTCACATGAAAATTCCGAAGTCCCTACCGGGATTCGAACCCACAGCGGTGAGGGGCTGAGAGATTTGTAGTCCACGACTGTAACCGCTCGGCCACGGCGGCCCCATATATATCTGCACAATCGAGCAATGGATGAAGTGCGTTTTATTACGACTTTCCGCAATCTTATTATTCTTCCAACATAATTCAAGATTTAATTTATATATGTTGCCAATGGCCAAGCAACATGAAAATTAAAATGCTTCGACAAAAAAGTATAATTTTTAAAATCAAGTGTTTTCAATTTTCATTGACGTCAAATGACGTCAGATTTGACGTCAGCTTCAAAAGTTTGTTAGCGCTCTAGAGCCTTCAATTCTGGTCCGATCATCTTGATATTTTCACAGAAGATGTATTTTAAGATGTAGATGTGCACCTTGGCATTCAAACTTCCAAAAGATTAAGATTTCATGTCGATACCGAGTTTCAAACTTTGGTCCTTAAAATTATTACATTTTAATGTTACAAAGCCCCATGATGAGTTAGAAGCATGAAAATTGGACAGCATATCGGCATAGAGGTGTTTTTTAACATTTCTCTCGCTCTGGTAGCATGAATTTTGAATCAATCTTAATTAAATCTTCAGAATCGATAGAGTTAAAATTGAAGTGATGCATACTGCAAGAAATGTTTGTTTTGCCACGTGGTTATGACGTCATGCATACTAAAGCAAGATTATTTTTAAAAACTCCTATAAAATCGCCAATTAGACCAATGAACTTAAAATTTTCAAGAATGTCGAAAATTAGTACGTTCATAAGGTTTTGAAAATGTTAAGTGATTACGTCATCAAACATGGTAGATATTAATGTTTGCTGGAATGCCTACTTGAAAATGTGAAAACAAACCTGTTCACATTCTCGAATATATTTTTTTCTGGATTTATAGAACATTAGCTGAACAAGTCCTTCCAAAAAAGATACTTTTCTTGAGTCAGTTGATTTTTCCGTCGTTGAATATAAAAAATCATTAAATTTAATTTGTATTCGCGCTCCAGCATCATGAGTACTGGGGCAATCTTAAACACACCTTAAGGAATTTATGTTGTGTCACTTATTTACGACAACATTGATTTGTAAGCAAAATATATTAAAAAGACCACAAGATTGGACATATTAACTTTAAATAAGTAATATTGCCATGCCTTAACATGCGCAAAAAGTCCAGAAATTTTCAAATGATTACGTTATCAAACATGACTTATTCATGTTTTTCGTAAAAGGGCTAATTCATGAAAATCTATTAATTTGAAGAAGAAATGAAAGTGGTCATTGGGTTGGTTGAGCAAGATCCGATTGTTTTTTGCAGGAAAGAGTGCCTGTGTTGAATAGTGAATAGTGAACAATATATAAAGCAAAAGCAAATGAATTGTTGAAAGTTTCAAGACGTTTATAATATTAATTATATAAAAATAAGAAATTATTTTCATGATTTTGCTTACACCTCTGCCTTTGTTTCCATCTATTTTTGCAAATCTTGAAAGTCATGAATTTCAAAGTATTTTTTTTTTCTTTTTTACAATTTCAATTATATGGAACAAATTGCAATGAATATTTGTGAAGTCATATGCTTACAAAGAAATGGATATTAAATAAGGAATAAAAACTTTAAAAATCAATTGAATAACGTAAGATAAAAATTCTTGAGGATAATATTATCTTAAAAGTTTCCTGTTGTTTTTTCTGCATGATAGTAAACGGTTGCGTAATCAAATAAGATCCATATTTATGCTTTCTCAATATCTTCTTAAGAAGATAAAAGTGAAGAAAAAGCAAGATTAAAGCTTATTTTTAAACATAAATATATATTTATGACAATGATGATTTACGTATTAAATCTTCCATTATTAAGCATCATTATTCCATTTCTTTGTATTAACTTATATATTTTATACCTTTGAAAAAAGCAAACGGAAAGCCGCTTCGTTTGTATCTTAAACAAACGACTTCTAGTTACAATAATGTTTACTCCGCCGATTCAAATGGAGGAGAAGCATTACCATCCGAATCCTAACATATGCTTATTTTGACTGCCAAGAATGGAACGTTCAAGATACATGACCGTTCTGTATTCTTTATTACCTTAATCAGAAATCAACGCCTCGTGTCAATTTCCAAAGAAAGTATCTCTTGTTAAAAATTTACTCATTTTGTTTCAGGCAACAGTGATAAAAATGTGTTTCCTTGTCGTCCTGGTATTTCTGGCGGTAGATCAAAGCAGGGCCGCAGGTAAAGCCATTTAAACACTATTATAAAAACTTACTTTGATGTCATGATTGAAAATCGTGACCTTGTAAATTTAGCAATTCAATCAGAAACTCAGGATTTCATTTAATTACATATTAATGAAAACATATTATGCATATCATGGAAATCACTTCGACACACCCTTCCTCCCTCACTGAAAACGTAACACCAAACAGATAAAAATGTTCTTTATTACCTTTTTTTTTCTTGGTTAATATGTGTTTATTTTAAACCTATTTCATTCAATTCTGTGTACTTAAAATATGCATTTCTTAATTTCATTTGTTTATAGATAGGAAAACAAGCAAAAAATGTCCTTATATTAATTTCTTTCTATTTAACTATTGCATGTATTATAACAGAAGAAAAAGTTAAACTATATATATTCATATAAGTCCTCTCATTTCTGAAATCCCTAAATATAAAGTTATAACTATTATTATGATAAGGAACTGCAATTGCGGAAATTTTATGCAGGGCTGGGAGATGACTGTACAAACAACGGTGATTGCACTAGTACTGTTGAAAATACAGTGTGTGCCTCTCTTGAGGGTGGTGCGAAGAAGTGTTTTTGCGCAGATGGATACAAAGCTGATAATGGCGCTTGCAGTATGAACGGTTGGTTAACAATCACTTTTTAGAATATATATGATCTTACTGGCCAAATCAGCAATTGAACTCGGCATGGGATCAGTCTCTAAATCACGCCACTTTGCCACAAAAGCTAAATCATTTTGGCACATTGCCAGCAGAGCAGACCAAGAACAGACCGCTCCTGTCTGATCAGGGTCTACTCTGTTTATTCATACACTATTGCAGCTTAGATGTTACACTGTATTCACAGAAATAACACTATTGCAGCTTAGATGTTACACTGTATTCACAGAAATAACAACTTAATTGTTTATTTAACGTATAAATATTACATGATGTAAAAGGTTAAGATGATACACATAAGATAATTTTCACGTTTTGAATAAATGTATGTAAAATATATGTTATCCACCAGAGTTATCGTCCACCAAAACATTTATCGACAACCTCAATTTTGAGAGTTTGGCATGTGTGTTAATGATGTCAAATCAATGATTAACTTACATATCAAGGAGCCGCTTAAATATTTTTTATGATGGCAAGAACAAAATATTTTCCCTTTAATATTTAATATCAATTATTTTGAGATAAATCCATAAAAAATAGATCTAATTATCAGAAATAAGTCTCACCTTTGTTTATTGCCAGTAGGCCATACCAAAATGCTGAAGTCAAGATACTGTTTGGGTGTTTGAAAATGACTTCTCATTCTCAAATTCTCATTGAAGAGTGCATGTGCAGTAAAATTGTAAATTTCGAATGATCGGAGGGGAGATCATCCGAACACAGTGCCTCATTCGAGGTATATGCCAGGTTCCAGATTAAGCAATGTTGTTTTACACTTAAGAAAGAGGCGATTGTGAATAGTGTGATTATCCGAGTATGTGAACGCAATTTTACATTGATCAAATAATGATAATTTTAACTTTTATTTTAGTGGATCCAGTTACTTAGTTATTTACTTAACGTCTTCATTGATATTCGGCGTAGCTAACCTCACTTTCGACATATTAACGAATGGGGACGCAAGAATAGACAAAATGAACATTTAAAAAAATCAGAGGAATAAAAATGCCTATACTTAGCATACCTAAAACAACAAGCTGGACTTAAATTATGTTTTATCTGACAGATATGTTGTATTACGAGCATTTTTCTCAAAGGTGCACATTAAGACCAGCTTCGGTTTAAACGTTATATAAATATCAGCATAATCGTGAAGTATCTAAAGTATAGTCTGTTTCACTAAAAGGCGGTTATAGTCCGGTTCACTTTAATAATGTTTAAAAGTTGATTTATCTATGGCTTCCATTGTATCGCTATGTATTATCCATAACTTTAAACGCCGCAGATATGTCTTATCTCCATTACTATCATATTCGAATAGAGTAAGAAAAAAGTAAACTAACACCTCTTTGGATGCTTTATCTTTACAAATATACGTACGTCGATATAATACAAATATCGGTGTATCTTTAGGGCTTGGAGACACATGTGCATCAAATTCCGACTGTCTAATCCCAAAGTCGAAATGTAATACTCTTGAGGATAATTCAAAGAAATGCGGATGCATGGATGGGTACAAAGCAGAAAGTAATCAATGCGAAATGAACGGTTAGTATAAAAAAAATTAATAGGGAGTGATCCTATTAATTTAAGCAAAATGACGTGTGAGATAACAAATATGTAGTGTACACTTGTTTATCAATGTATTGCTTTGTATTATCCATAACTTTAAACCCTACCAACGTCGCAGATATTTCTTAACTGAATTAATATCATATTCGAATATAGCAAGAAAAAGGCAAATTAACACCTCTTTGGATGCTCTAATTTTACAAATATACGTCGATTGTCTTGGAACGAATAGTAAAAATATCGGTGTATCTCTAGGACTTGGAGACACATGTGCATCTAACTCCGATTGTCTTCTTCCAAATTCGAACTGTAACACTCTTGACGATAATTCAAAGGAATGCGGATGCAAGGATGGGTACAAAGCAGAAAGTAATGAATGCGAAATGAATGGTTGGTATAAAATCGTTTGATTTTAATAGGGAGTAATCCTATTCATTTAAACAAAATAACGTGTAAAATATGAAATATGTAGTGTGCACCTGTTTATTATAGATAAAACATAAAAAATTTCAAGAGTATAAATATTCATTTCCGTCTTACACTACAAAAAACAAATGTAAGTGTACTCGTGTGTGTGTGTGTGTGTGTGTGTGTGTGTATATATATATGTATATATTATCTGATCTCATTTTGTTGCGGGGCCGCCGTGGCCGAGCGGTAACAGTCGTGGACTTCAAATCTCTCAGCCCCTCATCGCTGTGGGTTCGAATCCCGGTAGGGACTTCGGATTTTTCATGTGAGGAAGCCTTCCAGCTGGCTTGCGGTAGGTCGGTGGTTCTACCCGGGTACCTCTGTGTACTCGGGGTCTTCCTCCATCTGTAATTAGCTGGACGTCGCTATATGATTGAAATACTATCATTTTGTTGCATGTTTAACATTTTCCTTCTGTTATCTGTTCCATTTTTATATTCCAAAATACTAAAATGATATCAATATATTAACATACAAAATCTTTAAATCACCATCGTGACATCGATATTTTTTCAGGGGCTGCAGGATTCACCTTGAGCTTGTTTCTACTCATATTCTGTATCACAGCTGCTGTGTACCATGTGTAAATCTGATTGGAACGTAAGCTATGAGACCAATGTTCTGCAATGTTCACTATTTTACCATGACATAAATTTTAATATTATATTGCTCATACTGTTATCTAATTTATGTTTCTACAATGACTTTTCTCCTAAACAGATAAGAAAGCCAGTCTTGGGTGGGTCAGTATAAGTTCAATCTCACAACAAACGCAAATATCATTTGTTTATTTAAAAGGTCTGACTTGAATTACATCAACCATACTTAGCGCTAAGAAATACTAAGTAATACTAAAATACTTAAAGGCGTTTTTTTCATTACTTTTGTTCCTCTAATGAGAATAACCAAATTTATGTTCCTTAGGAAACATTGTAATTATCAAGGTAACAATTCATGTCAACTGAGTCATATACTTGAATACATGTATTAAATATTTGAATTTTTAAAAGAAAAAAAAATAACGGAATTTAACTGTGGTTTTCTGCAGATCAGGCTTTATGTGGTACCTATTGAGTGCGTCAAAATGAGTCTATATGAGGGAAAGGGTTAAAAGAGAAAAGAAATAACAAGAATTCGCAGCTACTTATTTAAGTATTACTTAGCGCTAAGTATCGTTAATGTAATTCGAGTTTGGCACCTTGGATTATGAAAGTTATTCATTTACCTTCTAGCGTTTGAAAATTTCTGATTACACTCCATGTAAATTCGTACATGTGTGTTCTATAATCAAGGACGTTAAATTGATTCATGTATTACATTTTGATATGTTATGTCATTTTGTTTTTTTCACAGGTGAACCCCTTCTTTAAACTTGTATTTTCTTCAGTGATAATACTATTGAAGAGAGCACTGATCATAATGCAATAAGCACTGCATATAAAGTCATGTGAACTGAAAATAATACAAAATCAACAGAACATAAAGCGCTCTTTACCGCTCAGCATAAAGTTGAAATCACTGCACACTAATACTTTTCAACTGCATATATTAAAGGACGAACTGCATATAATATGTCCGTAAACCATCGAACATAATGACCACTGAAGTGAACATAATGACAAACCAACTGCATATTAAGACACGTGGACAGAATACATAGCAAATCCAACTGAATATAATAACAAAAGGACTGCATATAATGATATCTGCACTGCATATAAAGTCAGATGTACTGCAGATAACGGCAAGTGAACAGCATATAATTACATATCTTCTGAACATAACGGTTTTACCACTGCATATAATGTGTAAACTACTGCATATAATGGCATATGTACCAAACATAACGACAGGTGCACACCATAAGACAGTCATGAGAGTTGCTGCGACATACCCCGGTCAAGATAGAACTGTACTGCCATCTTTGTATGTTTCATTCAAATTTACGATCAGGGCAAACAGATTGTCAGCATGACACTTTATATGTAGGCTTTAAAATGTAAACTTTTATTACCCAAAGTTGGTTAGAAAATTAAAAAAAAAACGGGCAAATACGCACATTGTATATCCAGTGCGTCTCACCGAAGTCTCATTTTCCGATTGAACGATGTGTGTATCAACGACTTGATATATGTATATCATGATAGGGGATTGAACCCAAGACCTTCCGGATACGGAACGAACGCAACTATGTATTAATACATATGAGTAATTGGGCATTTTTCCATAAAGTCAGATGGTGTTACAAGCTGAGAGAAATGTTGCATTTGTTAGGATAGCACAGTAGAATTATGCTTACTTCTTTCAGTAATAATTGAATTGTAGACATATTTTCAAATTACTGTTATCTCAAAGTGAAAATTTGGGCCCTCGCTATATAGGACAATGAAGTACATGTATTAATATTCTATGGCCACCAGTAAGATTTGATCAATTGTTTATTATCCGTGTGATTTGAAGGATTCTTTTCATACTTAACCTTTCAGTAAGTTGATGATGTGAAACAATAACAAATGAAAACGGAATTAAATCTGGCTTGTAAACAGTTTATGTAACTAATTTCATACTGTATGAGTTGTCAACAGGGCTCTCTCTCTCTCTCTCTCTCTGTTTTGGGGGAACAGTGACTCTACCTTCAGGAGCGCAGTTTTCGTGTCATTTTCCCCTATAGGGGATTTTTTTTGTCATTTTTTTCTGCACATACATACAATAGCTATATTAATAAAAAGGTACGAAATAGTTCCTGTCTAGTAGCTTTATAGGTTAAAAATGAAATGGAAATCAACTAGT
>CM037790.1:39761305-39811305 GCA_021229015.1 Solen grandis | reverse complement strand
ACCATATGTTAAATCATTTATATCAGATTTACCTGAATTTCAAAGCCTGCATGCTCTCAGCAAATGGCCAGAAGAACAAAAACAATACTTATTCTAAAATTCTTCTCAAGTTAAAGATGAAATTATGTATTTTTATTTGATATAAGATCCAAAAGTTGCTGTGAAAGATATCTTATTATAGAAAATACACAGATAATGAGATTTTTGAATCTGCAATTATGAGTATATATTTCACAAGCATGCATTTGGTTTAATACTTGATTTAACAGATGCTATGAAATTGAGTGTCTGATACAAAAAGCAGACAGTGAATGTGTGCAGCAAATCCACAAGATTGCCTTAATGACTTTCTATTTCACAAGCACCAATCAACTAACAAGTCATTTTCACGTCTGCTTCTCATCACAAAACATCTGGAGCAAATTGCAGCATGAACCTACAGATAACGCATAAACATGCATTGGCCATGCAAGATCAGACAATCAGAATGAAAACACACAACTTGTATGTTTGTATACTAACATTCTCAGATTTCTGTGGAAAAATATGGATGAAACAATATGCACCTCCATTGCAAAGAGGTGATAAACAACGTCTAAATATTGTGTAGCACTAAAGGTCATTTGCAGGAACTTATTAACTATAAGAGATCCTTTGTCTAAATGCTTTAAAAATATTCCTTTCATGTTTTTTTGTTTTTTTTATTATTATAAAATATTAACTAGAAATTCAATGCAGTTTCTAAAAATGGTAGCAGGCAGCCTAATCAGATGAAATACACTGACATGGAAAATGCACCTATCAATGGTTTGCCCCAGGGTGGGAGCTACAGGCAAACACTGGGTTTTTGACAGAAAATCTCAGGTGGGATTTGACAGACTGAATGGTACCAGCTGGAAAACAGAAAAAAGATTTTGACAGGCATATAATGTAAGGATTTTGACAAATTGCCATTGCCCTAGGGTGGGATATAGAAGAAAAAAATTTTTCAATGATTAATTGTAAAACTCACTACATGAAACAAAACAAGAGTGCCAGTGATGCCACAATATATGCCGCCACAAAATATAAAGACCAAGAGGGGTCTTTTAATTATTGCTTTTAACATTTCTGTAAGCATAACCTCATAATGAAGTCTGTAAGACCAATTAATTTAGCTGAACAGAGATAGAACCCTAAAAATGCTTCCAATATGACAGTAGGTCAAATAGCAGTATCAATTTGAATCCTTTTTTCTTTCTCCCCATAACTCTTGCAAAAATCACTGTACCAGAAAATCCTTGCCTTATGCACTTTTACCTGTTTAGAAACTTGAGTTGTGTTTTAAAGAGACCATGTTTAGAAAGGCATAACTATTGCAAATATTGATGAACATCAAAGCCCTGCTTTGTGCATATCTACCCAGTATAGTGATGACATTGCCCAAGTTTTGAAAAGATTAGGTCAGAAACATACAAGAAATTGCATTCCCAAAGCTGAAATATCAATCAGCTAAAAAGACTAAGTTTCAGGGGACACAAATCTTGCAAAAATTAATGTACCGGAAAATCACCACTTCATGCACATCTACCCATTATAGTAATGATATTGACCAAGTTTTGAAAAGATTCATTCAGAAATGTAGGAGGAGTTGCGTTCACAAGGCTGCAATATCAATCAGCTACAGAGACTAAGTTTCAAGGTACACAAATCTTGTAAAAATCAATGAACCATAAAATCGCCACTTCATGCACATTTACCCATTAAAGTAATGACATTGACCAAGTTATAAAAAGATTCATTCAGAAATGTAGGAGGAGTTGCGTTCACAAGGCTGCAATATCATTCAGCTACAGAGACTAAGTTTCAAGGGACACAAATCATGTAAAAATCAATGAACCATAAAATCACCACTTCATGCACATCTACCCATTATAGTAATGATATTGACCAAGTTTTGAAAAGATTCATTCAGAAATGTAGGAGGAGTTGCATTCACAAGGCTGCAATATCATTCAACTACAGAGACTAAGTTTCAAAGGGACACAAATCATGTAAAAATCAATGAACCATAAAATCCCACTTCATGCACATCTACCCATTATAGTAATGACACTGACCAAGTTTTGAAAAGATTCATTCAGAAATGTAGGAGGAGTTGCGTTCACAAGGCTGCAATATCATTCAGCTACAGAGACTAAGTTTCAAAGGGACACTAATCATGTAAAAATCAATGAACCATAAAATCACCACTTCATGCACATCTACCCATTATAGTAATGACATTGACCAAGTTTTGAAAAGATTCATTCAGAAACGTAAGAGGAGTTGCGTTCACAAGATATGGACGTACGGACGTACGAACGTACGGACGGACAGACGGAGAAGATGACGCCAATATACGACCGCCTCCGGCGGCGTATAACAAAAATAGGAGCAAGCTATGAATCATTCCTTCTAAATAAATATAATGACTACAGTGAGTTCAGCTGAAATAAACTGAATATTAGAGGACTAGTAGTAAATGTGGACTAATTTTAATGCAATTTCAACAAAGCTGTTTTTAAGGTCAAGGTCATGTTCACAACCTTTACCATGGGAAAACATAATGCCATTTGATTCCTTATGTTTAATGCTGCCATCTTACTTGTGAATCTCTTTCCATAAATTACATCTTCATGTTGTTCTGTAGGATTCTGAGAGTTTTGACTTGACTATGACTTGACTATTTGAGTTTACCGTCGCTTCAACAGTATTTCAGTCATTTAGCGATGTCCAGCTAATTACAGGTGGAGGAATGCACAGAGGCATCCGGGTAGAACCATCGACCTACCGCAAGCAAGCTGGAAGGCTTCCTCACATGAAAATCCAAATGACCCTGCTGGGTTTCGAACCCACGCGGTGAGGGGCTGAGTGAGTGTTAAGTCAGCGACTTTACCCTCTCAGCCACGGAGGCCCTTCTGAAAGTTTTAGTTCTAGATGAAGCCTTCTCCCCCCAAAAAGACACGAATTTGCCTGTATAAACAGGAAGATGTGGAAAAAAGATTTTCCCAAATATTTGACTTCAAGACTCTTGTTAAGGAATTATAGTAAAAACCTTGATCAACTTTTATTTTGAGGTCCAAAACATGTTGATAAAACAGCTTTGTCTAAATAACTATAGCTACAGAAAAGGTCATACCAAGATCATAACAAATTGACCTTGAGTCCTTGACCCCTTCTATCTACAATACTACAGGTGAGTCACATGGTATGTGATAAGAAAATGGCTGACAAAACAACACAAGTGGCATGGTAATACATGGAAACATGGAATACGGATACAGGGATATGGTCATGGTATAAACACAAAATGGCTGACATGAAGAACAAGAAGCAGTTGCCATGGTTACCTCTTCTTCGTCATCCCAGTTTCTATGCCGTCTTGAACGGTAACTATAGCTAGATGTGTCCTGTGATATATTCATGAGCCATTTCAATAAATGAATAAAGTAATCCAAATTCATGAGAAAGAATAAATATGAAACTGAATATGAGATTAAGTAAAATGCAATGTTAGCAAAAAATTAAGAATGATAAGAATATCTGAAATGCTAGAGAGAAATTTGTAATTCCACAAAAAATATATATATACATTGTATATTCAAGAGTTTGAAAAATGTTCACATGGGTTTTAAAAGTTTAGAAGAGGTTAATTGGATGCTGTTTTGCAAATTGTATCACTAATCTTTATCTACAGGTGGGTTTTTATTCAGAGGTGGACACAGTTGCAGATTCTGTTGGCAATATGGTTTCAAGTTTAGAATAACTGATGTGTAATTGTGATAAATTCAAAACAATGTTTTTTTAGACAAAAAAGCCTGCAAATTTCTTCATACATTAAATTTTATATATTTTAAAATAAAATATGATCTGCAATTAAAACAAGTGTCAAATGAGATGTAAATGTTTCACAGACGCTGAATCTAATGTTCTTATCTTCCTCCAGGGACTCTAGCATATATTTCTTACGTTTATCGTACAAATCATCTCTTGACGTAGGTACAGCCATAAATGAGTGGGTGCAGTGTTGCAGACTTTCCGCCCCCTCATGGCATTTCAGGCAAGTTTTATCAAAGGCTTTTTCAAAGAAAGCGATGCAATAATTCTATCAAATTCTAAAGTGCCCCTCAGTTTGATTGGAGTACCTCCAGCATAGCCTGTAAGGTTTAAAAGGAAAAAGAATCTGCCAATATAATTGTTTTATATTCCAAAAGACATTGCAATATGCTGTTTTTCCTGTATCCAAAATTCACGATCTATAAAAAAAAAAAAAAAAAAAACTGAGTTAAGCTGGATTTACATTATTTATGGTGTCTACAAGCTATCACAATAGCTTTGTATCTCTATAATCCACAGAAGCTTTCCTTCAGCATGATCAGTACTTTGATCTCAATCATTTTGAGGTGAATAGCCTGTAAGAAATCCCTTTTCAAGATTTTTTCACTCAATAAAGCTCTAATGACTTTGATGGCTCTGATCTTAGTGCTAATTGGCGAGATTAATTACTAATAATACATACCCCTCGCTTTAAAGCTCTGCGTTAAGAAGATGTATTATCTAATAAATTTCCGCAAAGAATCCGAATGCTTGAATACTGCCCAAAATAACCAAGAACATGTTATACCTAAGTTACAATGAAGTTCAATATGAGTCTTCAGTGTGCTAAAATGGATGGGAAACTGTTGCATAAAAAAGATATGAGAGCTATTATTAGTGATGTAGGTTCATTTTTATTAAAACCATACAAAGTTCACCATTTCTTAATCCTTGCATCTCATAAATCTATTTTCCTAACCTTTGAAAAACATAATGTAGCATATTATACATATTGGGCTATTTTAGGGCAAGGTCAACACATTTTGGTACAGCAGAAATGCATCGTCATGATGTATTTTCATTGTTCTAGAAAAAGAGCTGTGCGCAAAACCATACAGAATGATAAAGAATATAAGTACAATTTTTTTGACAACAGAATTTTAAACATCTACTTAGTGTTTCAAAACTACTTTATGGTATTGAATCTTTAACTTTAGAAGATAATAAGTTTATTTTCTTATGTGTACAGTCCTTTATAGAGGAAAAAATTTTTTTCATTCGTAAATGTTATTACAGTTTTATTATTAAAAACCTAAATAACCAACGCTTATTCTGGTTACCAACATATGTCTATTGTTTCTGATGTATTTGTTAATTATTTCTCTCTCTTTTCCTTTTATAAAATTAGCCTCTCACTTTAAGGCACATATAAAAAATAAAATTATATATTTTTTTTTTTTTAAATGCAGAAATTTTCATATTTTTCATGACATATTTATTAGACATTAATTATGACCAGCCTCTTTGCAAATATATTCATGTTGTTTGGGAATGGCCTTAACCTAAATTGAGAGAACTTGTGGCTAGACCCATTTGTCATTTGTATATTTATAACTATGTTGATGATATTTGTGTACTTGTAAACATTTTAACAATAAAATATGTTTAAACTAAACTAGAATTTTAAAGATGAGAAGATGTAGAGCGTGATGAAACTTTGAACTTCAGAATTAAAAAAAACACACACACATACAAAAAAAAAAAAAAAAAAAAAAATTAAAATAACTTCTCAGTTTCTTAAACAAAATTTGGGAGATGGATCTTTCCTAGTTTACAGTTGTACTCAGATTGGGTTTTATGCTATCCAAAAACTGAACCGGGATAATAGGTAGTCAATGGTTGATCTGGTTTACACAAAATGATACATGCCCTTGGTCTTGTTACTGTTTGTGAGCAGTTAACTTACTGGTAACCATGAATGGGAGGAGAAGAGACTCACATTAGTAAATCTATTTGCCCAAGTTGTATTTATGCTGGATTCTGTCCTAGCTGATAGCTATAGAATCCCTCCCCCCCCCCCACACACACACTAATGTCTAACCAAGGTCCACAGTGACCCTGTACAATATGACCTCTTCAATACAGGTACAAAAATCTGGAACCCAAGCACTCTTCAGATTCTTTGTAAAGCTCTGAACAAGTAATTAACACAAATGATCAGCTGGCCATAGCACCAATTTCTACCTTCTTCACCTGAAGAGCTTTCTATCCAATGAAGAAAACTCAACTCATTGGCCCTCTTTGATGTAGTCACATTCAATTCGTGTACAAGAACCTGGCAGAAAATCTGGTAAACATCTATCCTACCTATTCCTACCTCCTCAAGAACATTCAGCGGGTTTTTAGGACTGAGGTAGTGTTTTTTGCTGATCTTGCAAAATTATCTGCAAAATTATCCACCAAATTCCTTACTCCAGCTTCATGCCATAGCAGTTGTTTCTCATTGGAAATACAATGGTTCATTAGCAGTTGGGAAGAATTCTTCGATCAATTAAAATGTATTACCACACTAATTAATGATCTATGTATACAAAGACTTTGTAAGACTGTAATAAACTCTATGTGGGAGGTTCCATGAACAGACGCCCCCTCAAGATTTGTGCGTATAGAGCAATTTGTCTGCACATAATGGAGTCCTTTAAATTTTACATCATTATATAATTATAATTCAGTAAAACCTTGGGTTACTCCACAACATTGCATATATTTGTTTGGGTTAAACATCCAACTGATATAATTTAGTCTCAACATACCATGATATAAATACAGAACAACCTAACAGGAGCATGATGTTCCCCGGAATTAAGGCATCCCCTTAAATCAAATGTGGAAATTTTATAGTAAATGCAAGCCTCTATAGACTTTATGTAAAAAAAAAAAATAGAACTCCAAGTCACTGGATGCTTGCATCTGCACTAAGGTATAAATAAACATTTGAAGGATCATGATTATAATTAAATGATGGATGGATTACCTTAATGAAATGAAACAACTGGGCATCCAATTCATATACTTAAACAATAGTAAAAAAACACTATCTTTCACAATACTATTTAGAAGGTTCCAGTTTTACATGAACTCTTCCTTTCATTCTATAAGATGACTGGGTTTAATAGGTTTACCGATTCATCGTGGCTAATTGAGGAAATTCCAAGATCTGTAGATGTCTTTCCTTTGGAATACAGATGAAGAAGAAGAAGATGAGAGAGAAAAAGAAGAAGAAAAAGAAAGAAGAGGAAAAGAGAAAGGAAGAGGAGAAAAGATGATAATGAAGAAGAAGAAGAAGAAGAGTGCAACTGGTATGTTACCTCAGATGTGTCTTCCTCTGTCCCACGTCGTCGGTTGCGACGGGAACTGTAGTCGTCGGTACTGTCGGTGCTTCCTCTGTTGACAAGAAAGAAAAAAATAGCGATGAATAATGATGTAAATGATAAAACCAAATACATTAGTTAGAAGTCCATGAAAAAGCATGTATCTTTCACATCGTTTTATGGTTTGTTAGGGTAAAAACCACTCATATACATAGGTTAGCATAGGGACATATAATAGACATTACAACTAAAAAATATGGGGATTTATTTTTCACGACAAATAGCAATATCTAAAATATGACACTTCAGTTCATACTATGTAAATAAACACACCCACACACATGAGAAGAAAATACACACACAGAAAATCAAAATCAAAATCGCAAAAAATCAGTCATTTTTTACTGATGGAAGGATCAAACATTTCCTACATTCTTCATAAAACCATCCTTTCTAAACAATGACAAGTTTTTCTTTAATAGCTCTTCTCAAAACTCTCTAATCCCATTGTTAGATATAAATTAGCAATAAATACAACATTAACAACCCTTCTTCCGTAACATAAATACGTTGGGCTTTCCTCTGTATTTTGAAAGACCGAGACTAAATACATGGGAGTTAAAACAAGAAGTTCAAGCCTTTCTCATCTGGTAACAGCTCTGTTTAATTTTTCCTATGTAACATGCCATGAACTGCTGCAATCATTAAGCTAAACAATTGTAAACTTAAAAGTGGTTTAGACATATAAATCTCCTTTGTTCTACTGCGAAATATGTGTGTGGCACTGTCTAACACAAAAAGAATGATGAGTAAGTTAATTTGAATTTGTGTGACTCCATTTTGTCTGTTTCGCTTGCAAATTTTATTTTTTATCTCTTCATCAGTTGTGTCATTTACCACGCCTATTTAAGTATCTCCCCCACCCACCACCATTCCCAGAACCTGTCATAGTTCTATTGAACCCAAGGTAAATAATTGGCAACATTCCCAGATGTAAGTAATTCTGAAAATTCAATGACGTCTTTTCTGAGATCTAACAGAAAACTTTGAAAAACTATTTCTTTGGAAAAATAAAATCATCAAAAAATGAAGAAAATTAATTGAGAAGAATATATGAATGCTCAAGATGTTTACTAAAACATGAGGGAAAACTCGAAATAAAAGACACTCAACAGGTGGTTCTAATTTTCCTATTCATTTGCTTGATAGGTGATTGACTGATTTTTTAGTTAACCATCTCTGTGACAGTAATTCAGTCATATAGCAATGTCCAGCTAATTTCAGGTGGAGGAAGACTTCGAATGCATGGAGGCATCAAGGTAGAACCACCGACCTACTGCAAGCCAGCTGGAAGGATTCCTCACATGAAAATCTGAGGTCTTTTTAAGCATTTGATGGATGCAGATCAAAATTTAATGATAGGTGGATAACCTTAATATGTAACACTCCTGTGATTGTAATACATGTCCCTTAAACTCACAAAAAAAAGAAAGCTTCTCATTTCCCTTTATCTCATAAACCCAAGAAAAAAAGTCCATCTAACACAAACAGTCATTCATGTACATTTCTTACAAAACATTTGTAACCATGATTTTCTTTGTCATTTACTGTTTTGTAAGTTATTCTAAACTAACAATTCTGGTATTCAAGAACTGAGCAACACACAACAACAAAGTATTGCTAATTAAATTATTAATTAGACAGGCATTTATATTAATTAGAGGGTCACCTAGCCTGTCAGTAATTAATGAGTAATAATGGACATTTACCCCCTACAAGTATTAGTTGTGCTTCAGTTGGCCTGAGAAATTTCACTCATATTTAAAGTACAAGCTAGTGTAAATTTAAACTTATTCATTTACACTGACTGGGAAACAAGTTCTTACAATTTAAACTAATTTCTCTTGACGGTCCTGCGTTGGACCTGTACTTTGTGCAGTTCACAACACACATTACAGTGTATGTCCATTATAATGTGCCCCATTTTAACAGATGGTCAGTGTATCCCAGCCTATCAATGGAACCCAAATCTATATTTTGTGATAAGGGTGACCTTAAGGTTCACAAAGTTTATAATAAATACATGTAGTTCAATATAATGTGATATCTCGCTTAACCCTTTCCCTCATATAGACTCATTTTGACGCCTCAATAGGTATCACATAAAGCCTGATTTGCAGAAAACCACAGTTAAACCTTACCAAATTCATTTACAAAATCCTCATTTCCAGACCACTGAGGAGCAGCGAACGGCATAAAACCTGATCAGCCTGCGAGTTACTCGCAGGCTGATCTGGTTTTATGCTGTTCATATAGGTCTTTTCATGCTGTCCTCTATGAGGGAAAAGGTTATAGTATGGATAATGCACTATGTCTCATGAGAGTGATATACTGATCAATTGCATACTTTTAAAAAGTTGAGAAAAAAAAAATAAAGGGTGAAAAACAGGAAGATCAAAGGTAGAGGTCAAAGGGTCAAAGGTTAACAATAAGCATACAAGGCCATGGTAAACAACAATGGCTAAAACAAGAAACAGCAAATGTAGGAGGCACTGCAGCACTGAAAGAAATAAAAGAGGAGAAGGTACATGAAGAAGGTACATTGATGAAGAGATCAAGTTATTGTTTCAAAAAAAAAAAAAATTCTGCTGCCTTGCCTTAGCCTTGCTTCTCTTCGTTCTCGTCGGCGACGCTCAAGGTCGTCTTCCCCATTCACTGTGGCAACGCTGGAGGCCCTATAGGGAGGAGGGAAATCACATGTGAGGTCACTGCACACCAAATGTTAGAAATTCAAACTGGGAAATTTGTAGTCAAATATGGCTGCTTTATACATAAATCATGTATCCAATAAAAAAAAAATTATATAAACTTAGAGTAACCCTGCATAGCAAAGTTGAAATTTGGTAAGCACTAATTATACCTTATGAATATTCGAGATTGGTTAATATTCATATATTTTGTTTTAAAAGGACAGGAAATAAATGAGGATAATTATAAATCTTCTCTTATAAATAAAGCAATCCATTTTAAGGCAACTTTAGCATTTACCTATAATTGAATATTAGCTTTTGTTTGATAACGCTTTTGTAAAAGTCATGATAAACCATTAGCAGCCATATTATAATCAAAGCAATATAAAACTGTTTGAAATTCATGCCATGTGGTTAAACCTGTAAAAAGCAAGGGACACACAGGGGAAGATACCACATGAGGACATTACAGAAAATGGTTTCTGTTTAAAGGTGACTCTAACTCAGTTGAAAATCTCAGAAGTCACTTGCATTAAGCAGATGATGAATGCTTCCTATAAATGGTCTACCTGTAATTCTCACCTTACAGATGCAGTACCTGCACATTCACCTGTTAAAAATCATTTTTCAACATGCACAATCCAAGCATCTCTCATATCGTCCACTGAAAGTCAGAAGGACTTATCAGCATATACAAAAGGAAGTCCAATGATCGATCCCTTCTGGCTTTCACTGGACAATATATGAACTGATACATGCATAATTCATTATTTAATTATTATTCTGAAACCAGTTTTATTATTAAAGCAGTATACAAATGCCATATTGAATAATTCAATATAAAAATATCAACCAATTCATTAGTTCATTTTCAGGTGATTTCATGACCAGCTAAAACCCATTTGTTCCCAATCAACAATCCAAACTTTACCTATATAAAAGAATTTCTTAAACATTGCTGAGAGTAGCATAATCAGTATTAAAAATACTACCAAACAAAAAAATAAAGGATAACAGCTGTTAAATATTAAAATATGTGGGCTGGTATTCAACCTTTCTAGATAAAAAACTGCGGGATCCCACACCATAAATAATCGTTCCCAATCAACAGTATTAGAGGCTTTATACAGTTAAACTTTGGTGCTGTCGAAACACTTTGATGAATACGACTGATCAAAACACTACATCTCCTGCGTCAATGATCTATTTTTAGCATCAGCTACTATTTTTGAAACATCAGTCTGTGTTTGTTATAACAGAGAGTTGGTAGAGGGAATTTCTTTTTCTGACTTTTTCCCAAAATAAAAATGCGCGTGTGCCATAACACTATACCACACACACCAGTGTGGAATTTAAATTACTCTGTTTTGGTTGCCATGACAATACTGGCAAGGGGCCATAACTCTGGCTGAATGTCATTAGTGAGAGGAGTGTACCCTGCAAACTGAGATAGGAAAACTGACGTGATGATATACGCAAGAAAGTGAAAAATCGGCGAAAAAAAGAAAAAAAAAAGAAGACAGAAAAAAAATAAACAAGGTGAACAACATACTGTTTATGTTTTTCATGGTTATGAACGACTTCCTTGTCCGCTGTCGTTCTTGAAGCAGACGGATTAAACAACCTTGACATTTACCCACAGACCTATCAAGTGCAGTTATCTGTCTATTTTGTCTAGTTGTCTGTTGCCACTAACATGGTGTAATGTCAGAGCCATTCTCTACCTCACCCATTATATCACTCAGCCAAGCCATTTTACTCTGTCTTAAAACACAGAACAAGCAAGATGAGGAATTATCATAATATTGGTAACCAAAAAAGTTCCTTGTTACTCTGAAGGTCAGCAATTTTGATTTGAACTCTAAACTTCTAGATCTGATGTCTATAATTAAATGAACCATTTCCTAACCAGCTTTCTGGATGATCATGTCATTGAGTAATGGAGACAAGGCATAAGTCTGTATGAAATCCTTTTGAAATTCACAAGTGATATAAGATTCTGAAAGCCAGCAATTACTCAATGGATTTAAACCATTTGATAGACAGGTCCTTTTCCTTATGTCCAGTCATTTCTCATAAGGTAATTATTCTATACATAATAGAAAAATACTGACCTAGATATCTGTTGCTATGGTATCCCAATGCCAAAGCCCCTCCCTCACACTTAAGACATGTGTGATATCATGTAATTCTCCTATATGTTCTTATCTATTTTGTTATAACTCTCTGATACAAAACTAATAAACAGATGTTCTGTGTTTACAGAAAGAATAAAACAAAAACACATTAGGGGCCATCTCGTGTGTTAAAACCTGAAAACTAGCCAGAATGTCTTAGTACAAACTGCCTTTGAAGTACAGGCTCTTCAGAAAACAAATATAAACCTTTTGTTAAAACTATGATACCTCATTTTATGACATAGTGCTATACCTAACAAGTATGTAGCAAAAAAAAAAAAATCAGATCAGGATATCATTTTTTATAAGAATGCTTAGTATCATTTACTGCATTCACCCTTTTACACTTATTTTCCTAAAAAAAAAAAGATGGCTGACAAGTGGGTTACTTTAGAAATTATTTAATTACAATGGGGATATATTATTATATTGGCACCTCCGCTTTTGCTGACTCAGTGATTTCTTAAATGAACTTGTCCTTTCTTCATTTTTGGACTGAATGTTGTTTATAGGGGAGCTTGCTGAAAATTAATTCACTAAATTGCAAGCAGTGCAGAACATGATCAGACTGCATGGATGTGCACTGTGCAGGCTGATCTTGGTCTCCACTGGTCGCAAAGGCAGTCACAAGTGCCCACAGAATTATAAGGTTTAACTAAATAAATATTGTAAAACTGAAAATTACTGAAAGCCTTTTCATTCTTCAAAAATTATTGTGAAGTTCTGTTATAAAAAGTAGGGTCTGTTGCTAAATCTATCAATGATAGACTATAAACAAAATCTTCCATACATCAATATGTCATGAAATTGAAGATATATAATTATATTGTAATTTTATGGGATATTTAGGAGAAATGATTATTTTAAAGACCCTAATCTTGCCATTTTTGCTGATTCAAATAATCATATTTTTATATTTTACTGCATTCAAATTAGATTCTTAAAATAAAGGAGAAAATTAAAGTTTAGAAGAATTTTTGTCATAAATTTAAAGAAGAATAATACTGAAGTCAAAAAATAATCTAGTATATGCTTTATAAAGTAGATGCATACTTATTTACAATAGGTTTCATATGTTAATCTTATTTAAACATATATTATTCAAGAATATATAAGATTGAACAACAGGCTAATAGCCTTTTTATCAAGTATTTGAGTCTTCACCATTAATTTTTATATGAGCACACAAAATACCCACAGAAATATTTTCTCAAAATCTTGAATAGAGGTCTGTTCCTGAGAATCTGCATGTCAAATTCCATCTCAGTTCTCATTTACTATGAACCAGAAACTGCACTGCATCTAGAAAGTTTAAATTGTTTGGCATTTTGCTCATTTCAGCCCATTGAGGTGCATTCTCATTGCGCTAAAACATCTTAAAGGTTAATTCGTGCATGTACCATTTTCGTCCCAAAGATGAAAGGTTTCATGACTAAATAATGAATGATTAACCCTTGTAAAATCATATGGTGCATTCAGAACTGCCATTGCTGCATCAATATGTTGGAATAATGGGAGGGAAGGAAGCTCTGATACAATGTATGTGGAGCTACGCATGTGTGCAGCATCGGCAGGTATTCGGGCACACCTTGGGTGGGTTGCATAGTTTTGTGGTAAAAATTTCGGTCACGCATCAAACTCCTGACATAATCAGTGTAACCTGTATCATTACTGCTGTGTCACGACCATTCTTGACTTCAGGGAAAAAATTCACAAAGAAATACCAATTGAGGTTTTTCTGTTTTTGAAATGAAAAGTAAATATGCCTCACCTTTACAGATAGTTGTAAGGGGATTGTTTTTTTATAATCAATACACTGTATCACAAACAAACCCATACGCCCTCTTGCATAAACTATGTCAAGCACTGGTCACATGATATTCCAATATAGCTATTGGATAAATTGATAATCCAATTTGAATATATCAGTAAACAATAGAAAGGTCTATTGACTCTGAGATTTTCAAAAAAAAATTAAGATAATTCCTACATGGTGAAGTCAAACAAGAGGGCCAAGATGGCCCTTGGTCGCTCACCTGAGAAAGATGATTGCTTAAGAAATAAAGATGCTTGAGTGTAAAAGTGAAATCTGGCTTTTTTTTATGGTGAAATGGGCATAACTCCTAAATTTACAAGTCAATATCAGTTATAATTGAACCCGATTGTGAGATTATGGGCATAAACATTGTCTTAAAGTTTAAAAATGATTGTTAAAAAAATGAAGTTGGTAGAGAATAAACAACGTGAAATATGGCTTTTTTTATATTAAAAGGGGCATAACTCCTGACCTAATTGACGAATCTCAGCCATAATCGAACTCAATCGAACCCTTATGGTCATAAGCATTGTCATAAAGTTTGAAGATGATTGCTCAAAAGATGAAGATGCTAGTGTGTAAACAACGTGAAATATGGCTTTTTTTATATTAAAAGGGGCATAACTTCTGAACTAATTGACGGATCACAGCATTAATCGAACTCAATCGAACCCTTATGGTCATAAGCATTGCCATGAAGTTTGAAGAGGATTGCTCAAAAGATGAAGATGCTAGAGTGTAAACAACTTGAAATCTGGCATTTTTTTTATATTAAAAGGGGCTTAACTCCTGACCAAATCAACTGATCTCAGTCATAATCAAACTCAATCAAGACATTATGGTCATAAGCATTGCCATAAAGTTTGAAGATGATTGCTCAAAAGATGAAGATGCTAGAGTGTAAACAAAGTGAAATATGGCATTTTTTGAATATTAAAAGGGGCTAACTCCTGACCAATATGATCTCAGCATAATCAACTCAATCAGACATTATGGTCATAAGCATTGCCATAAAGTTTGAAGAGGATTGCTCAAAAGATGAAGATGCTAGAGTGTAAACAACTTGAAATATGGCCTTTTTTTTAATTTTAAAAGGGGCATAACTCCTGACCTAATGTTCCGATATCAGCCATAATCGAACTTGGCCAAGATTTTATGCTTATAAACATTGTTTTAAAGTTTGAAGATAATTGCTCATAAAATGAAGATGCTAGAGTGCAAACGAACAAATTGTGGACGACGGACGACGGACGGACGGACGGACGGACATTCATCGATCCTAAAAGCTCATCCTGAGCACACGTGCTCAGGTGAGCTAAAAAGGCACCCATCTGGAGAGTTTGTTTGATTTTAACCCTTTCCCTCATAGAGGATACCATGAAAAGACCTATGCGAACAGCATTAAACCAGATCAGCCTGCGAGTAACTCGCAGGCTGATCAGGTTTTATGCTGTTCGCTGCTCCTCAGTGGTCTGGAAATGAGGATTTTGTAATTAAATTTGGTAAGGTTTAACTGTGGTTTCTGCAGATCAGGCTTTATGTGATACCTATTGAGTGCGTCAAAATGAGTCTATATGAGGGAAAGGGTTAAAGACAAATCAAGAAGAGGTTAGATAACAAACTCTCTTTATTGGAATGTACCAGTCCTGGGGACAATATATCCAAGCAATGAACAGGTTTTTTCAACAATATCAGGGTAGAGAAGCTTTGAAAATTGTGGAGGCCACGCCCATTTCATGGCCCCCATACACTGTTTGATTTGGTCATGAAAAATCTTGTCTGCAGTTGGACTTGACTTGATTATTTGAGTTTACCGTCACTTCGACAGTATTTCAGTCATACAGCGACGTCCAGCTAATTACAGGTGGAGGAAGACCACAAATGCACTGAGGCATCCAGGTAGAACCATCGACCTACCTCAAACCAGCAGGAAGGTTTCCTCACATGGAAATCCGAATGACCCTGCTGGGATTTGAACAGTTGGATTTGTACTTTTACAAGGACCTTTATTGTTACCATAGTTTTGACATAGTTCCGGTTATAGAATAAAGACCTTCGCTTTTAGCCAGGGCTATTTAAGATTTTTAACAAGAGTTTTACAAGATTGGAAATCATGATTCTGCAACTGAATAAATATCCAAACCTGCATTTCACCTTCTATCCTGTTAAATTTATGGATCCTGACTTAGATTATGCAAATGTAGCCAAACTAAAAAAATCTACAAATAAAAATTGAAAACGACAAACATCATGCATACATTGCGGCCATTCTTTCTTCTCGCTCCTTTCGACGTCTGGCCATACGCTCCTGAATGTCTGCATGCAGCTCGTCCGGGGATTTGGTTCCATTTCGCAAACTTCTACCATGCAAGAAAACAGTCATGCAAAATAATAAAAACAAATGAGGAAAAATTACTAACTGTTGCATCTAAAATAACATGCAAGCTATAATTGCAACAAAAACACATAACAGGTAAGGAATAATGAAATACTGTAATCATTGGAAAATCGTTATGATAAGAAAAATAACTGTTCTGTAAAACAATTACATGTATTGGTTAAACTGCACAACATTGATATAAGCAAACCCAATGGGTCAAAATAACATGGCAAGAAACAAAACTGTCACACCATTCAATGTAATTTTTTTCTTTACCATCACTTTTTATAGAATGAGTATGTTTATGTATGTATTTTTATTGATTTACCTGTGTATTTTTAATGTACATTTATATTTAACATCCTTTTAACCAATATTATTTAATCTGTGTTGTACCAATATCTATATTTCTGTTAAAACAAAGCTACTTGACTGTGACATATGCATTAAGCTATCTTCAGCTTATAATATGTTCTTACAAATACATGTAGGCAAAGATTGAATACACATTTGTGGCTTATCAACAGAATGGTGGGCGGGGGTTCACATATTGTTCACAAAAGCCTGATTGCAGGAGAGACCTGAGTCTGGCACTGGCGGCTGGTGCCACTCAGGTATATTAACGGCCACACTAATTAGCAACACACGGCAGTCAGGCCTGGGGCTAGAGACTCGGGTAGAATCAGTACATCTGTACATGTAAACTGTCATCATGAGGTTGATAACATTACAGAGGGGGGGGGGGGGGCAGGTCAGCTGCTCCTGGTTCTCAATTTGCTGATATGCTGGATCATAGGTCTCATCAGCATATCTAAACTCTCCTGGCTTTCAATGGACAACATAATTATGCAGTAGATCAGCACAGGGGCTAGGTACCAGGGTTACATGTATATATCCCTGATTTATACCAGGTGATAGGTATCAAGGATGGCTCCAGTAATGTGCTCCTGGTACCCTGTTACTTATATATACTTGTATATATGAGTATACACATGTAGCAGAGGGGCACAGGGCAGGGTACCAGGTATGGAAATCTTTTTTGTTTATTTCAAAATTTTAAGTCACTCAGCTAAGTGTTATAATCGATGCTTGATTTCCATTTTCACTATGTATATCTGGGGTAAAAAAACCAGCAGATTTCACTATAGGTGAGGATACCACTGTAGGACCACTTTAAGCCATAGTTAATTCCAGCATGTAAAATGTATCCAAGGGGGAATAACTCTGCAAAGTCTACACTGAATTTCTTATGTTAACTTCATACCAAGTTTCATTGCAAATCTTCTGAGATTGTTAGAGAAAATTGTAACCTTGCATCATTAAGGAACCAATTAGCCTACCAGCCAAATTAATGTATGACTCCAATATATCTTCATCAAACCACTTTTGCAGGGAGAAGATAAAACTTAAGATTCCATAATTTTCTGTCTTGTGAATCAATTTGCACTCAAGCATCTCATTAGATCAGATTTTGCTTGATAAATGATAAGATAAATGAAAAACATCTTAAAAAAATATGTAATACGGGAGAAAATTGTCTGAATAATTTGAAGTGAGCCTCCTAATCTGAGCAGGTAGGGAATAAATAAAACACAAATCAGGTGCCTATATCGTCATCATCATCTTCAATATGAAATTAATTTTGCAGCCAAAATGAAAATTGATTTCAGATAAAACACACTATAGAAAATTATCCTCAAACCATTTTTTCCTGATTACATCTGCATGTTGGATCTCTTCCAAATCACTTCATTTTCTGTGTGCATCACTTTAAACATATCAAGCGTTTCATACGAAACTAAAGTATACAGCTTTGCAAACACAATGAGATATGGTGGTCTGGTACATTATAAACAGTCAAGAGTGCATAGTTTCATACTGCATTCCAAATATTAAGAGAAAGCCAAAATATATTGATTTCTGGGTACTTTAACCTTTAATTTCAAGGAGAAACATCCTGTCTGACAAGTTGTCTGACCCATTTAAACCCAATCAACCAGATGGCTGTATTATCATATGGTGATTAAAACAGCCCATATTTATAAAACACACCATTTTCAAATTCCGTGTTGTTGTTTTCTTCATTGGCACAATATCTTATTCATCAGTCCATGGATTAACAGGTACAGAAGATGAAGCCTCTGCTGTTAGTAATTGACAACTTTTCTCTCTTACATCAGAGGCAAGAGATTTTGACAAATCACTGTTGCCATGGCAGGTCTCAAACCAGGAACCTCTAGGTTGATAACTCAGCACCATATCCAGCTACACTGCTAAAGATAGCAGTTCTTCTCTGTATCTTGCATTGGAAATATATCATCAATCATTTATCAATGTGATCAGAGCCTTGAACAGCAAAACAATTTTTGTTCCAACCTTTGGAAAATTCATAGTGATAATATTATAAATACTTATCATGATGACATCATAAATACTTCTACATATGTTAAGCAAACAGCGCATAAACCTTCACAGCCACATACTTATGACACCCAAGGGAACACAGCAGAGATAGAAATCCTAAAAACATATCTCCAGCTGGTATGAATCTTCAATTATACATCCCCCTCCCACCAATCCAAGGTCATGTTTCATGGTCGTTCCATATATTGTTCCAAACTGTTTGATAGATTAACCACGTACCCTGTCATAGGGAACAGTAAATGCCGTGAAATAGTTTACCCACTGTATCGCCTAATTTGGTGACAATGCATTAACCCTTTCTCATAAGAACATGAAAACATCAACAGCATAACCAATCGCCTGCGTACCCAGTGATCAGTTTTATGCTCCTGTCCCAGCATCTGAAATAGGTTTGTATTTAATTGGTAAGGTTAACTGGTTTTGCAATCAGCTTATATACATTGAGGCTCAAGAGTCTATGAGGAAAGGTAATGTCATTCAGTAGATCCAGCTATATTTGTTCTTTCGCTTCAAGCAGTTCTTACCATGTTCCCCTCATCATTATAACCCTTTACCTCATAAAGACATGTTTTGACACACTGACAAACAGAGTAAACCAAGATCAGAGAGTCTGAGATTTCATTTTTTTTTCGTTTTTCCAAAACTTTACCCTTTGGCAAAACAAGGTGGTGGCATCCAAAAACTACGAAGAAGAGATTTGCATTATAGAAGGGAAATAGATTTGAACCTGTGCAGTATACAAGAGCAGACACTAAATAAGTCCACATTTGTGTACCCATAATTTGTAATATCTTTCAACTTTCGGTTTGGCGCTATAATCCCCTACAGGCATAGGCATGATAACCAGTACCAAAAATAGCATGTTGCACCGAGAGCAGCTCATTGATGGGACTAACAATAGAGATAGGCCTTGACGGTAATTAAACTGCTCTTCATCTTATGTTTGTTAATATATTTCTTTATCATTAAAGACAATGTCCCTATCTTGTTCATCAAAAATGTGTTTTAAAATGCTGCGATACTTGGTGTATATGCCTGAACATTGGCATAAAACCCATCCTCCAGTGTTCCTATAACATGTTATTCCTTCATTTATTTTGAAAACAGATGCTAACATCTGTCTAACTGAGCTAGCTGCACCTAAATTGCATGTTTGTAGTGTCATTTAGCATTGTAGAAACAACTTTGTAGAGTTTGTTTATTACTGGGTAATGAGTGA
Organism: Solen grandis; assembly: GCA_021229015.1. Classification (NCBI taxonomy): domain Eukaryota; kingdom Metazoa; phylum Mollusca; class Bivalvia; order Adapedonta; family Solenidae; genus Solen; species Solen grandis. The sequence continues at coordinate 39,791,331 of CM037790.1, read as the reverse complement.
ATACAGACATTGGTAGCTAGATATGTAGGATCTTAATTCTTTTATATGCAAGAGAGGTAAGATAATTATCTATGACAATCAATTTGCACATTAGTTTCTTATTAAATATTTACAACCATACTTATGCTCAGCAGAAAATTAGTAATTTAGTATTTTATATTTTTTATGTCGCCTAGGAAACAAGCTCTTAGAACTTATACTTATCCCTCTTGTCATTTACTGGGTTGGACCAGTACTGTGTGCCTGGGAAGGTCGTGAAAAATCCTTGCTCCCAACGGGGTTCGAACCCACAACCTTCAGATACACAGTTAGATATGTTACCACTGGACCACGGCACCTTCTTATATTAGTATATGTATTCTATATGTATCATATATTTATGTTATATGGAACAATGAACTGTGTATATATAAGTCATATGAATAAAGTTCTGTTCAGAATAATTGGATTACATTTACAGATACATGTATTTGTAGAAACTTTGATATGACTTATAAGGCAATATAGGTACGTAGACTTTACTCTATAGGTAACCTTTATTCAATGTATAATTCGGAGAGAAAAGGTAAGTCAGGAACACACGACTAAACATTGTTTAAGTAGAAAGATTTTATTTACAAACTTATTTCGACCATCATCAGTCTTAATCAGGATAATGATGAACAAAATACAATAATTTAGTCCCTGAAGCCCATGAAATAAAAGACTGTCACATGATCAGTATAAACGTAAAATGAAGGAATAAATTTCCAAATGCATAATCCAGTTCAGAAAATAGCATCTCTAGATATTAATATTTATATAATTCTATGGAAATGATTTTACTAATGGAAAAAAAGGTAAGAAAATCCCCAAACTGCAACAATCTGCAAACAAGGCCAGCCATATGCAGCACCACCTAGCCACTACTCAACTACATTTTTTTTTCCCCGAGAACACGGGGGCATCATAAGTAAGTACTATCTCAGGCTCAAATTTGAGTATCATACTCAAATCCCTATTGAAACTTATGGGCATAGTTTGAGTCTGAGTATGAAAATCATACTAAGTACCCTTTTCATTTTCAAGAACATGGGACCTCATATCAAACCCTTAACCTCATCATCCATTATTGCAATATTTCTTGATATTTATTAGTACCGTCTTGATATTTGTTTTTGCATCTGTGCAACTTATGATTAGTTTTAAGGCATCTGTACATTTCTATTCCCACAGTTAACCTTTAACCCTTTCCCTTATAGAGGACACCATGAAAAGACCTATGCGAACAGCATAAAAACCAGATCAGCCTGCGAGTAACTCGTTAACCCTTTCCCTTATATAGACTCATTTTAACCCTTTCCCTCATATAGACTCATTTTGACGCACTCAATAGGTACCACATAAAGCCTGATCTGCAGAAAACCACAGTTAAACCTTACCAAATTTAATTGTAAAGTCCTCATTTCCAGACCACTGAGAAGCAGCGAACAGCATAAAACCTGATCAGCCTGCGAGTTACTCACAGGCTGATCTGGTTTTATGCTGTTTGCATAGGTCTTTTCATGGTTTCCTGGAAAGGGTTAAATGAATAATCATGAGGTAGAAGGTTAATTATTAACAATTGCAACTTTTCACAACATTTGTCAGACTTCACTTTCTCCCATGACGATATCTTCATATCAGGCCGGTATACACCTAGACAACTAACATGCAATAGCTGCACTTCTTCAAGAACCATTTTGCAAGTAAACACATATAATGCTATGCATTTAGGCAGAGACTGTTCTAATGAAAACACTTCTTCATACTGGCACCATATGCACTCAGATAAGATAAATGTTAGTTTACTTCAATATGTAATTTACAGCTAAGCTTCCTAAAATTGCTCCAACTGCCAAACATAACAAAATGGTGCCTGAGGGCTAGACCAGAGTTGCTAAGAACTTGGGGGCAACTCTGTTATACCTCATAAGTCTCGGCATGTTAGACGGAGGAGGCGTGCAGCTGCCCGGACTTATTTTGAAGAGATTAATATTTCTGACTGCCATGGATAACTAAATGGAGCAAGGTTAAAAAGCTAAAGCGGAGGGAATTAATTATCTCCCATTTACCTTGCCATCAAATTCCAACTTATTCTAACGTACTAGATTGTGCTTGTAATTCTGTATAAACATCAAGAGTAAAAAAACTACTCTATCTCTTTCCTAAGATTCAAACACTTTTGAGAATTCTAAAAAATTAACTTAAAAAACACCAGATCCTATAGGAGCTGTCTGATCTGGGTCTCCTTTATTTGATCATACAATATTGTAGCTCAGATTCTACTCAGTCTGATCAGGGTTTCCTTTATTTGATCATACAATATTGTAGCTCAGATTCTACACAGTCTGATCAGGGTCTCCTTTATTTGATCATACAATATTGTAGCTCAGATTCTACACAGTCTGATCAGGGTTTCCTTTATTTGATCATACAATATTGTAGCTCAGATTCTACTCAGTCTGATCAGGGTCTCCTTTATTTGATCATATGATACTGTAGCTAAGATTTTTCAGTCTGCATGGCAAAAAAAAAGAAAAATCATTGTTTCATATACGATTCATATCTCAGAAAATTGACACTCATCCAGTCATTAATTCATACATGAATATTTATGATATATAGGATTAAGGAATAAAATGAAATTCTAAAATTTAGGAATTATTTCATTTGTTTGTTTGTTGTTGTTTTTTACATTTAAACATATATGAGAAAAAAAACAAGAAAAAAAACAAGAAACTAAAATGTGCTCTGAAATGAGCTCTCATGCATATCAACATTGAATCAGTGTTTTTTTCTCTGTTTCTATTTTTTTTTTTTTCATTCTTTGTTTCTTAACCTGATAAGCTTTCACAGAATAGGATTTAAATTCTATGATTAACATAGGTAACATTTCAGTAAAGAAATTCTGTAAAAATATGAAAAACTTTTGCCTGAATATGTTTTGTTTTAGATCATTTGCATATATAATCGTTTCTTTGTAACATATATCAAACACACAACATAAAAATAAAGTTTCAACCAGAGATGATTTCTGAATTTTAAGATATAGATATACAAAAAACATAATAAAGAAATGAGATTGACATGAAAATATATGAATATTTCATTTTGCAGAAACATTTTCATAAACACTGACTGAAAATCCAAAACAAAGTTTCTGTAGAGATATATAAGCATTAAACTAGTACAACATTTGTCCCTTTCTCATAAATGATAAAAAAAAAAAAAAATACTTTACTTTATAAGTTAGATTGTTTAGGAACTTGATCCCCAAGTATTTCCATCTTTCTTACTCTAATGTTTTATGTATATTACATACTGACCATAAAATATCAAGTTTTAGATACAAATTCTGAAATATATTTAATTTTTTCATATATTTCACTTTAATCTATTACTGCACAAACTTAAAAATCATAACATATTTATTTAACGTGATACATAGCAGTCTTGAAACCAGTAAAATTATATACATACATATCAAAGGCATACCTATTTACACCAATATAAAACACATAGTATACTATTTTTAGGTAAACGATGCTTAAAATGCTGTAACATATTTCTGATTATTTTCTCTACGAAAAAATTCACATGAAACACAAAACTGCACATTCAATTACATAATAATTTATCACCATTTTACCAAACTCCTCAACATTGTTTGCCCCACATGAAAATCATATATACAATCTGTATGATACATTACCATCTTTCCAAAATTCAGTCTGGTACATCCTTTTGTTATTCTTAAAAATGTATTGATAAAAAAATCTTAAATTCCATCACTGAAAATCAACAATGGCATACGTATAATCCACAGACTACTCTGAATTAACACTTGTTAATTGTTATTTAACTCCAAATATAATGTGTTATTTTCAAACAAAACAGAATTATTTTTTTATTCAACTCACCAGGCCCTCTGAAACTAAGAACTACACTAGCGAATGTCTCGAAATGAAGAAGGCCGAAGTCGCTTAGACGACAGAACCAAGCGTTGCCGAGGCTTGGATAGCTATCAATCCAGAGTCTAGATCTCTGGTAAACATGTCATAAAATCATAGCTAATGATACTTGCAAGCTTTGTTTACCTGTGACTTGAAAGGTTCCAGGTGGGGGCCCCAAGACTAGGATGAGAGAGAGAACCTGCCTCAGTGGTAATAGACAGTGCACTCCCTTATTGTACAGATGTAAAACTGGGTTGATCTGTCTATTTAGTTTGTTTCATTTTCAATCAGAACAGGTGGGATATATTATATTATGTAAGAGATGGGTTAGAGATTACAGCTATGGATGCAAGATCTGGGGTTTCATCAGTGGCACCCAGGGTGATATGTCTCCAGGACAACAGCTGGACTTGCTTATCCCCTTTACCTCACCCCGCTGCCTTCCCTGGCAAACACAATGTCTAATTATTCTGCCAGCATGGGAGACGAACACACTGAAGGATATCCTATATCCTACCAAGGACATTGCCTATTACAGAGCACTGCAGTAGCTCACTGGAAAGAATCAAAGGCTGTGATTGGTCAAAATGTCTGTGAGGTCTTCTGTGATTGGTTACTTTGAGATGCACCCTCTCTTTCAATATCTATACAGGCTAACTGTACTGGAAAGCATTCATCACAGCAGTAAATCTATGTCACTTGGCGTTTCGTAAAAAACATGTAAATTGTAAATATAAATGATTGCAACCATGTTTCTTCACATTAAAATCAACTTATTCTTTGTATGACGATCATCCTATGAATATAGCAGTCAGGAATGCTTGAGAATAGTAGACTTTACCTCAGTACAAACTATACCAGGAAGAGAGATGAGTTCACAAGTAAAACTGTGTGGAATTTCTAGCGTACCAGACAAACAATTCCGATGAGAAAAACACTTGCTTGTGTCCCTGTTCTGTTTTTTTTAACCCAGAAGTGTCTGTAAACTAGAACACTTGCCATATTTTCAGCCTTTCAAATTATTTTCATACTATTTTTAATTTTCAAAATTTATGTCTGTTAATTCAGAGGATATTAAAGAAAATAGAATAAAAATAAACTGGTTATGTCAAAAGCTAAAAAGTAAATTCAAGATTGATTAAACCTTTTACTCATAAAGACATCCTGGAAAGAGCTGTCTGATCTGGCTTGCCCATATAATATTGTAGCTCAGATTCAACAGAGTCTGCATGTCAATAAAAAAAATCCTTTGTTTCATACACCAGCGAATGTTCAGTAAATTAGTATTCGTCAAGTTTTACATATGAAGGTAGGGGAATAAAGGTAAATGTTTACTATTCCCTCGTTAGAAAGATCTTTGAATCATATATCAACAAATCAACATGTGTACAAGCAGCGACTGTAAATAAATATGATACCTTCAGGCAAATTGGCTGGGAAATGACTCCTTCAAGGAATCTTCTCCAAAATTTAGTCAAGAACAAGACAATGAAACTTATTGGAACTCATTGAAAAACACATTTTGTGAGACTTGCCCCTGTATCACTCTTGATCTGTATGCATGTTATAGTTACAGGCAAGTGTTATTGCAACTTATGCAGACTGCTGTTTACTGTTGCAGTTTCAGTACATGTATTTTAGACCCTAGTCCACATTTGTGTACCTGTTTCTACTTTCAGTTTGGTGCTATCCCCTACAGAGGCGTGACAACCATTACCAAAAATAGCATGTTGCGCTGATAGTGGTAAGGCTACGCTAAGGATCAAACTTGATACTGTGAACAGACAGTAATGTACACTGACTCCTTAGCATTAAGTTCAAAGGTTTTATAGGGGAGCTTGAGTTTCTTTCTACGTGGTCACAGCAGAGGTGCATTGCATAGCCAAAATGTTCAGAGGAGACATTTCAAAGCATACATGATACTCTAAAAACTTTGAAATGTTTTAACAATGCATCCCATCCCTGCAACCCAGCAACCATTCAAAGGTTATAGTAGTAATTTGTGAGAAATTAGTTTAAACTAGGTCTCAATCATGAGGATCCACACAGCTGATATCTATGGCACATCAGATTAGCTTAATCTATAAATCTCCTGATACCAGGTAATTAATCAACAACTGAGGTTCAAGGCATCCATCATCTTGATCAAATCAGACAACTGATTCTGGGATGAATTTGCAGACCTAATTCTAAATGACATCCTCATCATCATCCTCATCCTCTCCTCCTCATCATCATCATCATCATCATCAACATTACCACCATCATCATCATCATTTAATGACAAGCCTACATATTTTTTTTAAATATTCATGCAGCATTTGATATCCATTACAGTTTCCTTCAAGACACATATAAGAAAAAATCTTTGAAGTGTTCAACGTGAATCAATTTGCACACAAAAAGTTATTGATTATTAAACAAACAATACCTGCTTTCATGAGCTATTTCTATCATTGCTTATTTTACAATGCAGTGCTCTCGACAGGAAATTAGATTGTATGCGTGTTAACTGCAGGTATTCTGTAACGTTTTAAACGGCAAAATACTGAAATCAGCGATGCAAAGAGATGTTACACTGACTGAATAAGAAAGGTGCAGTAATATTTACTCTAGGCAAACAGAAGTTAGGACTTGGCATGCAGCATGAGTTGGGATGTGTTTTACATGCTTTATGATGTGCTGAAATAGCATTTAACATGAAATCAACTGAAGGGTTTGGTATAACAATAGCAGCATTTAAACATGAATATACTGAACAAGAGAAGTGGGGAAGAGAAAACATGCTTTTCTTTGCAAAATCATCCTTTTTAATCTGATAAGCTATATTGTAAGGTATGATTAAATAAATTTACAAAGGTTTGCAATTTCATGATGGCAACGTTTCATACAATGTACTGTAAAGGGTTTTAGAATGTAAACTATGCTATTGGAATCAACACTACTTTGTATGTATAAATTTCTACAGTGTTCCAAACAAATGTATTCTGCACAAATGATAACCTGGTTCTAATGTAAAAGGCCGCTGCTTTTATCTACTGTATTGAGAATAGTCACTGAAAAGATTAACTGAATCAATCTCAAGTTATCCTTATAGTTCTTCTCAACCCTGTCTCAAACAATGAACAGATTAGGAGATGGTAACTCTGAAAGTAACTGACAAACTTCCTTCCTGGAGTAAAGGTACTGTTTGCATTGAGGTTTGAAGCTGGTTTTTTAACATTTCATTGCAGTTGGTGACTCAGTCACTCTATTCCTGGATGAACAAGTTGTAAAGAAGTACCTTCATATTACAAATGATAGTTTTCTCTCACTCAAATCAGAGGCGACAGATTTTGAAAAAAACTTAATGGCCACTGATTGTCTCAACCTTAGATTCCCATACTTACTGAGAGATAACACTAAAGGTGGTGAATAACCTTGATCCCTACCCCAACACTACATGGCCTTGACTTTATAATATGAAAATATATTAAACATTTTATAAATCAGGGTGCATCATGACGTGAGCGACAAATATCATGATTTCTATTAAACCTTCACTTTATGAAGTAAAGTATAGGTTTTAGAAATATTAACTATAAAAGTTTGAAATTAAGAAAAAAAAAAAAAGCTTGTCAAGAAATGGCTTTTGAACTTACTCCTCTTCCATCTGCCTTCTCCTTCTCCTCTCAGCTCGTCTTTCCTCTAATGTACTCATGTTGATATGATACACTTAGTCCAACTAGTCACGAAAGTAAGAGGAAATACCTGAAAGAGAAGAAGGAAACATACATGAGGAAGACATCATCAAAAATAATCAGACTGACAAGCAGTGGGACCAACACCTTGTATAGATGTTGTTTTTTGTTGTTGTTTTTTATTGGGGGGTGGTAGTGGGGCAACAGTATTTTAGTCAGCTGCCACACTGCAGTATTACGCTGTAGACATGTGGCATGATACCATACCCAGTCACATTATCCTGACAACACTCAAATCCTAGAACTACCCTTATACGCTGAATGTCAAGCAAGGAGCTATACCATTACCATTTTTTTTACCAATTTGGTATATCGCAGCTGGGGATCAAACCCAAATTCTCTCAATCCCCTGAGGCTCTAACCATTCAGCCACTGGGACCATGGCAAACACAAGCTGACTGATCAGGGTCATTTTTGTTCATAAAATATTGTGCTCAAATTCTTTGTTCATAAAAATATTGTGCTCAAATTCTTTGTTCATAAAATACTGTGCTCAAATTCTTTGTTCATAAAATATTGTGCTCAAATTCTTTGTTCATAAAATATTGTGCTCCAATTCTTTGTTCATAAGATATCGTGCTCAAATGCTTTGTTTATAAAATATTGTGCTCAAATTCTACACAATCTGCACAGACAAAGGCAAACCATTATTTCACATACCCTTCAAAGTGAAGTAAATTAACCCCCTCCTCATAGAGGACACCATTAAAAGACCTATGCGAACAGCATAAAACCAGATCAGCCTGCGAGTAACTCGCAAGCTGATCAGGTTTTATGCTGTTCGCTGCTCCTCAGTGGTCTGGAAATGAGGATTTGGTTTTTGCAGATCAGGCTTTATGTGATACCTATTGAGTGCGTCAAAATGAGTCTATATGAGGGAAAGGGTTAATATTCATTAGGTCCTAAATTTGTGCAAAAATATTCATGAGGTAAAGACTTAACAACTACAGGAAATTTTCAACATACATACAACAACTAAAGATAAACTTCCTGACAATAATTTCTATTTATTTTCTGATTTGTTTCCTTTCATTCCAGACAAACTTAGAATATGCCATGCAAAAAATCTGAGGAGCCAGATCAACCATTATCATTCCAAATTTTCAAGGTCAACCATAAGAATTTTCATCTGCAGTACATCCCACTGAGTTTCAACCACCAGAATATTTGTAATACCATGTAAACTAGACAAGAGATGTTGAAACTCTTTGAAAAATGAGACATGATGGGGCAACATGCATAATCCTTACTAAGGCTCCATTCAGGTTTGTCAAAAAAAAAAAAAAAAAAAATCCATAGCTAATGTTATGATACTTTATTTTGATACAATGCAGATCCATTACAAAAAATTCAATTTTAACGCATAATATTAATTCAAGTCTTTACCCCATGAATATTCATGTACAAATGTATGACTTGATGAATATTAATTAACTCTAAATAGTATATAAACAGTGGAATTGTCTTTGCCATGCAGAGTCTGTGGAATATATGGGCTTCAATATTGTATGAGCAAACAGAGGAGACCCTAATCTGACAAAGGAGGAGCTGTCTGATCTGGGTCTGTTCTGTTTGCCAATGAGTCAAAACGAGTCTATATAATCATAATATATAATATGAGGTAAAAAGTAAACACATTTCAAATATTAATTGCTTCACTGTTGTCATAGTTACACTGTGGTCGAATATCACAAAACATCTCAGTTTGGACCAAAAGCGTTATAAAGGAACTGCACTGTGATAAGCAATTATTTCTTCATACAATTTTATAACAACTTGAATCTCTTCCATTTTGTCCATTCTCGAATGCATTTATTTACATACATATCAATATATTACTATACCACTGCCTTTTGAATTAAATCCAGTTGAGTTATAATAAGTCGTAAAAGTTAATTTACAGCATGATCCAAAACTTATTCAGAAAATTTGAATAAAACCTGTGTTATGTTAATCCATCCACAACATAAACTGAGAAAATTCACACAGATATATACACCACCTTCCAGCCCATGTATCTTTCTGAAACTTTATAAAGATTTTCACACACATTTATATAAAGGATATTTTCAAAGAGCCATTCAGCCAGTCTGGGGCACACAAGTCACGATTTTCTTGTGGCAGATTTCTTCTCGGAAATCGGAAATCGCTACCATACAACTGAAAGATAAGCCTCACCCCTTGTCTGGCATTCTCTGAATGTTTAAAGCTTATGAATTTAAGCCTCCAAAATATCGAATGCTATCTTCGTAAATTAGATACGACCAATGTCTATTATCCGTTCAAGTTTAATGATGCTTCCGAAAATCTGCCACATCTTTCAACGAAAAATTTCCCAGGGCATATCTTGCCAGATCTTAGATTCAAAATCTTGAATATAATCTTGAGGGAAGGAAATAATGGGTTATCTCAGTCCAGACTTTTCGAAAATGTCAGCATCTTTTTAAGGCCACAATGCTTATCCCTTACCACGCTAAATTACTTAATTGGAATTATCCTTTCTTCATTTAGGACTGAACCATTAGTTTGTTATAGGGGTGCTTGCTGAAAATTTATTAAATGAATGGCAAACAGTGCAGACCATGATCAGATTGCACAGGCTGATCTTGGTCTACACTGATCCCTAAAGAAGTCACATATGCCCACAGCATTGTAAGGGATAAATAAACTGCTTTAAAGGTTTTCAAAAGTTCATGCTACATGAGGCAAATGGCAAGCCAGCAAGTTTGCATTTCTTGACACATATTACCTTATTTTCAAACTTTCCTACAGCAGGAAAGAAAATAGTCTAATTCCCTGTCTTTACTCTTTTTTTTTCATATTGGAACATATTTCAAATATATGGCCTTCTCAGGAGAATGCCAGGCAAAAAAATGCTGTTTTTCTTTATTCACTTTAGGGAACAAACTGATAATTATAAGACGAGTGGGCACCAGACTCTGCAAAGGAAAGTCTTGTACTGATCTACTGACGCTAACTAGCATTGCAAATATTGCTGACAAGACAAGAAGAAGGTTGAGGTGGTATGGCCTTGCATGTAGTCAGATAGAAGCCTGACGACTGTGACCATTACATCTGGGATTCATTACCAGGTACTGGAACAAAAGCAGAGGCCAACCACAGAAGACATGACATGCCACATTGGAAGAGGACCAATTTGCTCAGCAAAGCAGACGCTCTTGATAAAGACAGATGGTTTGAGCATATAGGGAAATGTCCAAACCAGAAGACTGAATTCTGGATTTTAACCCTTTCCCTCATATAGACTCATTTTGACACACTCAGTAGGTACCACATAAAGCCTGATCTGCAGAAAACCACAGTTAAACCTTACCAAATTTAATTATAAAATCCTCATTTCCAGACCACTGAGGAGCAGCGAACAGCATAAAACCTGATCAGCCTGCGAGTTACTCGCAGGCTGATCTGGCTTTATGCTGTTCGCATAGGTCTTTTCATGGTTTCCTCTATGAGAGAAAGGGTTAAAAGACAGATGATGTTTACCAATGGCCTAATGATCTAATGCATTTAACTAATCAGGACACAAGTACAGTGTAGGTTCCAAACTGAGATATGCCATTATAATGGCCAGCACTTCAACTATATGACCATCATACCCAAATATAAGACTTGGAGTCTTTGGCATGGACTGAATCATACTTGCAATCACAATAAGGAAGCCCACAGACATATTCAAATGAAAGCATCAGATTATCCAATAGCTACACAGATATATCATGTGATCAATAGTTCACCAAAGAGCACATGCATTGTGATAATGTTTGTGAGCAATTGACCTAGTAAGGAGTGAAAAATATTACCCTTAAGGTAGGATGTACATTTTAACAGCCAATGGGTCCTCTCTTTTATAATTGCATTAAGAATGTCTGAAGTTATATTAATATCTAAAGTCTGTATTTTAGATTCAATAAGAGCAATTTTTCAAATTGACGTTTTTCTAAAACTATAAATATTTCAATGACTATGTTTCTAAATATATGAATGAAATAATCATTATTAATATCTATTATTATGAGCTTTTGAAAATTTAATTATTGTTAGAGAAGAAACTAAATATCTTTTATTTTACAATCCATGGTCTGAGGTGATTTATGAATTAGTTCTGTAAAAAGAAATTTGTTTCCTATTAAAAGCCTTGGGCAAATTGATGGTTTACAGACTACAATATCATTTTGTTGACATACACTAATAGTATTTTACTGCCTGCTTGTTTTGCCTACGCTCAAACTGGAGTGCTCCTCAGCATCCAATTAGCTTCCTTAATTGTTGTTTGTTTGCTGCGTTTAAAGTCTTGCAGGCAGCTCTTCAGTCATCAACAGTGACATACAGATAAAGTGCAGCCTCATCGTAATATTGTGCTCAGACGAAGAGCACTTTACAGAACACTCAGTCATGTTTTATCCTGAATCTGGGACAACCAGTCCTGCAATTTCCCTTGACTCATGTTGGTGAATTTGCAAACAGGGCAAACCCAGATCAGACAGCTCCTATAGGTAAGCAGAATGTGCTGCTAGGCAAGAGCTCAAACCTAACACCCATCGCTGATAGGGCAAGTGATCCACACCTGAGCTCACTTGAATGCTTATAATTACAACATTTATAATTACATGTAACCCTTTTATCTCATGAACATTCATATACATATTTGTCATGAATATTCATATATATATATTTGTAACTTATTTTAAAACAATGGATTTTTCTTTACCATGTAGACTATGTAGAGTATGACTTCAAGCTACAAAAATACAGTATGAGCAAACAATAGAGACCCTGATCTGACAGCTCCAGGAGGATTGTGTCTGCTCAGTTTGCCAATGCATCATAACAAATCTGTAATTATGAGGTAATGAGATAAATAGAAGCTATGACTCACACACAAAATAAACACACAAATAATTTCAGGCATATATGACAAGTCACTAAGCCGATGATGAATATTTTGATATGAATTAAATTCACTCTCAGTCTGGCATATTGTAAATAGTTGGACCCAGTCCATGCACCAGCCTCAGGTCTCACCCCTTTACTTCATGAATATTCATGTACAAATTTATGACATGATGAATATTAATTGTGTGTTTATTGGATTTAACTTCCCACCGACAGTATTTCAGTCATTTGGAGACGATGTCTACTTGAGACGGATATAGTGCTGTCACACTGCAGTATCACACCGTAGACATTGGCAAGATACCACACCCAGTCACATTATCCTTACACCAAGCCAACCAGTCCTGGAACTACTTTTGAATGCTGGGCTCCAACCAAGGGAGCTATACCAGTATCACTTTTTACCAATATGTTATGTCATGGCCAGGGATCGAACCCATGACCTCCCAATTGCAGGGCGGACCCTCTAACCACTCGGCCAGTGAATATTAATTGACTGAGCTTTAAATGACATATGAAATTATGGATTTTCTTTGCCATGCATATATTGCATGGGCAAACAGAAGATACCCTGATCAGACAGCTCCTGTAGGAGCTGTCTGATCTGGGTCTCTATCCTGTTTGCTAAGTGCGTCAAAATGATTCTATATGAGGTAAAGGAAAAATATTTCTTAGCCTTGCAGCTAGGCTTCAAGAAATCCCAAATTGATGCTAGACAGCCATTTTAAGCAATATCAAACTGCTAAACCACTCTATGAAATGTATATAAAAACAATTTACCTCTAGTTTAATACAAATGATCTCATCCTCTTTGAACGTATAAGAAGCTGAGTACATTTGACCACAGGTATTTGACTACGAATCCATGAGAAGATTAACAATCACTTACAACTATCAAAAGAACATCAATTCTTCACAGGAGGAAGATTTTTGACTACAAGATAACACTTTTAAAGTCCACTCACAAGTAAATGATGAGTAATCATGTTCAATTTTGAAACATGCTCTTGTCACTTTCTTCATTTTCCTTGACCCTAGCTCCGATTCACCACAAGGTCTTCAATAAAATGAGAAGTATAGCCTTGCCAAGCAAATATGCCACTTTGTGTACATAGATTAGTGTATTAAACAAAGTGTTTTCTGTCCTTATGTATCACTATGTATCAATACACATGTAAAAATGTTAACACCATTCAAAAATATAAATTATCAAAAAATAAAAAAATACTGATTTCTGTGTTGTTTTTTTAATTTTAAATGAGAATATTTATTGAATGTCTGAATACTGCTGCTTCGTTATTCTTCTTGACCCCTATATTCAAAACCCTATGTAAACAAAGTGGCGTCCTGTCTCAGGACAGCCATACCTTAGCTACCATCTAAGTAATTAACATTTCTAATATATTGACTTTCACTATGCTGCAATCAGAATGTAAACAAGCTACTGAGCAGGGAAATTTCGCCCAAAGGTCAAACCATCAGGGCATCAGCTTTTCAAACCTTCCTTTAGATTAGGCCTTCAAAGTACAGGGGAATGTGTTATGTGTAGGCCCATAGTGTTTATTAAACAAAATAGGGCTGCTGGAAACCAGACTAGCTTTGAGTCTTTTCTTGTACCATCAATAAAATGTGTGAGTGCATTAGAAAACCAGATGGTCTTGCAGGAAGATGGAATTTGATTAATTTGGTTGGTGCTGGTTTCCCTCACACACTATTAGCGCCATAAAAAATCGCTGACCTCAAAATTAGCATCAGCATAACCATCATCCTTATTGTCATCATTATTACATCATTCACATCCTATCATCATCATCATCATCATCATCATCATCATCACTGTCATCAGTCATCATCATCAGCAGCAGCAGCAGCAGCAGCAACAACAAAAGTACAAATAGAACTCAGTTTAGGAAACCTGACTCTGAAAATGAATTATATGTAACGATGATAAACGCAGGATTATGTCCCTGACAATTTGAATACCTTTAAGTTCGTTCCACGTTGGGAGATTTAACCTTAAAATATCAGCTATCATTACTTAGATTATAACTGAAGCATCTGGCTGTGACACTCGAGCAACTTTAATAGCAAAGCATTAAGGGAATATAATCCATGTATTTCTCAGGTGTTATTATACAAAGGTCAAGGCCAAATATTTGTTTTGGAAAATGGGTGAGTGGAATTTTTCACACCTGTTTAATTTAATCCAGTTTTCTACTTAAATGCTTGAAGAAGTGAGGCATGAAAATGTTGCATTCATGTTTTGAAGAGAAAAAAGTGACCATCTGTATTCACAAGTGACTGAGCAAGCCTACTCCATGTAGTCACATTATTTGGGGATTTATCCTGAACTGTTACCTTTGATGTTTATTTAATCTTGCTAATAAATACTGAGAGGAAATCAGAGTCCAATGTGTGATTGTACTTTTAGTGTTACAGAAACTGTCATCATAAAAAAAGTAAAACCTCACTTAAAATACCACCTCGGAATTAAGACCATAACCTCAAAATTAAGACCAACTCGTTAATAAGACCACTCATTTTTTAAAGTACTGTTAGACCATCTTTTGATGAAACTGATGGTGGTCTTAATAGCAAGTCTTCATGTTGACATATTTTAACACCTTGGTAAACAGAGGAGACCCTGATCAGACAGCTCCTTCCAGATGCTATCTGATCAGGGTCTCCTCTGTTAACTCATACAGTTTTTACACAACCAGTATAGAAAAGAGTTTCACATACCATTTAAAGTTCACTAAATTAATATTCATGAAGTTGTAAATTTGAACATGAATATTCATGATGTAAAGGGTTAAGACGAGAGAGTAATATTATAAAACATGCGAGACTAAAAGTTGCTCCCAGTTTGTTTTTGTATATCAATGACCTACCTACAATTGTGTAAAATAGTATACCCAGGTAATAAAAGGGACCAACTATCTTGGTCTGCCTTCAACAAACCCTCAAACATTTAGAAATAGCAAACTGTGTACCACCACAAATCAAAAAAATATAATTGATAATGACATTTATGCAGTTTTTCTTCTCTCCATGGCAGTAACATGATTATAGAAATTTTATTAACCCTTTCCCTCATAGAGGAAACCATGAAAAGACCTATGCGAACAACATAAAACCAGATCAGCCTGCGAGTAACTCGCAGGCTGATCAGGTTTTATGCTGTTCGCTGCTCCTCAGTGGTCTGGAAATGAGGATTTTGTAATTAAATTTGGTAAGGTTAAACTGTGGTTTTCTGCAGATCAGGCTTTATGTGGTACCTACTGAGTGCGTCAAAATGAGTCTATATGAGGGAAAGCGTCAAAATGAGTCTATATGAGGGAAAGCGTCAAAATGAGTCTATATGAGGGAAAGGGTTAATATGATCTGATGGACATCTCTATTTGAAAGACCCATGTGTCCAGTCCTATTTGATATCTTAACTGTGTCCAGTCCCATTTGATACTGATCACTGCATTTCTTAACTGGGCAGAGGATGTCACTGTTCATTTTCTGTGTGCTTTTAAGGGAGAATGTAAAGTATTTATATAAAGTAAATGCCTGTGTTGTCATGAAGATTAAGAAAAATAAGGAAAGAAAGTCATGAATATGTGGTGATAAAGACAGAATAGAGAGAGAGAGAGAGAGGGGGAAGAGAGAGAGAGAGAGAGATACAGAATGAGAGCATGTGAGTGATGGACATATATCACCAGAGACAGCAAGGGGAATCAACTGAGAGAGTTGAAAGTGAAGAGAGAGGTAGAGATAGAGAGAGAGAGAGGGAGAGTGTGTGTTTTAATGCTAATGTAAGTTATAGGCATTTTGAAAATAAACAACACTTATAAAATCATCAGAAAGGGATACTGAGGAATGCAAAGAATTAAAAACATTAAAATTCAGCAATTTCTCATAAAAAATGAACTGACAGAAATCAATAAAACCTGTAAAATAGGTGGAAATTAATCAAGTAATCAATACATATGGACCCATACCTGATACCAAGTGCCCAGTCAAGAGATTGTCAAGGTAACACACAATTTTAGACACTCCAATTTAACTGTGCATGTTCGGTGCATATACTTCCACACTTGCAAAGAATGTGGAAAGAACCTTTTTAAAGTGCTTTTTTCACCCCAGCTAGCATTAGAATGACACAATGAACATGAAAGTGCAATAAAAATTTGTCAAACATGCAAGAATGTCAGGTATTTGATTTTAACCCTTTCCATGCTGTGGGCACATGTGACTGCTTTTGTGAGCAGTGCAGAGCAAGATCAGGCTGATCATGGTCTGCATTGTTTGCTATTCAGTCAATGAAATTTTCACTAATCACCCCTATACACAAATATTGGTACAGTCCAAAATGAAGAAAGGAAAAGTCCAATTAAGAAGTTTAGCATGATAAGGGTTAAATGAGAAATACTTAATAAACTAGATGTGGGTGTTCCTCGGAACACTTGTGTCGCCTGCATTTAAGCAAGTTTGATGAAAGAATTGACTAGAAAATCGATCTTTTGACAAATTATTGATAAAGCATAATCTATTTTGTGAGGTACAAAATAACACCAAATCTCACACACACACACACACATATATTTATTTTTTTTTTGGGGGGGGGGGGGGGGGGGAAAAAAATATTCAAACAGTGCAATATGTAATGATTTTCCCGAGCACTTTCGACTATACAGTCTTCATCAGAGGAGTGTCAGAATGACTATGAATTCAAAACATTAACTGTAAGAAAAATTATGACGTCATTAAGCACTTATGACGTTAATTATATATATGTTGCAAGTTTGTAGTCATCATTATCATTATTGAGTTATCATTCTTGTGTACTGCACTCAGACCAATGAGATCTATCTACTATAAATGTTTAAGGCAACACTTCAAATACTTTACAAGTTATGCACCACACAAGAATTAAATCCAAAAAAATAAACAAAGGGAAATAACTCCAAAAATACAACAGTTATCATTCTTGCACAATGCACTCCATGAGATCTTTCCACCTGTGAAGTTTCAAAGCAATATCTCAAATACTTTTTATGTTATGCTCCTGACAAAAATAAAGACTGAGAATCAACAAAGGACAATAACTCAGGAGAAAAGAAAGTGAGAGTTATCATTTATGTGCACTGCACTCCACCTCAATGTGATCTATCCATGTTTTAAGTTTCAAGGTGATACCTCAAATACTTTTCGAGTTATGCTCCGGACAAGAAAGTGTGACGCCGACGACGCCGACGACACCGACGACGCCGACGACGACGACGACGACGACGACGGACAAAGTGATCCCTATGTGTCTGCCATGCTATGCAGGCGACACAAAAAGCATACATTGCAAAATTTGTAGACTCCCCCTGTCCCAAATAATATAATAAAGAGCATCGGAGCTTGAAATTATTATCTTTTAAAAAAAAAATGTAGTTTACCTGACGTCAGCTGAAGTCAATATATGGTTTCATGGAGAATATGACATATTTTTTAGGCTAGTTCATGATATGATGAGTAAGATGTGGTTATAACTCCTTATAATAAATCCAGGGCAAGGCCATACCATAGGGCAACAACATTAACTGTTTAACTTATGAATATTTATGAACAAATTAACGAAAGGATGAATATTATGTTTGTTTCTTGGGTTACACATCCTGCAAACAGTATTTCAGTCATTTAGAGACTATGTCTACTTGAGACAGATGTAGTGCTACCATATTGCAGTATCACGCCAAGACAAGGCATGATACCATATTCAGTCACATTATCATGACACCGGGCCAACCAGTCCGGAACTACCCTTATATGCTGAGCAAGCAAGGGAGCTATACCGGTACTGTTTTTTATGACTTTGACATGTTGCATCCGGGATCAAACCCACGCCCTCCCAATTCCAGGGCAGACATTCTCACCACTCGCCCATCTGGACAAGTTGGTTAATATTAAATTATGAGAATTTCACTTGTATATAAAACAGTGAATGTTTCTTTACTGTGCAGACAATATAGAATCTGAGCAAACAGAGAGAACCCTGATCAGACAGCTTCTAGAAGGAGTTCTGCTCAGTTTGCAAAGGTGTCAAAAATTAAAGATCAGAAAAAATGAAATTTCCTTCACCAACCCTGCTTTTCAAGAAATAAAAAAGATTAAATTCTCAATCTGCACAAAACTTACTTGCTTTATCCACTTGCAATTAAAATCCAATCAAGTAAATATGTCAAACGTCAACTTAACCACAGTAGAATATCAAATAAAGCCCTGTATTTACCTTGAAATGTCAAAATCATTTAAATCCATATAAAGCATGTTGCATATGCAGTTATCTTATTTCCAAATCAGTTATTTACCTGTCAACAAAGCAGAACTGTTTTAATTACCAATGTGCCATGCAGAGGGTTATCCAACACACGTGTGATTGTATTTGGGATTTTAAACATGGGCTAACACCTCTACATGCTGCTGTGCTCACGTTTCATTTCGTAATCAGTTCTTTTCTCCCCCTCACCCATTGTACACGGTCATTGAGCCACAGCCCACTGTGTTCAAGTTTATGAAGCAGGTAGAAAACTTTTCTGTCTCTTTAAACCTTTGAAACACTAAGTATGTACAATGGGGCTTAGATGAGGTGACATCAAACCTCTGGGCTACAAAAGACGCAATTGTTTCAGGTCCTGATATCCAATTAGTCCCGACACCTGGTGGAACCCTAATTAGCCTGAATGGCACTCTCAGTCAGACCAGGCTGTAAACTGTCACAGCAAAACACAGAATTAAATCAAATGTGTGAAAACATTTTTTTCTCTTTCTTTCTTTTTTGACTGAAGTTAAAATCATAATTATAGGTTACACCATTCACCAAAACCCCCAATTAACTTATTCTGTTTTCTTAATGATATCAAGCTGTTGGAAAATTGGCAAGCAAAACATCGTTTTCCAGCAGTATTTTACTAAAATATCGAAAAAACGAAAATGCACCTACCTGAGTTATATTACCTTTTAAAACCATAATGGAACCAACATAAAGGCATAATTTGAGGTTCCAAAAGATAAGATAAAATTTTATTACTACACACTCCATTATTATTTGAATTCTAATAATACCCAGTGTATACATTATGGATTCCAAACCATTGATTAGTTAATGTTGTCATGTAATTACATCTTGGTCAATTATAAACAGTGACTATGTACTGAGTCTGGCAACATTGTTATAATGGAGCTAGGCAGTACTGAGAAATGGCTGGGTTGGATGAATTAATTTAAACCCTTAACATCATGAATATTCATATCCAAATTTATGGCTTGGTAAGTATTATATTTAATTTACTGAACTTAAAACAATGTTTTTTCTTTGCTCTGTGGAATACAGTCAAACATGTCATAAGCGGTCAGTCAAGGCAAAAAGAGAAAATACTTGTTCCGTTTTACTGTCTCCTTATGACTTTAGACAGTTATATAGTGCGCTTCATTACAATAGTGTTTGCTCTGCAGATTGCGGTGGAGGGGACACTTTACATCATATAAACATACTTGATGCTGCAGATCCTTTTTAAAGATATTTCTTGCATTTAATAAAGTCCAGCCGACATCTTTACTTGTTTTTCATATTTTGAAATGGCTGAAAAGGTTGATATTGCAGGACTTTTACAAAATTAATATTATGTTGAAATCTTTTTACTCTTTTGAAATCCTACCATCGGTATGACCTTGATAAGCAGTACCGTGGAATTATCAAAGGTCAATGTCATCGGTATATGAAGAGATGTTGATCTGGCCAAATTCCAGAACTGAGAGAAAACAGATCATTTCTCACATTGATAGAGGTTGGCAAGTGCTTATAATCATATCTTGAACACCTGGTTGCATTTCTGGTGTTGATAATATTGTAAATTGTATAAAATTTAATCAAGCACCTTGAAAATAAAATGTAAATTCATTTCATATAAAAACATAAATCAGCTATGCATATTAAAAATTACTTTTGGGCTATTTTTATTTTCAGATTTTCTGTTCGGGAAAGGCTGATGATAACAATCTGATTGTACTTATTTTGTCAGATTGGTTGTACCCATTTTGTCAGATTGGTGGTACTCATATTGTCAGATTTATTGTACCCATTTTGTCAGACTGGTTGTATTCATTGTGTCAGGTTGGTTGTTCTTGTTTTTTCCATTAGGAAGATTTTCTGGAGGGTCCTGTGTATGTCCATTCATTAATATACCTGTCAGGTTTATTATATTAAATGAGATACCTGAATATATATGCTATCATAACGGACAAATTGAAATATGAACTGATGTTTAGGATCAAAATTAATCAAAGGAAATGTATATGATCTTTTGTTTATACTCAATAAGTTCAAAGTGCATTTAGTAAATTCAAAGTGAATTTTAGCCCAAATGAACTTAAAAGTTTTAATTTGATTATCCCAACTTTCTGAACTTAATTCTAATATTTAGAAATGTTATGCATGAAATGTGTCATAAGCTATAAACTTTGCAAAAGGTGGTTTTCTTAAATGTAGCCCGGTTGTGAATTTTAGTTGTAATATTTTTATATATTTGTCTGTAACTTTTCCTGGCATTGTTTTATAAATCATCACCTCTCTGCAGATGAGTTAATCCTCATTTTGACGCAGGGGCAAAGAGATGAGACCAAGATTTTCCATGATAAATAATAACTGAATTGTCTTACGTCATCAACCTCAAGGAGGTCAAAACTCAAAAGTGAGGTTAGACATCTAAGCCGAAAAATATGTTAATATGAATTGTTAATTCACAGTACATTTCATCTACAGTAACCCCAAGCCTTATTCAGCAAATTTAGTTTAAAATCTTGGTATAAAACTATTTCCCATCAGCCAGTGAGCATGGATTGCATTATCTGCACATAAAGATGCAGCAGCAAATCAGATGGGCAGCCCTAATGAAACACAACTACACATTTTTACAAGCATTATTACTCAAGGTTTTCAATGGTAGCGAATAGCCTGGATTAAAAAGGATGGGTACACTTTTCTCTTCCTGAACTGTTATTTAAAATAAATCTTCAAATTAAGATAAATCACAGCTTTAAGAGAAAAAGTGCTTCCTTTAATATTCTCTTATCTTAAAGGAATAATCATATTGGAAAATAGTCATCTTCCTTTGATATTCTCATATTGTAAAGGAATAATCAAATCAAACAAATTGTCATTTTCATCCCTTCTCAGTATATTTTGACAAGTATTTAATACCTATATTTTCAAATAATCATAGCACCATTGTACAATTTAATACTGTAATAT
The DNA here is from genome assembly GCA_021229015.1 of Solen grandis. Lineage (NCBI taxonomy): Eukaryota > Metazoa > Mollusca > Bivalvia > Adapedonta > Solenidae > Solen > Solen grandis. The sequence continues at coordinate 39,769,417 of CM037790.1, read as the reverse complement.
AGTCAGAGCAAATCTCTGTTCTTTTGCATAAGATTCCCCCTTGGTAAATGTCACAATTTAGAATATTTTTAGAATAATTTGATAAGAATAAGAGTATCTCATGATATTAACCTTAAAATTGAGGGCTGACCCAAAAACTGTTGATCTATCGAAAAAGATGTTTGCACCACGATCTACCTTGGAAATATGCAATGAAGACCGCCCCCCTGGTTTTACGTTCCACTGAGTACTGATGAACTAATAGACATACTTTGTATACAAAAGGCATGAAATCACACTGACACAATTTTACTGACACTGCATATTTACCTATGCAAATATATTCAAAATGGGCGGTCCAGTTTCACTCAATAAAGCTGTACTATGTCAATCATTTCAAAACTTGGTACATTAGGGCTGTCCCACGTCAGTTTAGGTGACACAGTCATATCAGTCATGTTGGTTGGTATCTGCATTGGCTTAAATAAATTGTAAGTAAATGTCTGAACTGTCACTTCAAATGCCTTTATGGGAAATTCTACGATTCAAAAATTATACTGTTGACCTGAGGTAACCCTGAGGAAACATCAAGTTTAGAAATGATTGGCAGAGTACAGATTTAATGGGGAAATATGGACAACCCCTTTATTGAATACATATGCATACATAGGTAGGCAGTAACAGGTGTTCAGATATTAAAATTAGTCATTAACCACCAATTCCAGATGAACTTATATAAAAAGATTGGATTCAAGGGGGCGGGAAGAAGTGGCGTAACAACCAGTGCTATTAAAATTGACAAAGATGTGGGTTTTTTTTATTGCTCTCAGTCCATATATTAACCCTTTCCCTCATATATACTCCTTTTGACGCCCTCTATAGGTATCACATAAAGCCTGATCTGCAGAAAACCACAGTTAAACCTTACCAAATTTAATTACAAAATCCTCATTTCCAGACCACTGAGGAGCAGCGAACAGCATAAAACCTGATCAGCCTGCGAGTTACTCGCAGGCTGATCTGGTTTTATGCTGTTCGCATAGGTCTTTTCATGGTGTCCTCTATGAGGGAAAGGGTTAATATAACTTTACATGTTGGTCAAATGTCTCATTTCTAACAAAAGTTACTGAAAAGAAACCAAACAAGTCTACTCACATTACACCATAAAATTGACTTTCCTAAGCAGGAAATTACTTGCAGGCTGATCAGGCTTTGTAATGGTTGTGCAAAATGGCATACGCAACTTTTCCCAGAGATTTAGAGGTCTAACAAACCATTTATCAACTTTCCGTATCACACACAACTGACTGGCTCAGATATTTATGTCCTGGAATGCATGGTTAGATGAAGCCGAGTTAAAACATCGCATCAAATGATCAATGCGTCTTGTCATTTTTCTGGACATCTTTCCAACTAGAGGAGATAGATGTATCGGAACCGGGAAACAGAAGCTATTCCATCAATACTGTACTTGTCAAAAAATAGTGACAGATCATAAAATACAAAGCAACTTACTGAAAAGGTGCTGTACATTAGAGATCCATTATAACACCCTCCAGTATAATACAAATTCCAAAATAACATGACCAAACACTGATTTTTTTTTTTGTTTAGTTGGCTTATCAGCTAAAATGGTCCTAGACAACCAGACTTTGTGGTAGCATACATGACTGTGGATTCAAAGGTTGTGAGTTTGAACCCCTAAAGAGGCAAACAAATTTCATGGCCTTTGAAGGTGTAAGTACAGTCTTTATTTAAAGTAGTTTAAGTGGCTTAAACCAATCTTTCGTATGGTCCATATAAGGGAACAATATTTATAATTATATAACAAACTAATAACAATACATGAAATAATGAACAACAAACAAATGTAACAAACTCGAAACAGCCCAGGATCGAACCTGGTCCGCCGGTGTGCAAGTCCAGTGCTCTAACCACTGAGCCAACCAGTCTACTCTCTGACGCAGTTGTCAGAGATTGTATTTATACCTGTGACGACACATCGTCACACAAAAATAACAAAAACATAGCCAAGGTTTAAGTTGTCAGATGCCAGCTATGCCATTCAATCCAGATTCAATCCAGGAAACACAAAAGAAAATTGTTTCTCAATCAACATGAAAAAAAAGTTTAAACTAGACTTGGACCCAAATATAAGTGTTATAATGGAGCTTAACTGACTGCTTTCATACTGGCATAAAACTTGTTATGGCCACAGCACATCAGTACCTTCATTTGTAAAAGATAAAATAATAATTTTCTGTAATTTATGGCTCATCAACACAACAAATCATGTTTCAGGAGCTCTAAATCATGGCTGTCAAATGCCACGATAGTAATGCAAACCATCTGTATAAATACATTAGAAGAATAAAAACATATGATATTTATTTATGCCCCCTTTTCGATAGGTTTTTGTCCTGTCTGTCTGTTTGTCTGCAGACAATTTTAATTTTTTACCAGAACTTGAAAACTATGCAAGGTATTGACTTGAAACTCTTAACATACATAAGATGGTGATAAGAAGAAGTGCAGTGACCAAGAACCATTTCTTAATCATTCCCCGTTATTTGATTTTATATTGAATTAATGTCTAGAGGATGAACCATTTACTATATTGATATCTGGCATACTTACTTCACTCAGCTGAGGAAGCCCTTTAAATTGACATCTGATCCCCTTGGACAGGGGCACTATGTTTTATCAAGGCATCTTATTTAAAAATATACTAAAAACTTGTTATCCTACAGAGAAAATCTGTATTTCACTGTGTACAGAAATCTCACACAATATCTCATTATATCCAAGTTTCATAACATTATCTGAAACAGTTTTTAGGTTATCGCAGGATCCAGATTTCCAGACAGACGGAGGGCAAACCTATAGTCTCCTCCACCGTAAACACTGGTAGGGAACTATTTAATGGCATATATTTGTGGGATATGGACTGATCGAAGAAGACAGCTTTAAACCAGGGACCTTGGTTTGATAATCTTACACCATTTCATACTGCGCCACAAAGGTCAGCTTAGATATCTGTACCTCAATATATTTGTGTAGTCTGTGATTGTTTTGTCTTGAACTACGAAACAGAAACGTCTCAAAGCAGTAAACATCTCGAAACCTTTCAGAAATACAGCCAATATCTTGGGTAAACTTATCAGCTGCTAACAGTACAGATCTACAGCTCTGGAACTATATACGCCTCATCCATATTGTTGTTAAAACCAATCTTACCTAACACATTCCTCACCTGCCAACTAAATCAAACAACGATTCACTCTTTTTTCACATTCTGGAGAAGAAAAATTGTGTTCAAAGGAGGATGGTATGTTTTACAATCAGTTTGTATTTCAATACCATGCTATAGTTCCATCTTTAATTTCCTTAAGAATTTGGGCAGATTGGAAAAATTATCACATGACTCTCATCGAAATGAAAATGTAAAGCACTGGGGGGAAGATAAACAAACAGCAATGAGACACTTGCTAGGAAAATTGTTGTGAATGCAAATATTTTCTATGCTAACAGGAACATAATACAAGACAGTAGACAAATGTATAATAACAAAAACTGGTTTCAGTCTAAACATCCATTTTCTCATTTCAAATTACCTCCCCTTTCAGGTAACATAATTCACCCCTTTTACATTTGAGGACTTGAATCAAAGAGATCTATGACATTCTTGCTTAACCCTTTCCCTCATATAGACTCATTCTGACGCACTCAATAGGTACCACATAAAACCTGATCTGCAGAAAACCACAGTTAAACCATACCAAATTTAATTACAAAATCCTCATTTCCAGACCACTGTGGAGCAGCGAACAGCATAAAACCTGATCAGCCTGCGAGTTACTCGCAGGCTGATCTGGTTTTATGTTGTTCACATAGGTCTTTTCATGGTTTCCTCTATGAGGGAAAGGGTTAATACTTTCTTTCAGGCAGATAACCGAGCAAACAGAAGTACATGTAGTTTCATATAAGTTAGTGGCAACCAACTCGTTCCAAAATATCCTTTGGACTCCTAAACTGGCATTTTAAATTTATATTATTTCTCTTTTGGCAACAAAATTAACATTTTTCAGGCATAATATTAACAAACCATATTTCAAAATCTGACCTACTTTAGGCTCCAAAATCATAAATTTAAGGAGTGCGGTTCAAACTCCGGGATTCGCTCTCAAAGCAAGAGATATTAGCAATAGACCCTAATTAAACTTAATATAACAACAACAACTATTTTAAGGTGTGTGTGTGTGGGGGGGGGGGGGTAAGCTATACTTCTGTTGTTTTTGTAAGCTGTATTTTGTGTATAATCTATAATCCCAGAGGGAGGAAATAACCATAAACGATCGCATATGTTACCCATGAAGTTAACTTGACACGTCACTTGACAGACACAACTAAAAGTAGCACTGTTACACACAGAGGTGTGGAGAGGAAAAAATTGATTGTATAACAATAATGGCTCGCGTGATATACTTGTACTAAGAAATCTCTTGAAGTTAGCATCAGAAGCTAGCTAATTGGTCTGTTTACTACAAGGGCCAAATGGAAGAACCCATCACTATATTTTGTGTAATACAGTAGACTCGACCATAGGTTGATATGTGACGTTACAAACGTTATTGATTTAACTCACAAGGCAACATGCATTGACAATTCTATTGAAAAATGGTAATGTTTGCACTTTTATTTCCACAGCTGTAAGAATTTCAACTGTAAACACTTCTTTTTTTAGACTACACTGCCTAATGGCCAATGAGCTACTACCCTTCCAAAAATTTTTTTATTTTATTTCTGTTTTATTTTAAACTTAATGGTTTACTGCCATTTTATTGAGAGCACTAAACCATGTAATAAATGAACTTGGTTGAAAAATGATCAAAAGATAATTTTCTATTATGAAATCCCAAATCTCACCATTACATCTCACCCTGTACTCGTTTCTGTAATTAAAAAAATATTGTTGGCCTGATGTCAGTTAATGAACATCATTTATCTTACACTTAAATATTACGAATCTCGGAAGTCAATTTTAGGTTACTGATAACCATAAAATCCTCTTCTACATAAGCCATAAACATTTCTCATTAACAATAGCTATCCTCTTAATAAAAAGTGAGAAAAGAAATCAACTTTAATCAGAGTATTACACTTTTCCCTATCGAAGGTCTGGTCTCACGCTGACAACCTTACTCTTGCCCGGTAATGGTATAATGACTTGTAATAATTTTGTCAGAATAAAGCCAGACAGGCTGATAAGTTCCTTATAACAGGCTCACCTTCTGATATAATTTAAAACAGAAACAGCCAAAATAGTATGAGGCCATTGTTTTGAATCCAGGCATATATACTGAAGAAAAAAAGAAACAGAGGGTGACAAATGTGTAAACTTGTCAGATTCAAGTCTTTACCATCTGACTTTGTGTTTCACTGTTTGACTAGCCCCAACTTTCTCTAAGAAGATCCTTTTACTTACACATTTCTTGTGTTTTTATATATCATTATCAATATCATTTACCAATAACCCTTTACCTCATGAAATCATATACATATTCATGACTTGATGAATATTGATTGACTGATCTTTAAATAGTCTATTTGTTTTCGTCTTTGTCATGCAGACTGTGAAGAGTCTGAGCGACAATACTGTATGTGCAAACAGAAAAGTACAATACTGTATGTGCAAACAGAAAAGTACAATACTGTATGTGCAAACAGAAAAGTACAATACTGTATGTGCAAACAGAATAGTACAATACTGTATGTGCAAACAGAAAAGTACAATACTGTATGTGCAAACAGAAAAGTACAATACTGTATGTGCTAAGAGAAAATACCTTGATTAGACAGTTTCTTACAGAGGAGACCCATACATAATAAATAACAAACACATGGAAAATAAGAAAATAAATTATTCTTGTTTTTTTTTAAGGAAAAATTGAATGCAGTCTTACTTAAATAATATTAAGCACTTAAGTTTGATTGGTGGAAATTCAGGACAGGCACCTTGGTGAAAGGTACCTCCAGCTTGTGTGGTATGGCAGTCTGTATACGGAACACTGTTGCATCAGAATGTGTGTAAGGAATACGGAATAAACACTTGTACGTAACGCTATCTATTTATCTATCTCTCCTTGACAGATTTTCGCAAGATTTTCGTGGATCTATGACAAGAATCCTTGCCATTCTCAAACAAACAGCAAGAAAATGTCAACAAAATCTTGGTCAATGACAAAACGCATATTACCAGTTGAAAAAATGAGCCAGATAGAAAAAGGGGTAAGTATAAAAAGAAAGACAGAACGCAGCATCTCTATATACCTGTTATACCATTAACCTGTTTAATACACAAAACAACAGCTGGTATAGTGTACCATCACTTCTCCCCACTTGTCAGTTTATGTCGAACACTGATACGGGGTTTTCCAGAATGTTCTTCTCTTGCTCCTCTGTAAAAAACCATCTCAGAACCAGAAAACTGTCTCAGAACCGGAATTTCGGTCAGTGCTTTACAAGGTAGCTTGTTTATATTAAAGGATGATCAGAAGTTATGAATTTCAAGATGTATCCTGTATGCCTTAAATCAAGATACCTTTTTTTTTAAGAAACATTAAGGTCACTTTCAGAGGAGGCTGATAAGTTCATTAACCCTTACCATGCTAAAATTCTCAGTTGGACTTGTAATTCCTTTATTTTAGACTGTTCCATTAGATGTTCACAGGGTTGCTTGAATAGCGAACAGTACAAACCATCATCAGACTGCACAGATGTGCAGTCTGATCTTGGTCTGCACTAGTTGGAAAAGCAGTTACATCTAGGTTATAACAGGCTTCAGACCTGGCTAGCTAAACACCAGTATCATAAAAGGAGTGTCACTAAATGTAGGACTGTTGTGTTTTTTTGTTGTTTTGAAGCCAATAATTGCTGTGACAGTATTTCAGTCACATAGCCACATCCAGTTAATTACAGACGAGGGAAAACCATGAGTGTACAAAGGTACAGACAACAGCATCCTCTTAATATGTTGTTTTATTTCCCCTCATTAGTGTTACCTAGGCACCAGTAGATACCTCTGTACCTCAACACCTCTCCACTGTACCCATTAAGGACAATAAACCCCATGGCATGTCAACCAGAAGGCTTCCTTTCATGAATGCACTTGTTTCTACAGTAGTTAGGGGACAAGAAGAAGGTGCGAGAACCCCTAATTTACAACTATTGTAACTTTGGGGAAATATTACATCTGAGATGAAAGAATCTTAAAATATTTTTGTGTATACATGCATGCAGTTCATGGGATTTAACCTGAGTAACGATCCCTCAAATACAGTATATTGAACTTACCCTTGACTTTACCCTTACTCTCTTGAAGCAGACGGCAGTCCTACACAAACAGAATAATGACTTAGACGATGCTGCCCTAGTTCGGTGGTCTTTTGTCATGGGTTCAGGACTTAGCCGGGCCTCACCAACAAAACCAGTATTAACCCTTTCCCTCATAGAGGACACCATGAAAAGACCTATGCGAACAGCATAAAACCAAATCAGCCTGCGAGTAACTCGCAGGCTGATCAGGTTTTATGCTGTTCGCTGCTTCTCAGTGGTCTGGAAATGAGGATTTTATAATTAAATTTGGTAAGGTTTAACTGTGGTTTTCTGCAGATCAGGCTTTATGTGGTACCTATTGAGTGCGTCAAAATGAGTCTATATGAGGGAAAGGGTTAACAACTGGACACACAAATTTTACCCTAGCCCCACCTCCCATCTCTCAGTTACCATGGAAAACTCAGGGTAGAATATAAAAGCGGGTGGTTTGAATCTATCACTGATATCGTAATTAATGTCATTTTAATCCGTGCCCTGTACAACAGGTGAGTTACCGTGGTTACTCACTAAGATCATTCCTAAGCCCCACACCCTGCTGGAATGGGCTTTATTATGATAATTAGATGTCCCAGTAAATTACAGGGTCTTAGGGCCAGTAGCATAACAAGTACTTGACACAATTTATGTCCTTATGTGATGGGTTTTCAGAAACAGATCTGGGCCATTATGTATTGGAAAGTACTGCAGTACAATTTTGAGTTTCATCTCAAATTAAAATCGTTTACCACACAAGTGCTA
>CM037790.1:39711205-39761205 GCA_021229015.1 Solen grandis | reverse complement strand
TTATGAAATAAAACCTATATGCAAACAGTATGAACCCAAATCAACTTGCAAGTAATCCAAACTACATTTTTACTCTACTACTCTACCTAGTATTTCAAAGCAACCTTGAAAAGATAACACAAGATTCTCCTTAACCCTTTCCCTCATATAGACTCATTTTGACGCACTCAATAGTAGGTACCACATAAAGCCTGATCTGCAGAAAACCACAGTTAAACCTTACCAAATTTAATTACAAAATCCGCAATTCCAGACCACTGAGGAGCAGCGAACAGCATAAAACCTGATCAGCCTGCGAGTTACTCGCAGGCTGATCTGGTTTTAGCCAAGTTCGCATAGGTCTTTTCATGGTTTCCTCTATGAGGGAAAGGGTTAAAATAATTATGTCTCTAGCGTTAAATAGGATTGCTGGTTTAAAAGCAAAATAAATATTTAATAAATTAAAAAATTACATTCATGTATGATTTAGACTTCTTATACTGAAACTGATTAATCCTTCATATGAATATGAGGTACCGAGGTAATTAAAGAATTAAACTCTATCAATCAAAAACCAAAAGCTGAAATTCCATACTTTTTAAAAAAGGATGATTTTCTTTTTTTTACAGCAGCACCTTTCCCCTTTCTCCTATAACTAAATTGCAACTTGGTTGCCCATGAGTCAAAGAAATTATTAAAAAGAAATGGCCTTATAAAAAGTTTCTCGTATTATCAAGAAGGAAAAAATATAGTGAGGCGCAATAAAAGCAGTGCCTGCCAGTGAAATGGAGCCATGGGTGTTAGAAGTGTAACAAAATACGGCATTACAATGATAAGAAACAAAGACTGTGCTTCAATATCAGAGAAAGTATAAAGATATCCAAAGATACAGGAACTATCACTTTACTCAGCTTGTCAACAGGAAAACATAAATTATTCCTCAATAACAAACAGGTGATACAATGGTCCTATACAACAAGATTTGGTTTGGCATTTTTGTTCCTGGTTGAAGCAAATTTGACGTGTGGGTGGATGACTGGCTGATATCCTGTATTCTGATATCCTGTATTCCTGATATCCTGTATTTCTGATATCCTGTATTCCTGATATCCTGTATTCCTGATATCCTGTATTCCTGATATCCTGTTTTCCTGATATCCTGTATTTCTGATATCCTGTATTCCTGATATCGAGATATCCATGATATCCAAGATACCAGTTTTCTGAGTTTAATTAATAAATTAGCCATGAAGAATATTGCACAATAACAAAGAAATTTTGAGAACAATTTGGAACAGTGGGAAATATCTCTGCCTTGAACCTACAGTATGTCTTGGGAAAAATGTAAGTTTTTGGCTAGGGGAAACCATCTGTAAAAGGTGGTAAATTTACCCCCAAAGTCACTAACAGCAGAAAATTTTAAAGTCAGATAAGGCTTAAATTTCTCTAATATCTTTCCTGTCATTTACCAACTTAGCACTTTACTTTAAACAGACTAATTTCGAACCACTGGCAAACAGAGCAGACCCAGATCAGACAGCTCCTACAGGATCAGGGTCTCCTTTGCATGCTTATACAATATTGAAACTCAGATTATATGCAGTCTGCAGGGCATAGAAAATACATTGTTTCATAAGCCATTTAAAGTTCAGTAAATTACAATTTATTGTCTCAAATTAATATTCATTATGTCTTAAATTAATATTCATTGTGTTGTAAACTTGCACATGAATATTCATGAGGTAACAGAAGGATAATTTTGAATGATTTCTTCACTTGATAGTATCACCCCCACATCCATCCATCTCCGTTATAACTCATGATCTCTCATCACAAACAATAAAACTCAATTCTCCAGCAATCATTGCTTCCAAATTATGCATGAATGCAATGTTAACCTACATCTGCAAATATTATTGTCAAAATGCACAATGAGCATTTTTTAATATAACTATAAATTATGCTAATTATATCTTCAAGACCAATGGGCCATAGGGATTCTCTTACTGATTCTATGCACTAAATGTACTGGTCGAGACAATACTGAGAGCAATTGCATTTGAACAGAAAGCTGTAGGTTTAATCCTTTGTTGTGACCTTAAAAATTGTACTGTATATCTAGGTTCAGACCCCAAATACAGGATTATGGTAAACAAGAACTCTCTAAGTCAATGTTATAATGAATTTGTATTGTCAGGCCCTTTTTTCCAGATTTTGGGGAAGGGGCTTCATATCATATTTTGAGGAAAAAATTGACATTTTTTTCATTGGGGAAAGTATCTAAATTTTTAACCCCAAGACAGTGTTAAAATGGATCTGCGCTATATCTTAGTTTGAATCCAAATACAGTATAATAATGAATCTGTGCTGTATCTTAGTTTGGACTCAAATACAGTGTTATAATGTATCTGCGCTGTATCTTAGTTTGGACTCAAATACAGTGTTATAATGGATCTGCACTGTATCTTAGTTTGGACTCAAATACAGTGTTATAATGTATCTGTGCTGTATCTTAGTTTGGACTCAAATACAGTGTTATAATGGATCTGCGCTGTATCTTAGTTTGGACTCAAATACAGTGTTATAATGTATCTGTGCTGTATCTTAGTTTGGACTCAAATTCAGTGTTATAATGGATCTGTGATGTATCTTTGTTTGGACCCAAATTCAGTGTTATAATGGATCTGTGATATATCTTTGTTTGGACCCAAATTCAGTGTTATAATGGATCTGTGATGTATCTTAGTTTGGACTCAAATACAGTGTTATAATGGATCTGTGATATATCTTTGTTTGGACCCAAATTCAGTGTTATAATGGATCTGTGATGTATCTTAGTTTGGACTCAAATTCAGTGTTATAATGGATCTGTGATGTATCTTTGTTTGGACCCAAATTCAGTGTTATAATGGATCTGTGATATATCTTTGTTTGGACCCAAATTCAGTGTTATAATGGATCTGTGATGTATCATAGTTTGGACCCAAAAACAGTGTTATAATGGATCTGTGATGTATCTTTGTTTGGACCCAAATACAGTGTTATAATGGATCTGTGATGTATCTTAGTTTGGATCCAAATACAGTGTTATAATGGATCTGTGATGTATCTTAGTTTGGATCCAAATACAGTGTTATAATGGATCTGTGATGTATCTTTGTTTGGACCCAAATTCAGTGTTATAATGGATCTGTGATATATCTTTGTTTGGACCCAAATACAGTGTTATAATGGATCTGTGATGTATCTTAGTTTGGATCCAAATACAGTGTTATAATGGATCTGTGATGTATCTTAGTTTGGATCCAAATACAGTGTTATAATGGATCTGTGATATATCTTTGTTTGGACCCAAATACAGTGTTATAATGGATCTGTGATATATCTTTGTTTGGACCCAAATTCAGTGTTATAATGGATCTGTGATGTATCTTAGTTTGGACTCAAATACAGTGTTATAATGGATCTGTGATGTATCTTTGTTTGGACCCAAATTCAGTGTTATAATGGATCTGTGATGGATCTTTGTTTGGACCCAAATTCAGTGTTATAATGGATCTGTGATGGATCTTTGTTTGGACCCAAATTCAGTGTTATAATGGATCTGTGATGGATCTTTGTTTGGACCCAAATTCAGTGTTATAATGGATCTGTGCTGTATCTTAGTTTGGATCCAAATACAGTGTTATAATGGATCTGTGATGTATCTTTGTTTGGACCCAAATTCAGTGTTATAATGGATCTGTGCTGTATCTTAGTTTGGACCCAAATACAGTGTTATAATGTATCTGCGCTGTATCTTAGTTTGGACTCAAATACAGTGTTATAATGGATCTGCACTGTATCTTAGTTTGGACTCAAATACAGTGTTATAATGGATCTGTGCTGTATCTTAGTTTGGACCCAAATACAGTGTTATAATGGATCTGTGCTGTATCTTAGTTTGGATCCAAATACAGTGTTATAATGGATCTGTGATGGATCTTTGTTTGGACCCAAATTCAGTGTTATAATGGATCTGTGCTGTATCTTAGTTTGGACCCAAATACAGTCTTTAATTATAATAGATCTGCACTATTACAAAGATCCTGCAAGAATAATAATTATATTGTGAAATGCCAGGCAACAAAGGCTGCCTATTCCCACTGAAGTCGGAGGTTTACAAGTGGCCCTTATTGACTGTGACAGACAATAATAGGATCCTTGTGTGATCCCTAAGCATCACTTCAGTTTAAGATATATGTATAGCATCTGCTCTAGTCTGTCACAATAATAATAATAATAATTATTATTATTATCATTATCATTATTATTACATGTATCCTGATGAAATATTTTTGTACTACAGTTATATTACTCAGTTAACATCTACAAGTTAATTTTTGTCTGAAACAACAACAAAAAACAATAACACCTCAACAGGGCCAAATATATGCACTTCATAATAATCTTTTCTTTTTCAGAGTGTAACAAAATTAATGTTTCCTAATTAACATACAAGACAAAAATGAAAGATAACACAGACTTCTTAAATAAAACCACAACAAAAAATATAACTGAAGTACTCATAATTGCATGCCCTGAAGGACAGATTTTATATTTATCTAAAAACTATGCATGTGTGGAAGCATATGATGTCAGAAACCACAAAAAAAACTTCAACACTGAAGAGTTTGCACAAAGGTCAGAAACCACAAAAAATACCTTCAAAGTTGAAGAGTTTGCACAAAGTCTGTTGGTACATGGTGGATACATACCAAAAACTAATGTGTGCATACCACCGTTGGCAATTTATATTAGCAGTAGTTAATTTGAGACAGCTGTTTTCATTAGACTTGCAGATGAAGATCATTATTTATGTCCTTGATGAGTCAGGTACATTGGGCAACATTTCATTCCATTTTTGTCAAGTTGTTATGTAAATAACTGGCCAGGCTGTTTGGCCTTCAGCGCAAAATCTGAATTAGAAAAGGGTAATTAAGTTCAAATATTTCATTGAAGGGTTGACATGCCACATTCTGAGTTAATGTATTCATTTTGTATAATTTTCACATGACATCACCGCAAGATATTGTTTATTGTTACATAAGCAGGAAAGCAAGTTTTGCAAACTTAAGAATTGTACAAGCACTTTAACAAAAAAATAAATAATTAAATGTTATAAAGATTTTGTAGATAAATTATCAAAGTAAATTAATTATGAAATGGAAACTATGTATACCAAATAAAAAAATAAAACTGAAAACATTCTCCTTTGCGAACACCTTAGTATAAATCCTGTCATAAAATCAAATTAATTGTTAATAAGTATTTAGGCCTTGTTTACTTTCCTTTCACATAAGAGGTGCATTCTATATATGACTTTTTATTTCTGGCATTGAAAGCCTATTACACAATACCGAGGTAGCAAGGGTATTACGTAGTATTACGTGCTGGTATTTTGTTTTTGTTGCGCAAGAATTGCAAAAAGCGTCACTGGTAGGTATAATAAATAGAAAACATTGTCACATCAAAGTCAGAACTCATTCACTTGAGAACAAAGAATTAATCAACATGAAAGTGGGATGGTAATGCATATCATTAAGCCTTTTTGGTTTTTGTTGTCCAATTTCTAAAATATTGTCATTTTATATTATCATTGGCATATGAAAGTGGTACCAGTATTTTCATTAACCAACATCTCTCTCTCTCTCTCTCTTACACATTTACAAAATTATAGTGGGTGAGTTGATGAATATCTATTTATTTAACTTAAAATGGTATGAAAAGCAATGGATTTGAGCTACAATAAGAGAAGACCATGAGCAGACAGCAGCTGCTCTGATTTCCTAAGCATAAAGATAGGTATCTTTTTCAGGTGCCTGTATAGCATAGTGGTAACGTGCCTTGCTTCTCACCAAAGCATCCCGGGTTAGATTCCCTGTCACATATGTGAGAGGGTTCAGTGGTCGCCTGTTCAGACACGTGGGCTTTCTCCAGGCTGTCTGATTTCCTCCCACAATAATGATCACATACGCTGCTACCAGCGCCATCAAGAGTGATTAATAAAAGTTGTGATAACTTGTTTCATTATCAATGTAAAATAAATAAAGTTTAAACTTAAATGGTGTCTTCATAAGGTAAAGAGTTTAATTCTTATAACTCCATGAAGCATTTGATAGAATATCACCTGCTGAAACTTGACAGAAAAAGTGTGATGGACAGACAGACGACGGAAAAGTGATCCCTATATGTCACCTCTATTTACAGTAGGTGACAGAAAAATATATATTAGCAGTAAGAATGGTTGGCTAACAATGAGCCACATAATGCAGAATGTAATAAGCTTTGCAATTACTGGACATTCATTAATAGGTAAGGTATATAACTCTTCCATCACAATGATTCCGAGTCACATGACCCTGGGTCTGGGATCACCAGAAAATCATTTTCCAATTTATCTTGTTATACACCCATCAAACCAGCCTATGGCGGTACCCTGTTCTGTGGAGGCACCAAGGTGGTGGCACTCTATGTTGACTGGGAGGTTGCTGTAAAACAATCTGTAACAACTGAGTGTTAATAAGTACCAGGTGACCCTAATTAATACACTCCTCAGGTAGCTCAGGGGTTATCTCCCTTGGAATGGTTTTCTGATTTAGCATTGGACTGATATGTAATGACAGCTGGGATTGAGTTTTTGTGGGTGTTCACTGCATGACACCCCCATTGGAAACAATGTAATTTTACTTAGCTGGAAGAGTTCATTTTATGATTTAAGAGAGATCAGCTTGTTAAATCAACATCAGATGATACATGGCTGCTGCAAATGAAAGTTCCAAATAATTTACAAATCTGCAAATTACTCATTTTTACCACAAATGCAAATCAAGCCACCTGGCTGAAGTAGCATCTATGAATCTAAAGATCAGCATTTGAACTCTGCCATTATATCTAAATTTTCAGAATTTTTAATTAATTTTTTTTCTCTAATTTCTGGTCAAAATTGCCTTTCCGTCTAATATAAATCCACCAAACAGGGGGAAAATCACATTAACTCTTTTCCCAAAATATTTTTTTCAATCTTGCTGTCAGAATGAGTATCAAAAGCATGTTCCTATAAATCTCACTTTTTTTCTTGGGTTAACAGAACTAGCTGTTTTCATAAAAGGTTTTATTTATTTATTAAATCATTAATTTGGTATACATCTTTGAAGTGAAGCTGAAAGATGACAAAAAGTTTAAATTCATGTAATGGATAAATGTTGACAGGTTAACATAATTTTAATGACAAAAACTACATGTAAGTGAAGAAGGTGAAACGCTGTAAAGATTATATCTAAAGTATTTAGAATGCATATATTTAATTATGATGATATTGATAAATCAATAAATAAAATTAGTCATTAATATTAATCAAATTTATACCAAATGAAATGGTTTCTCAAACAAGTGGAGGAGATATGAATTTAAAATGATTATTTTAAAAGGTTTGAAGTTATAACTGTGTGAATATTGTATTAATTTTTTTTTCAGGACTAAAATTAAAAAGACATTAGCAACTGCATTATTACAATGTTTAAATATGTTATACTCCTGGGAAATGATCAAACTAGGGCTATCATAATAGCTGATTCATTCCCCCCACCAAAAAAAAAACAAAACAACAACAACAACATGGCATTTCAAAAATAAACACTCTTTTTCAGTATGATCAAAGATCAAAACCAATAGATTCGCTACTCATATAAGCATGTGAAGGAAATCTCATCTACTCTCGACATGACTGCAATATTGTGAGAAAAAGCCGGTGCACTTGTACTTTTGAATAAGGGAAGTAACTACTTCATGGAGTTGTGTAAACGGATCAACAACTTTCTGGTTATTTTATTCATTAAGGTGTGAATGTGGCCAGGTAGCCGAGTCGGTAGGGCATTTGCCCTGTAAGCAAAAGGCCCTGGGTTCGAATCCCGGTCATGATGCACATTTTTCTCACCCTGTGACATTTATATTAAATATATTCCCAAATGCATCAATATATTCCTTGCAAACATATTAAATTCTATTTATCATTGTTTTGCTATAGCTTTATACTGAACTCTTGTTCTGGCGTGCAACTCCGAGAATTTGTGCAGAGAATACAAAATATTTCTCCGAGTAGCTTATCTCCTGGTTTAGGTCTCTGGTATAACGATTGTGCTCAAACTAAAAACATGGCATCTAAATAAGTATGAAAAAGTATTATTTAAACCATGGGGCCTGCTTTTTAATTTTCTAATAAATTTCCAAGAAACTATCATTTCTGCATGATTACCATAACTGTCTCAATTATGTACATAAAATAATGAAGAAAGATGAGATCAAAAATTGGTGTACTTCAATAAACAGATGCCATAAATTAACAGGTCTTAAACAGGCAATTTAACCAATTATGCACTTCCATGGAAACAATAGGCAGTGCTGTTTGAAAGATAAGGTAATTTCATATTTATTATGATGGTGCATGTACCTTACCAAAAAAAAGAATGTCAGATATTGTATTCAAGTAAGTAAGAAGGTTTATGAAGCCACAAACCATTAATCCAGATTGTTCTTCCATTTTACAGGCTATATCAGAAGAATGCTTTGTTTTCTGAGAGAACAAAGAAACACAGTAATCCTCTACCCTAAACATTTTTTATTACAGCAGTAAATTAATACCTTTGTAAAATATGTTGCATGCATTTAGCATAAGAAAGGTACAATCAAATTGTACCTTGAAACTTAATTGTTATGCATAAATTGCCATACTTTTATTGACAAACCAAAACAGAAACACCTCATGCAGATGCCATGAAATGCTCTTCTGTATGAGATCTTTTTGAAAAAGGGGAGATAACCTTTTTCAAAATGGACCCGAGAGTTACGGCCCTTGATGGGAATGTAGCCATTATGATAGTGAACAAGTATGTTAAGTTTGATATCAAAAGGTTTAAAAGTTTAGAAATTATGATTGAGGTTAAAGTTCTTCATGATGACAACCCCAGACAATACCTCGAGTGATGACAATACCTTGATTGTTTTTCTTTGAAAAGCAGATGAGCTAATAATGATGATTTAAATTATTACTATTATCAGGAAGACAACAGTTCAACTTACCAATTATCAATGGTTGCAAGTCTCGTCCCACCATTTGGAAAAATGTGTTTTATTGTTTAACATGCTGTCAACAGTAGTTGTTTGAAGACTATGTCTACTTGAGAAAGATACAGTGCTGCAACACTGTGGTATTATGCCATAGATGTGAGACGATACCACAATAAGTTATCCTGACATTGGTCAAACCAGTCCAGGAACTACCCTTATATGCTAAAGCACCAAGCAAGGGTGCTATACCAGTACCATTTTTTATGACTTTAGAAGCCGGGAATCAAACTCACAACTTCCAACTCCTGAGGCAGACACTCTAACCACTCTGCCACCAAGGATGGTACAGTGTTTTAATTAGGTTGTCTTGAATTTCAAATATTTTAATAAATGTTTTGAATTAAGGTCAAGGGCACATAGCAGAGACAGCAAGACATATTGTATTTAGATAAAATTTGTCAAGGAATATAAGAGTAACAATTGGACAAAAATCAACAAAAATTTCCATAATTTGACCCCAGTTAGGACAAGTGTAGCAAATGGAATCAAATGACCTGAAAAAAGTTTCATAAACAAATGTCAAATTACAGAAAATAGGGTTTGGGTTTCACCTAGACTTGGCTGAAAAAGTAAAACTCTAGCAATGGTGCAAATTCTATCTTTTCTTTTGAGAGCTTTCATTACCCAGAGAAAATCAGAAAGAAATCTTGAAAGTCTGATAAAAACACCTGCAGTTATATGCATAGTAGAAACTGTAATGTGTAGTAAAGGCCTATGATTATCACCAAATCACCCCAGCTGCCATTCCTTGGGGTGCCTGCCCTTCCCCCAACATTAGAGAGCTTCTGTTTCCTCCAAAATTGAAGAGCTTCAGACATGCTGTAAACATACTGAAAGTTTTGAAATTTCACATGGACGGAAGCTAGGAAGACGATTCTGATAACACATGGTCCGAGTCTGTTTAGAATTGCCCTAACAAAACAGGAGTCAAGGAGATCTCATTATAAAAGTACAGGGAATGGGTCTAGACAACAATATTTTATGCTGGTAATGATGAATTATTACAATGGTTTCCATTTGCATTTCAATGGCAGGATGGAGGGTTATTGCCAAGGAATATTAACATTTCTATGTAATAATTGGGGTTTCATGGGGAAATGATACATGATACGCAATCATGATTTGTACATATATGTACAGATAAAGCTCCTTAATATTCTAACAATTAGCTTACAACAATTGTTATTTTATTTCATATCCTCACCTCCTTAAGTTTGAAATTCGAATAATTATAAGGTTTCACTGCATTTGTCAGATGAGGGTTATACTAAAAATTCAAGCGTTTTTGTTACCACTGGTCTCCTATAAAGTCTTTTCATTGGTTGCTTAATTTACTTTTTAAAAAGATTTCAAACAATCAACATATGTTCAAAAACATCTTAAACTTAAAAACAATGACAAAAATTACTCCTAGTCAATAAATCAATGGCTGCCAATGAAACTTTTCTACATGCGTATAGACTATAAGAACAGTTTCGAAGTTTAAGCCTTCAAGAATGGATCACTCAAGGGTGTCAATTATTGATTTATACCAGAAATTTACAAGAAATGGAATAATAGATCTTTTCCAGCTTTTGCTTGTCACATTTAAGCCCTTCCATGCCAATTGAGAAGGAATAATCTTCCAATTTAATCAACAAAAGTATCATATTTTGTGTAAACCAGGTCGACTATTAACCACATTATATCCCAGGATTCTGATTGGATAATTAGGTAACTTAATTTGAATACATGTATATTATTCTGTAAACATTTGAAAGGCTCATCATCAATATGTTAAAGACACGATATAGTGACCAAAACAGGAGACTATCATGATACAATGTTGAAAACAAGCTCCTACAGTCTGATGCAAAATAACTATTATATAAAACAGGAAAATCAAATTTAAAGTCAATTTGAAACAAATGTCAAAACTCTGAAATGTAGCAGAACGTAAATTATCTCAAATTGTAGTGCCATTGAAAAATCCGACACTAGGATTAAAGTCTGACTCTCAGAATTAAGTTCATTGATAAATCATGTTGATATAGCAGATTCTGCAGTCTACCCCACAGGAATGTGTTTTTAGAATGATAGAGCAATTGAAGGCTCATTTCTTTTTGCACTGTCTGACTTACATACTGATGGTTTGTTTAGATTTCACATCCTTTCCCACAATATTTCAGTTATTTCATGATTTGAGGATTTTCGTCTATACTCCTAGTGCTGCCCCTCTAGGATATGAAACCATAAGCAGGTGGCAGGATACCAAACCTAGTCATATTATCCTGACAATGGGCCTGAATCAGTCCTGGAACTAACACTCATTTTGTTTCTGACAAGCACAAAGGAGATTTAATGCCAGAACTATTTTTAAGGACATTGCAGGGTTTACATTAATAAATTAAAGAATATACTTTGTATTTGTTTTTGAAAAACAACAGATTTTGCTGAGGGTCAAGGAGGATTCTGGATATACAAATATATAATAATACTGAAAATAAAAAATTTCCTTTTCCGATGAAAACCTTTAATTTAACCCTTTCCCTCATATAGACTCATTTTGATGCACTCAATAGGTACCACATAAAGCCTGATCTGCAGAAAACCACAGTTAAACCTTACCAAATTTAATTATAAAGTCCTCATTTCCAGACCACTGAGGAGCAGCGAACAGCATAAAACCTAATCAGCCTGCGAGTTACTCGCAGGCTGATCTGGTTTAATGTTGTTCAAATAGGTCTTTTCATGGTTTCCTCTATGAGGAAAAGGGTTAAAATCTAGAATGGATGAGTCAATTTACCAAGGGGCATATTATCGGTAACTGTTGTTGTAGTATGGTATGACAAGAAGAACAGTTTGAATATGTTTTATCATGTAGAGATATTGTTCATTTACTCAGGTTTTTTACAACTCTGCCATTTCATTCATTTATCTTACATAATTTATATAACTTGTTATCCTATCTTCTACATATGAGTTTTAATATTTTATTCAGTTGCTATCCATGCAATTTTTCATAAATCAAAAAAGCACTTTCTGTAGCATTTTCTTGTACCGCAAAATAATACCACAGGAATTTTAGGGGCTTATACCTACTTCCAAGTGACTAAGACTGAGAAAGAAGGTCTGAGTCACAGAGATGCTTGTTTCCCCCCATGATTCACTGCTCACAAATGCTGACATGTTTCTAGTATATTCTCCCCATGCAGTCAATGGTGTCAGGTACAGCAGCACATAAACAAAGCCAAGAATGTTGGTGCAGAAAGCGCGCAATACAACACTGGCTGCTGCTAAACACATCATGGTGTAAAAAAATGAACGCACAGGTGGATTATATAATTAAAAACATGCTCCTATCTTCTCGTTCATTGACCTCATTTTCTGTTTAGAAAAGTAGACTATTCTCAGACTGAATGACCTTGACATTGACCAAAGTGGCCCAAAATACAACCACAAGAAAATATTACCACATAAGCTGTCTACAAAACAATGTCCATTCAGATCAGACAAAACTTGTTTTAATTAATGTTTAGATGTTATATTTTACAGTTTCAACCACTGTGCTGTATTTGTAAATAAAATGGTAAATGATAAATATACATAATTTATGGTTTTTTTATATTGATGAAGGATGGACAAAATGGTAAGTTCGAAAATAAAACTCATTTTGACAAATTGTAAAAATTGTGATATGATTATATCTGTATACCTATATCAATAGTTAATCATTTGTTAGCATATTAATTTCCTATTCATAACTAAGTCAGCTGCACACAAACAGTATAGAAAACAAACACATGTTCTCTTTTGTGAAAACTAGACCAGGCATTAATCAACTGGTATCCCAGTCTGATAATTTAACTCTTTACCTCATGAATATTCATGTACAAATTAATAATTTGATAATTATAAACAGATTTAAATTTAAATGGTATATAAAAACATGAGTTTTTTTCATTACCCTGTAAACTGTGTAGGATCTGAGCTTCAAAATTGTATGAGCAAACAGAGGAAACCCTGATCAGACAGCTCCATAGGAGCTATATGATCAAGACCTGGGGCCATATTCATAAAGCTCCTTAGGAATAAAAATCCCTTAGTTTCTAAGATTTTCCTTGAAATCACATAGATTTCCCTTAGTTATTAAGGATTTCCTTTAATCTTATATATAAAACACCTTAGGAGAATTTTTCAAGTTAAGGAATTATTTTCCTTAAAAATTAAGGAGCTTTATGAATACAGCCCCTGCTCTGTTTTCCAATGAATTAAAATGAGTCAATTATGAGGTTAAGGGTTAAAAATATCAGCAAACATAAAAAAGGTTTATGTTTCCTAAGCACTGCTTTGTCCAAATGAAGATCTTCCAATTAGCAGAGACATTGGCCTTCGTTGGCCTTCACCATCAGATAAGAGAATTTCATGTGAAACATAAGGGTCAATGACCTGGTCATCACAGATAAGGCTGACCAGCGCATACATTGAAAGTGAAACATCTCACAATCTAGGAGACCTTCATAGATTTCTTTCCTATCTAACCCTTTAACTCCTATAAACTCACTAAGACACATTGGCAAACAGAGCAGACCCGGATCAGACAGCTCCTTCAGGGGACCTCTGTTTGCTTATACAGATTTTGTTAATTGTAACTTAAGGTCATTTACTTGAGAAAGAAAAATTGAATGTTTTGCTACCTTTTAATCTCATAACCACATAGAACAGACCCAGATACAGGTGCTGTCTGATCAGGGTCTCCTCTGTTTGCTTATACGATATTGTAGCACAGATTCTTCTTAGGAAAGAAATTTTTTCAAGTACCATAAATAATAGTACCAAAATAAATATTATTTGTTATTCATCAAGTCATAAATTTGAGCATGAATATTCAACAGGTAAAGGGTTAATTAGATTATTTAAGGGACTGGGTTAATTGTTGGCATTTATAAGCTTGCTTGTCTATTTGTTTGAGTGTCAACTTAAAGTATTTGTTTGCTTGGATTTAACTCTTAACCTAATGAATACACATGTATAATTGGATGAGTATAAGTTGACTGATCTTTAAATGGTATTATAATTTATAAAACAATGGATTTTTCTTTGCTGTGTAGGCTGGGTAGGTTTTGAGCTAAAATATCATATGAGCAAACAGAGGAAGTCCTGATCAGACAGTGCATTCTGGGGGCTCTTTCAAGGAGCTGTCTGAACTTGGCCAAAATTATCAAAACATGCCTATTGGGTGAAAATCCTACTGCTAGTACTTCTGTCATTAGGAAGACTCTGTGGTGAGTAAATAAACTGATTTCTATGGATATGTAGGGATTTTGATTTTCTAATGCAACATTTTTTTGGGATGATACATTCACTGATATTTATCTTTTGGATGGGTAACCTTTAACCTACAAACTGAGGTTGACTGACAGGACAGGTGTGGTACTGAACACTTGCAAACAGATGAAAGGCAGTATGTTTATAGAAGCTTCCCTCTGTTTAAACACTCTCTCCCCAATTGAAAATCAACAGGAAAAATATTCATTCAACCAGTTTAAAACCAAAGCAGCCTAAAGGGCTAGTCAGGAATGCTGCTTAACCCTTTCTTCATGTAGACTCATTTTGACGCCTTGGCAAACAGAGCAGACCCAGATCAGACAGCTCTTATAGGAGCTGTCTTCTCAGGGTCTCCTCTGTTTGATTTTACAATTCATTGTTATTTCATGCATCATTTTAAGTTCAGTAAATTAATATCAATCAAAACATAATTTTGTTCATGAATATTCATGAGGTTATGGGTTAAAGAAATTAAGGCTATCACTGAATGTAATGAATCCCCCTGCAATGCCAGGGGTGAGTTGCTCACACAATATGTTCCAATAATTTGCATTGTCTGGTTCTTTGCTGAGGTACCTCCCCTTTCATTATGTTATCTGTAATCTTAAAGATGACCAGGAACCAGACTGCAAAATACATTGAATTACTTGTGTAAGCAACATGCCCCAGTATTTCATTCATATGACAAAACTCCATGTCGCTATTATTTACAGTGACCTTGACCCCACAACCTTGATTACAATTACAATCTACTTTATATAAATGTCAGTGCCAAGTTTCATTCATTTTAAGTCAATTTGGAAATAAGTTCTTACATCTGATACAAATCCCTATTAACGATTCCTAAGTTGTACCAATACTTTTGTGTTTAGGAAAGCCATGAAAGTCCTTACTGCAGTGTGATTTGAACCCATGACCTTGGGATCTGCAGTCCTGTACATGACTATGTGTTCTTTCTCTCATTTGAGTTCCATTAGCTCCAT
Organism: Solen grandis; assembly: GCA_021229015.1. Classification (NCBI taxonomy): domain Eukaryota; kingdom Metazoa; phylum Mollusca; class Bivalvia; order Adapedonta; family Solenidae; genus Solen; species Solen grandis. The sequence continues at coordinate 39,745,771 of CM037790.1, read as the reverse complement.
TTTAGATACTGAAATACAATGAGACGCAAGATTCTATTACAGCCCGTTTTCATAAAGTAAAATGGGGTTTAATAACTGCAGTTCACACAGTGTAAATCCTGAACAGACCAAGAAAGACTGACATACCTTTATTTACTTACTGATTTTTACACTGTTTTTACCTGAAGAACACATGTACATATATACCAGGAATATGCATGGCTCCAAAACACCTGCAGTGGCTACTGTTTAATACTGCAGATGAATTCTGGGAGGAATCCCACATGTTTCTTCATACTATGGATAGATTCAGCCTATCAAAACGTATCAGATTACAAGTTCTTGATTTTAATGTTCATTTTGCCTGAAGCTCTTCATGTTTTTTGTAGAGAGATAGCTGAGATTTAAATCACTCTACAAGGAGGCAGGCACCGGTTAATGAACAGGTACTTCATAAATGTCTTTATAAATCATCTTGTACATCATTTTACATAACCAATATTGAAGGAAAACATTGCTGAACTATGATTGTCTAAGACAGATGTAATTTTCAAAATATATTCTACAGCATGTATTCACAAGGAAAATTCACATTTCATAAGAATGAGTGTAGTGAAAAATCACATATTTTGCCTAAAATATTAGGAAAAAAAAAGTTTTTTTTCCACTTACATCTCAAAAAAAAAATGGGACAATAGTTCATCAAAACTCTTTTTCTTTTAATTTTTTTCCATTTTTTACCTTATTTTTAAAAAAAAAATGACAAAAAACAGCGTTTTACAAAAGTAACAGTTGCATGCTACGAAAAAAAGCTTAGGATCAATACAAAAATAGGGTCCATCAGGTTGTGGAAACAAATAACTTTTTTTATTACACCTTATTAAAAATAATCAGTAATTGAAATTCTGTTCTTCTAAAAATTTTATGCATTAAAGTGTGTGATAAATACAAACAGGAAGGAGAAAGTATAGAATGAAAACTTTAGATATCATTGAAGGTGAATAAAATCCTTGCTACACTACGTATATCCATGCAGTCTGATCATGGTCTGCAATGTTCACTATTCAGTCAGTACATTTTCAGTAAGATGTACCTCACAAACAACTAATGGTACAGTCCAAATGTAGAAAGGACAGGTCCGATTAAGAAATTTAGAATAGTAAGGGTTAAACTGGGTATACTGAAGAAACCGTACAAAAATTCTCTATAAAAGGTGCGCAACTCATAAAATGTTATGATTGATTAATTTTTTTAGTTTATCATCCCTGAGACATTATTTCAGTCATATAGCTAACTACAGGTGGAGGAAGACCGCAATTGCACTGAGACATCCAGGTAGAACCACCAACATACCACAAGCCAGCTGGAAGGCTTCCTCACATGAAAATCTGATTGACCCTGCTGGGATTCGAACCCACGCGGTGATTCTGAGTGAGTGTTCAAGTCAACAACTTTACCCTCTCGGCCACTGAGGCCCCGTAAAATATTATTAAGAGATAAAATTAATGTACCTATACCTTCTATCAAAGCATTTGTGTGTGTAAAGTGTTAGTGAAGTCCATCAAAGTCTTCTAAAGATATTGCTGAGTTGACAGTTTCCTTTCCTTAAATAAAAGAAACTAACCACTAGGAAAAGAAAAAGAAGTATTTTGTAATAGAAACAAATTGTGACGCTTCTGTGACCAGTCTACATTTAAGGCCCAACTTCAAATTGGGCCAAGATTGAAGATTGACAATTTCAGCATTCAATGAGAGAAAATTAGACTAGCCCATATCAATAAAAATATATTATCAGACTAATGACTTGATCGCACCCACATCCCAAAACCAGGGTAACACCAGACGTCAAGGGATAGCACTGGATTTTACTGTTTTACATTGAAATATCTTCAATTTGGAACAACTCCATCAAATTGAATACCAGCAACATACCCATCATCATTTAGCTGCAGTCTACGAGGAGAAGGTGCATAACTCCACAGATATACTGCCATCAAAACACAAGAACAATTACCAGTATCTGCAGAATGAACAGCGCACAAATTAGAGTGTCAGAGAATTAAGATATAGCCCAATCTTTGTTTAACATTTAAATAATTTAATGGCCATTATAGAAGATTGTTGCTTGGCTTGGAGCTCTTAAAGAAAGTCAATATTTACTACAACTGACATTTTGAATTTTAGCTTTTTTTCCTCCTTTTAGCCTGTATGATCGATGTCTGAGAAAGAAGTTCCTAATTTGAAAGTCCTGGACTACCCTGTATATGTGCTGAGTGCCAAGAAGGAAGCTGTCAGTATCATTTTTAACAATTTTGGTATCTTGCAGTCGGGGATTGTACATTATGTATAATGGGCACAGCGGGCACCTGGGTAGGACTACCACTCTACTACAGGCCACCTGGAGGGCTTTCTTATGTGGTAACCTAAAGTACTAAGATTGAAATTTGAACCTGCAGTGGTAAGGGGCTGAGTCAACACAGAGGCCCCTTGGCTGGATTAAAACACCGGAAAACCTCTTCTGACTGAGACTTGTGTCTTTATAGTCTCATCCAGCTTTTCTATGGTCTCTATGATGTAAAAATTGTATACTCAAGCGGAAAGGGATATACAACCCAGAAGAGACTGTATCTACATTTCCGCTATACCAATCCACTTGTCCACGACTGCCATCTGAACCACCGCCAACTATTTAATGCATTTGGACAAAAACAATTCAGTGGTATGTTCAGTTAACAAACTGCCTCCAAAAATAACCAATTAAACTCACATAGCTAGCTTTTTCTTATCACAGTTGGGAACCCACAGTGAATGAAATGAAGGAAACTTTCATTAACCAAGAAACATGCGTCTGACATTAAGTACTAGAGAGGAAAAAAACAACCTTTCTGGCTTCATTAGAAGTTAAGTAAAAGAATGCTAAAAGAGTGCAAAATCATTTTATGTTGATTTGAGTCTGTACTGAAAAGGGCACTTTTGTTAGAAATTTTGTGAGAAATAGAACTATCCCTTGCTGGCTTTGTGACAGCTGAACTTTAGGCATTCCAAACAGTACCATACCTACCAGAAACAAGGGGAATGGGCATCAAGAGGAGTTAAAACCATTCTTTATCCTTCCCCAATGGAATACATGAGTGTTGTAAATGCAAGGAATGCAAAACTTGTTCGACAGTTCATTGTTCCCTCAAAATAATGTTGGTAATTTATCTCAGTGTAAAACCTGACCAGACTGAGAGTGTTAGCTTTGTAACTGTCTAAGCTTGTACTTATTGTACTTGTACTTACATGTGCTTGTACTCATTTGTACTGATACTTGTTTGTGCTTGCACTTATTTGTACATGTGCTTGTACTCATTTGTACTGATACTTGTTTGTGCTTGCACTTTTTTTGTACATGTGCTTGTACTCATTTGTACTGATACTTGTTTGTGCTTGCACTTATTTGTACATGTGCTTGTACTGATACTTGTTTGTGCTTGCACTTATTTGTACATGTGCTTGTACTCATTTGTACTGGCACTTGTACTATTTCAACTGGTATGTGCTTGCATACCTGTGTAATTGTCTGTGTCTTTACTTATTGTATGTGTATTTACTTATTGTATGTGTATTTACTTATTTGTATGTGTATTTACTTATTTGTATGTGTATTTATCAGTGACTGTACTTATGTACTTGTACATGCTTATACTTGAATCTGTACACATTCAGTTTGACTTTTTTTAATGATGACCTGTCCAGTTGTCAAGTAGTTTTTACTTTAAGGGAGGTATAAAAAACCTTCAGCTTTACATCATTCACATACATACGTACAAACCGGCTTCATGGGTCACATAACCAGGAAGTCACCACCTGCTGCTTTCAAAATGTGAACCCTCCTTAATTGTCCAGTTTACCAAACTGACCCCACTGTTTGAGGCAACAAAACAATTACAGGATATTAATCCTCAAACCAACTGATAGCCCTATCATATAATTATGTCAACCAACAGCCAAGAGCTTAGAGAGAGCCCTTATACCATGGTTTCGCTTAAGAGGCGGCTGGCAGCAGATTTGTTTGCCTCAAATCCTTTTCTGGCTGGCTCAAACTTGCCAAAATTTGTAAAAGAAAAAAGGGAATAATTCAAAGAAAATGAAAAAAATATCACAGGAAAACATAGGACCCCAGATCCCCCCTGCCTCCTACAGTTTAATAATTAGCCTTCTACTCTGATTCTTAAGGAAACCCTGATGTACATTTACCAGGAGACCCAACAAGTACAAATGTTATAATCCACCGTGAGACTCAACCAGTAATGGAGACAAAATCTATACATTGAAATTTCATATTGATTAATGAGAAGACAATAGTAAAGAAAATAAATTCAATATTATTTTTCTTCAAAGTTTGACCAGCATTACCATTCCCATTTATTGACCCTCTACTTGTTGATTACATCCCATTTGTTTGTTTACATCCCATTTGTTTGTTTACATCCCATTTGTTTGATTACATCCAATTTGTTTCTTTACATCTCATTTTGGAGTGAAATGGTCTGTAGAGATAAGTATTCTTCATCTTTTTTAAGCATTATACCAGTAAATCAAGCATCAATAGAATATCTAATTAGAAATTCACTGCACTGTATTAGATCCTCTTTCTCAATACAAACAAATATAAATTTCCGCTGCGGAATGTTAATATGTCTGTTTTCTTCATCATCCTTCCTCTGTGAAAAATGTTAATATTTTGATTCCATCCGTGAAGCTGCCATAACCACAGGGGGGACCTGTTGGAATCAACAGGGGGTGGTGGGGAATGTGTAGATACTCAATATAAAAAAAAAATGAAGAAAAAAGTCTTCCTCTTGACAAGATTAAGACGCAACAGCTGTGTGTCATTATCCTAATGTTTACTGTTGCATCCCCATGATAAATTCTCAACTAATTATCACTCATATTAACAAAACCTTACTTTCTCGGTGTCCAGATTTCAAATCAAAATAGGTATTACCGTTCAAACAATTCTTTTTTTTCTTGCTGTGATGATACTGTAATTGAAGGAAATTAAGAGACTACTGTAAAAACATTTATTTTAGTTGACATTAAATTTCGTGGAATCTGTGATTAAATCAATTTCATTGGTATATTTATTCGTGGAACCCTGTTCTAGAAACATGAGGTCTATGAAATTAACAAATTTCATGGGGATTAATTTCGTGGATAAAGTCATCCATGGCATCAACGAAAATTAGTCCCCCACGAAAATTGATGATTCTGCAGTAATTATGACCTCAGCTGTTATCCATATCTTTAAAGAAAAGAAATTATTTTCTTCTTGAATTAGGCAGAAGAGCTTAAAGATCTGACATAAATAAAATAAAGTCTCGACACATAAATGGCGCAAGAATTGACAGTCATGTATGTCCAACTACGATAGGGTTAAGCAGGTAAACTTAAGATCACCAGACCATAAAAGTGATGCAAAAGGAACTGCGAAATATAGAAAATAAGTTAAATATCTTTTCATGAAACTCAAAAACGCTATACATTCAAAGAGTGGAGAAATATACCAGCTTATAAAAAAATAACAGCAAAATCAGCTTAGCGAATTTAGACAGGGTTTATAATATTAAAATGTAGGGTGTTTTTGTGTGTGTGGTGGGGGGGGGGGGACTTTATTTGACCGGTTTATATGGGGGCAGTGTGACGAACTTGTGTGTTGACCTGGTCTTATACTGGTCATATATTTGTCAATTTCCAGATGGTTTCCTTGAGGTCAATATTAGATTAAAGCAGCACACTGTTACCATGTTTACAGGTATATTTAAATTAATTATCAGACTATCCAATACCTACACTAAATAACATGTGATCAATGTTTGACCTAGATTACACAAAATTGCACATTAGTTTGGTCAGCTCAAATTTGTCAAATTGTTTAAAAAAATGGAAATATTTAAAAAAAAATCGAAAAAAAAAATCACAAGAAAACGACTAGGACCCCCAGACCCCGCTGCCTCCTACGATTAGCCTTCTACTCTGATTCTTAAGGAAAACCCTCAGTACTTGAATTTTCATCTTAAGTACTAAAGTGTAGCTAGAGCAATGCACCTTTCTAGTTTTAAGCAGTGTAAATTTCAGCCATGCCTTTCCCATCATAGCTAGGTCAACTGTTAACAAACAGTATCACCAAAAAAAAACACTTTTTGAGTAAACCAAGTCAACCATTGACTACCAATTATTCAAGAGTAGCTATTGGTTAGCCTGTAAGTCAATTTGAACATATTACAATGTTAAAACTTAAAAGGTCCATGGATGGATCCAGGAAGGTGATTCAATCTACCATTAATGTGTTCCAGAGATCTACATCTTAGTACATCTGGAAAAAATTGAAAGTTGATTTAATAGATGAGGGCAAAGATCTCTTTCATAGTTGGACTGCTAATGAAATCATAAACACAACAGATCATGTTTACAACAAGAATAAACAACCTGTTTAAATGTCAAAACAATGATTAAAAATTGGGAGAAAAGCATTTCATCAAGTGACCTCATTCTCCCTAAAAGCAGCTCATTGACTAAGAATTTGATTTTTACCTATCTGTGCATATAACATCTATTAATACTCATCTTTAAACGCATGGTTACCCAATGCAACGTTTTCCATGATTGTTAAAAAAAATGGTGGTTCCCTATTTGCTTTTAAGGTTCTACTCAGTCTATGCACTGCACTGCAAAGAATAATTAATTCATTGTTTCATATGTATACCTTTTAAAGTTCAATCAATATTCATTATGTCATAAGTTCTACATGAATATTCATGAGCTGCAGGGTTACTGAATTTGGAAAACAAATACAAATCATAGAAATCTAAACTGACATTTTTGAAGAAGCACATACTGTAAAATCACTGATTTTCATTGGCATCAAATTTCGTGGAATCTGATACGAAGTCAAATTCGTAGGTACATATATTCGTGGATTCATGATCTATGGCACCAGAGGTCCATACAATGGACAAGTTTTCAAGGGGGTTAAAATCTGTGGATAAAGTCGTCCATGAAATTGATGAAAGTTAGTCACCCATGAAAATTTATGATTCTACAGTTATGTTTTTCATATGCTCTGCTTATTTCAACAGGACCATATAGATTTTGCATATACAACAAATAAACCAATGCTTTTGCAATGCAAGTTAAAGAAAACTCCAGATTCTACTGAAAGGTTTTTCATCAATACGGATTATACCCAAGATAAGAAAGCAACACAGATAATGAAATCAACACTACAGAGTGCAAAACACTTGAATCCTCTTGTCTGGTTGTACCATGATGAAAAGAAGCTTTCCCAAAACTTTGTGGGTTTTCTTTCCCCTCAGCTATGAACCAAAGAGTAACAGAACATCCTAAGCCAATTCTCTGACAATCCAGAATCTACGAGTTACATCCATCTTGAAAACCCTGTTTGACTTATTCTGTTTCAGTTTATGACATAAAGCTGTTGGGAAATAGGTAAACAAAATGTTGTATTACAGCAATTATTGACAAAAAATATTGACCGATATAAATGTGCCTTATAAATGAAATACTCTTTGACATGGAGGCTTGATCTTTATGTAAACTGTTACATTACCTGGTAAAACCGTGATGGAACCAATGAAATGGCTTAATTTAACACACAAAATAATGAAAGACAGGTGTAAAATTCTATGACCAGAAGATGATGGCTTTGGTAACTGATGATTTATATTCACCATGTTAGACCATGAATAACAAAATCAGATTGAAAAGGTCTAAATTTATCTTTCACTTATACCTTCCCCTGAGTAGGAAACTGCAGCAACGCATTTAATTACCAACAACAGTCACTAACATTAGCGTTTGCATCCCTGTTGTATCATGGCGTATATAATGCAAGCAGGGAACCCACTCCTTAACAGTTGCAAACAGTTTAAAACATTATCCTTAACAGAACAAAAGCTCAGGTCAAATATATATGACTGTTTATAATGGTCACACAGACAATCTTCCTGAACTGTGATGAGTTACAGGGTAATCTGAGAGAAGCCATTACTGCTATACAATTGTGAGAGAAAACTTTACTGCTAGACAACTGTGATGAGTTACAGGGTAATCTGAGAGAAGCCTTTACTACTGGACAACAGTGATGAGTTACAGGGTAATCTGAGAGAAGCCTTTACTACTGGACAACAGTGATGAGTTACAGGGTAATCTGAGAGAAGCCTTTACTACTGGACAACTGTGATGAGTTACAGGGTAATCTGAGAGAAGCCTTTACTACTGGACAACAGTGATGAGTTACAGGGTAATCTGAGAGAAGCCTTTACTACTGGACAACTGTGATGAGTTACAGGGTAATCTGAGAGAAGCCTTTACTACTGGACAACAGTGATGAGTTATAGGGTAATCTGAGAGAAGCCTTTACTACTGGACAACTGTGATGAGTTACAGGGTAATCTGAGAGAAGCCTTTACTACTGGACAACTGTGATGAGTTACAGGGTAATCTGAGAGAAGCCTTTACTACTGGACAACAGTGATGAGTTATAGGGTAATCTGAGAGAAGCCATTACTGCTGGTCAACAGTGATGAGCTACAGGGTAATCTGAGAGAAGCCTTTACTACTGGACAACAGTGATGAGTTATAGGGTAATCTGAGAGAAGCCTTTACTACTGGACAACTGTGATGAGTTACAGGGTAATCTGAGAGAAGCCTTTACTACTGGACAACAGTGATGAGTTACAGGGTAATCTGAGAGAAGCCGTTACTACTGGACAACAGTGATGAGTTATAGGGTAATCTGAGAGAAGCCATTACTGCTGGACAACAGTGATGAGTTACAGGGTAATCTGAGAGAAGACTTTACTGCTGGACAACAGTGATGAGTTACAGGGTAATCTGAGAGAAGCCTTTACTACTGGACAACTGTGATGAGTTACAGGGTAATCTGAGAGAAGACTTTACTGCTGGACAACTTTGATGAGTTACAGGGTAATCTGAGAGAAGCCTTTACTGCTCGACCTTACCTTGACAGTCATACAACTAATGTAGCTGTAAAATACTTATGTCTGTAAAAAAGCCATAAAGTGGAGAACAATTTATGACATTTTTTTATCCAAGTTATTGAGATTTTACAGATAAATGATCAAGGAAATTAATACTGCTTCAATAAAGATTTTTATTACAATGTATGAAGTGCCAGTTATGTTCAAAACAAAAGGCAGAAAGCATGTGGAATGAAAGTTTACAATGTTGCAAGGTTTTCTCAATATGTTCTCCAAAAGATCATATAAAAAAAATGCATTGAAATGAGGTCAGTATCAATCAAACATTGGCACTCCACAGTTTAGTGACCTAACCCCTTCACAGAGCCAGTTAGACTGTGATAGCAAGCCGTCTGTTTTTACGAGAGTTTTTATCACTTCATGAATCCACAGCTTCAGCATGGTTCCACAATGTTTATGTTTCAAAACCCCCACACAGATATCACCTTCCACATGCAGCAGCCTCAGAACCAGTCCGGGGATCGACTGATATGGAGTCAAAAATACACCTATCTCCAGGAGCCATTTTAAATACCTTATCTATCAAACAGAAAATTAAGTGTTTTCTGAATGAAGCGATTAAGGTGTTTCCACCTAATACATGGCTGCTACCTAACTTGATCCATTAGAAATAATGCATGCATACATAGATCTGATGGACATTTCATTCAGATTTCCAGTTGAGAACAAGGGAAGAAGGAAAAGTGTTTATTGTAGACCCTAACCGTTGCTTCTAATTTGATAAATCTGAAGCTTGTTAGCTGGTGAACTGAGAGAACAGTCTAGTAAACCAATCAACTGTGCAGCTAGTTTAGCATTCTTGGCTCTGGCGATGAATTCCATGCTTCATCCCCCATCCAAACATTATTAACAAGGGTATAAGCAGGAAGAAGCACTTGGAAGGAATATGAACCCAAGTCTTCAAACCTCTAATCATGAATATCATACTTGAATGACCCACTGTCTATGGCTGTCCAGATTAAGCAACTTTCCCTTCCTAAAAGTAAAGGGCCACCTTGACCAAGTGGTATACATACATGTAATATACAACCCCCAATCTAAAGGTTGTAAGTTTAAACCCTTCTTGCTGGCAATATTTTTTCATGAAACTTCAGTAATAAAAGAACCAGGAGATGTAAATAGAGAGATTAGAAATGATTCCCAAATGAAAACCAGAATGTTGCATTTTCTCAAGCGCTTGCTATGAATCTTACACACAGAATACCCAACCATCAATGAATGCCAAAAACCATCAATGAATGCCCAAAACCATCAATGAATACCCAAAACCATCAATGAATCCAAAACTACCAGTCCAAACTACCAGTGAATGCCCAAAACCATCAATGAAAACCCAAACTACCTACCGGTATGTCAAAGCTACAAATGGATGTCCAGCCTACCATGCCAATATTAATGTCAAACACCATGTCATTATAAATGCCAAGTACTTAATAAAAAGGCAAAGGCTACGAAACATTTGATTTCTAAAAATATTGCTACATTTCTGTTGCATTTGAATAAACTATTCAAAGACTTCATTATTAAATGTTCAATTTCAAGACAGCCTTGCAACATTGTAATATGTTCATGATATTGCTTAACAGAAAGAAATCACAAATTCATGGAAATAAGTTCAAAAAATGTATACAATGTACTTTAGGTACAAACCAACAAACAATTGTAGGCTTTGAGTTCTTTGTTAACTCACAGTAAGCTGGATCCCAAATAAATACGATTGCAACATGTCATGTGACACATACCCCAATTTCACTTTAGGAAGATGTCCATCCTTCTGATATGTTTCCAATAATTCAGAAGCACTGTCTTCCTCAATTAATTTTTGAATCTCCAAGAATTTCACATTGGCAGCAAATGGTGATATGCTTTGCCAAAGCAATAAATGTACATGTATTTCTTTCTCACAAATTGTCTGCTGTTATTGAAAATATGATTGTAAATATTTTGCTCAAAGCATTTATAAATATTTCCTAGTGCAGCAGACATTGCATCAAGGAAAATACCCAATAAGATCCATTGATTTAATTACTGTGTTCTTAAGAACTTCACCCTTTACCTCATGAATATTCATTTGCAAAATTATGACTTGTTATATACTGATTTGTAGAACTTCAAAATGGTATATGAGACAACTATGGATCAGCGGTCTGATCTGGGTCTGCCCTGTTTGCCAACGCGTCAAAATAAATCTGTATGAGGTAAAGGGTTAAGAATAGTTTTCTCTTTTTTTTTTTAACTACTTTGATATTTTCATGCCAACAACTATGATCGACCTAGACTGAATTCCACAAATTTAAGACTTATTTCTCATTCAAATCAGGGGCTTAATTAGCTATGGAACACTGACAAATTCAATGAACATATTTTAAAGGGACTTTCTCATCATTATAGCAAAGAACATAAACTTTCAGTAGAAAAGGATAAATAAGAGAGTCTGAAAACACCATATTTTTTGTTAACAATCTTATTAATGGGCTTCAACTTCATCACACTTCTGATATTTCAGTCTAGTTTGTGTAATGAAAGACATAAATTACCAATATGTTCTTTCGCCTCTGTATCAAAAAGAATAAAATTGGATACTCTAAGACCAGATCAGATATTACGTTTACAATGAGTAAAAATATAGTCTGTCAAATATTTATTGTTACATCTGAGTTTTACATGCAAAATTAATGTGATTTATGTATCAGTAAAGTAGGCCCATAGCGTCCTTTCATTTTTACTGAAAAACTTCAAAACCAAGCTTATATTGATAGAAAAAATTAAAGCATACATAGGCAGGAGATATAAATCTTGTATACCTTTAAATTTCAGTTTGATTCTTTTGAAAAAAATTATTTTATACAGTATAATTTGATTAAAAAAAGAATAAAAAAAAACAATGTAAAAATTAAAAATTAAAATTTATAAAATTATATAAAAATCTTACCTTTACTTTGAAATTTAAATCCTCGAAATTCTCCCAGTGATGGGAGAGAATACACCAGTCTGAGAGCTTTTTGAGTTCGAATGAAACTAGAGTATGTCCACTGGTCTGTTTCTGAATGAAACCAGAGATGTGGTGTGGGCTGATCAGGGTGAGCCAAAGGCTTGCAGCAGCTGGCTCCTCAGTCTGGGTGAGTTGGGAGCTTGAGGTGTCAAGGGGTGCCCTGCAGCTGGGGATGAGAGGGAATCAGATAAGCATTTAGCACTACTTATACACAGATGCTCTTCTATGTAAATGTACTGTAATCCTGCTGAAATTTTTCACAGGGAGTCAATAAAAAATTGAGGAAATCTGTGTGTGTGGAGCAGGGGGGCACAGGTAAATTTATACCCTGGATGTTTAGACAGGGAGGATGATTTTGATAGGAGAGGATGCGGTACTAGAGTGAACTTTCAAGAACCCAGGGGAACTGGAAGGTACTCTAGGCTGCTCTGGGTTGCTCTCAGGAGTGTACTTTTAACTCGCGGCCCTGAAGTATTAACAATGAAAAATTCCCATACAGCCAAACCTATTTAGAGTATTATGTATTTATGCTTTTAAATGTGTTAATAATATTTTAGAAGGATGCAAGATATGCTTGTATGACAATGAAAATGTCTTTTTATACAAGCGTTATATTAATTTGATATCTCGCTCTAGGTCCTTGACCTAAACCATGATTTTTTTTTTAATTTTATGTCTATTTTTTTTTGGTATTGTTTTTCATTCTAAAGTCAAATGAATACTGTAAGACATGAAAGAAGAATTGGCCCAAACTCCAGCATACTAAGGAACTTAAAGCTTAGAGGCAAATTTAATCATCCTTGTTTCTTAGTAAAAATATACGGTGGCATAGAGGTGACACGCACTTCTCTTTTTTTATGTGGAAGGAACGAGATAATAAGTCGAGGGAACGAGATAATAAGTCGAGGTAACAAGTTAATTATCTCGAGGGAATGACTTATTATCTCGAGGGAACGAGATAATAAGTCGAGGGAACAAGATAATAAGTCGAGGGAATGACTTATTATCTCGAGGGAACGAGATAAGTTGAGGGAACGAGTTAATTATCTTGAGAGAACGACTTATTACAATTAACTCGTTCCCTCAACTTATTATCTCGTTCTCTCGAGATAATAATCGTTCTCGAGATAAGTCTTCCCAAGATAATAACCGGTCCACGATTTATATCTCGTTCCCTCAACTATATCTCGTTCCTCACTTATTATCTCGTCTCTCGAGATAATAAGTCGTTCCTCGAGATAAAAAGTCGTCCAACGAGATAATAATGTCCTCAAGATAACTAACGTTCCCACGATTAATATTCGTTCCTCAACTTATATCGTTCCCCAACTTATTAATACGTTTGTACGAGATAATAAGTCGTTCCATCGAGATAAAAGTCGTTCCCTCGAGATAATAAGTTGTTCCTCAAGTTAACTAACTCGTTCCCACGATTTATTATCTCGTTCCCTCAACTTATTATCTCGTTCCCTCAACTTATTATCTCGTTCCCTCGAGATAATAAGTCGTTCCCTCGAGATAATAAGTCGTTCCCTCAAGATAACTAACTCGTTCCCACGATTTATTATCTCGTTCCCTCAACTTATTATCTCGTTCCCTCAACTTATTATCTCGTTCCTCGAGATAATAAGTCGTTCCTCAGAAAATTCCCAAAAAAAAGTAGTGCATGTCACCTCTATGCCACCGTAAAAATACCCATATTTTCATTTTTAACAATCCGTCTTTAGTTTCTGGTATTAAGGTAAAATTTTATGCCCGTTTATATTAGTCCTGTATATTTCATAAAACAGTAATGATGGAATGTATTCTTCCTAATTTAATTATTATTATTAGTGTAATTTGAGCCAGATTTGGAAGAAAGTAAATAAAATACTATAGCAAAAAAAAGATTGAATCATTAATCTTTATAACAATTAGAATCATCTTTGGATCACTGCTTTAGTTAGAGTTGAGATTTATTTAAAGTGTAAATTCAGTTTTTGATTTCTACCCAGTAATTTGAGTGTCAGCATGGGAGCTTGAGGTTGTGGGTTTGATCCCTGGCTGTAACATATTGCTGGAATAGCAACATAGGTTAACTATTTACCTTACATAGACAGGTTTTCATTTGAAACAGTCTGCATGGCAAAGAAAAATATCCCTTGCTTAGTTTTAACTTATTTATTTATAATCAAGTAGGAAGCAAGATTTTAAAACCTTAACTAATCCAGCATGATAGTAACTGAGTTGGACCAGTACTTCGTGCCATGAAAAATCCCTGTCCCAATAAGGTTTGAACCCAGGACATTCAGATCCACTGTCACTCACATTACCGACGGACCATTGTGCCCTGTTTCCATTGTATCATGTTTGTTTAAAGTCCCACCAACAGTATTTTAGTAATTTGGAGACTATGTCTATTTGAGACAGATATAGTGCTGTCACACTGCAGTATTATGCCAAAGACATGTGGCCTGATACCACACCCAGTCACATTATTCTGACACTGGGCCAACCAGTCCTGGAACTACCCTTATATGCTAAGCACCAAGCAAGGGATCTAAAACAGTACCATTTTTTTACGCATTTGGTATGTCATGGCCATGCAGGGATCAAACCCACGACCTCCCACTCCCGAAGCGGACACTCAAACTATTCAGCCATTGGGGACGGTATTATATCATGTATTACTCAGAGATCAGTAAATTAATATTCATCAAGTCATAAATTTGTGTATGAATATTAATGAGGTAAAGGGTTTATCATAATTATAGTGTCAAAATGTTACATTGGAGTTTACTGTTACAGTGAAACTATTTCAGTCATGCAGTGACATCCAATTAACTACAGAGGATGAAGGTATCCAAGTACCAAGCTGAAAAGTTTCCTCACTTTCAGATGACTAGACTGGCACTCAAACCTACAGTAAAGTGCTAGTCAGTTAGCTACTAAAACCACACAGCCACAGAGGACCCCAGGAGTAAAAGTGTGCATTGCTTGAAGTTAAAGGCTAAAATAGATATCATCCATTGAAAGCCAGAAGGGCTCATAAGCATAATATAAAAAGGAGGCTGATAAGCCCTTTGTCCTGGCTTTCAGTGGACAATATATGATAATATATATGTATATTTATAAATTGTAACACTGTTCAACATATAATTATATACTGTCAAACCTGTCTTAAGTGGTCAGTCAAGGGAACAAGATAAAGTAGTCGCTTAACAGAGGTGACTGCTAAATGAAGTTTAAATATATAACAAAATGCTAGTTTGGTCATATTAAAATTGACCTCTAAATTCAGGTTGACTGCTTAGTACAGGTTTAACTACATACACACGAAAGTACTTAAAACTAATCTGAAAAGATATTGTTCAGAATGGAAGTATACATAAACATATGAGGTATACATAAAAGTTAGGCAAGTTATATGTGTCTACACCAGGTGAGACAACGATTCTATGCATGATAAATTAAACTTACATCAGGAGCCAGGCTTTGTTTGCATACAGACAGGTAAGAATGCGGCAGAAGAAAGATGATGAAGAATACCGGGCAGATAAGTATATATAAGTATCTCGTCATTCAGGTGTGATTCAACGCTGACCTAGTTTTAAATCTCACTTTCACAGGATACCTTCCCTCCCCAAATATCTCTGGTTTGTGGCTTGACAACTCTCTTGATAACAGGTGCAAGAATTACCTGTGCAACCAGTATGAAACCAGATCAGCCTGCACTCAGGCTGAGGCTGCCTCTCTGGCTGATTTTAGACTTCAAGAATTTTGTAATTTTTCAGTACAATGGCAATTTGTTAAAGGCTAAAGTTCAGATATTGTGTTACTATAAATATATGACTATTTAACTGCAGACAAGTATTAACTCTGGATGACACCATCAATACTTAGCACTTAAAGTAATACTGTATATCTTAAAAACATAGGAATACAGTCCACCACCCTTAAAAAGTTACCTTACTGACTTATAAGAAAACAAGAATTATGAATTAAGTCCCCCATGTGTTATAGTCAAGTTAACACTAAATTCGGTACAGGCTCCATGTTCTCGAATATAAAAATGGAACAATTTTTATACTCATAACCAAATTACACCCATTAGTATCAATTGGGACTTGAGTATGATACTCAAATTTGTTGTTGTTGTATTGGGGTTTACTGTCACTGCGATAGTATTTCAATCATATAGCGATGTCCAGCTAATTACAGGTGGAGGAAGACCCCGAGTACACAGAGGTACCCGGGTAGAACCACCGACCTACCGCAAGCCAGCTGGAAGGCACTCAAATTTGAGTCTGAGGTAGTACTTATGTATTTTTGAGAACATGGGGCAGGTATTAGCAAAGATTTTTTTTTATATCATTGATAGGTTGCAAACTGTGGAAAACCTGATCAGATTTTAAGTGATACCTACTTTAAGCTGGCTGATTAGGTTTTATACCGTTTGCAAAGGTCAATTCCAAATGGATTTCCTATGAATTTATTATTTCACAATCAACATGCCTTACATCACACCTTGCCTTCCGGTAAAATAATGTAGGCCAGCAGCCTGGTACCAGTTACCCTGGGGGTGGGGAACTGTGGGATTGAATGATTACAAGATGTGGCCTGTCTGGTGATTAACCTACAATTAAGCAATCACACATGGTGCTGTTGTTTTCTGGCTATGTGGTCAATTCATGGCCAGTCTGGTCCCATTATGTAAAAATTTCATACTAAGAAATGGCTGATTGAATAGATTATAATAAATAGGAAATGAGATAAAGATTAAATTGCAGTATGATGTATGCTCTGCTGGTGATCTTACATTGTTGCATTTAATGACCAAGCCCACCCTCTGTTTTAAATATGCATCATAGAATGGTCAGTTTTTATTTCTTTAGTTGACATAAGTAGCATTATCACAATGTTATATTGTCATCCTAGATGTGGACCCAAATATAGTGTTCTAATGGAGTTGCTTTTTATTTCATCATGGCATCTGCAACCTGTTATTGCGTAGACGGTCTAGGGTTGCCGAATGTCCAACAGCTGCGGCACATCAAAGGTTCGTACCTGGACTGGTTGGCCCAGTGTCAGAATAATATGATTGGGTGTTATTATCATACCACTTTCCATTGCCTCATATCACAGTAAGGTAACTGACTATACCAGTCTCACGCGGACAAAAGTCCCCAAACTTTATGACTGAATTACTGTTGATCGGACAGAACACCCATGCAAATTAACAAACAAATATTGGCTCTAGGCAGACATTCCTCTTTACACCTGATGGGTGTTCCTTTAGCTGGATACCAGAAAAACTTTTTGCTGTTTTCTCAAAATAATACAATATCAGTTTATGATTAACACAAGAGAGAGGGAGAAGTAAGAAAGATCAGCGTATACATATAAAAACACAAGATGCTCCACTGGAAAAAGTAATTTATCTCCCTCTGATTCAAACTTTAAATCTAATGCAGGTAATTTTCATCGCACAGATGCCAAAAAATGCATAAATTCTTTCAGTAGGATGCATCAATATACCATTCACATCCCAAGGCAAGCAATATACGTATGGGGGGTTATATATACCTATGGTGGCATAAGAGGGACAACAATTGGAAGATATGTTTTTATACAGTATGTGCATGTAATAACTAATGCGTGTGAACGCAAAAGCTGTCACATGCGGGTGTGCATGTAGTAGCTATCGTGTGTGCACAAGATAACTATAGCATATTAATGAGATAACCTAATTACTGCATGCATAATTATACGGTGGTTTTTGTGTGTCAACACGAAAGTTATTCTGTTTGAAAGTGATAGTTATTGCATGAGCACGCAAAAGCTACTTCATGCGAATGCGGTGCTTAAACTTGTGTGCATGTGATATAAAAAATATCTTCCCTTTTATGCCACTGTACAATTAAGAGGTTCCTTTATTTTGCATTTTTTCTGCAAGTAAACTGTTATTCCCATCTTGTGTTTTTCATTCATTGTTTTTTTATGGAATGCAGGATCATAAAACAAAAATACAAAGGTAGAAGTTAATTTTCAACTGCAAAGTACTGCACTATTGTTTTCTTATTTTTTGTTTAATTAACCCTCCACAAAAAAAATTCTAGTTAAAGAAATGTTTTTATTTATTTCCATCTTTCTGGGAAGCCTCCAAGGAATCAAATGCAGGATTCCAAAGTGACAGTCATAAACAAAAAAAAGAAAATAATATTTTAGACTGTTTTTACTGAATGATTAAATGTGTATAACTGGGATTCTTTTACTCCATGAATAGTATTTTCAGTATAATGTCTAACCTCACTTTGACCCACTTGATGATGACATAAGACAGCACCAATTTAGAATTTTAATGATTTTCATTGGTAGATGTTCCTACACACATGGAAAAAAGTTACAAGCCATTGTTTGTTGAGATGACAACTAGCTGAAACACTTTGTATTCACACAATTTTAATAAAGTAGTCTGACTAAATTATAATTTCTTTGATAAATTTAAAGTTATTTTAACAAAACTGTTTTCTTTGATGCATATTGAGACTTGTTTCAGGTTGAGCGTTATTAATACCTGCAGCATACTACAGTCTGTTTCACTGAAAGACAGTGTGCTTTATTACAATGATGTTAACTCTGCTGATTGCAGTTAATACCGAGGTTTCATCTATGTTGACCCTTTCCCTCATAGAGGAAACCATGAAAAGACCTATGCGAACAGCATAAAACCAGATCAGCCTGCGAGTATCTCGCAGGCTGATCAGGTTTTATGCTGTTCGCTGCTCATCAGTGGTCTGGAAATGAGGACTTTTTAATTAAATTTGGTAAGGTTCAACTGTGGTTTTCTGCAGATCAGGCTTTATGTGGTACCTATTGAGTGCGTCAAAATGAGTCTATATGAGGGAAAGGGTTATATTGAGTTCTTCACAGATAATGATTTGTACATCATGTAACCATTCTATATTCTCCATTAATTTAATCCTCATCAATGCCGCAAATCTTTTATTAAAGTTATTTCTTGTTATAGGTAACAATAAAGTTACTTTTATCCCTACTCCTTTTAAATGAAATGGCTCTTGGATGTCCATAAAATGAAGAATTATTAAAATCAATTTTTTAAAAATGCCCCACTTCAGTTCAAAATACACATAATTTACACCTATTTCTTCTTCCCTTGATTATTGATTCAAGTTCTTACAACTTAAAATCACTTGAGTTCCTGGGTTGTAACAGTTTGTTTGTTTGTTGGGTTTAACGTCCCACCGATAGTATTTCCGTCATTTGGAGATGATGTCTACTTGAGACAGATATAGTGCTTCCACACTGCAGTATCACGCCGTAGACATGTGGCATGATACCACACCCAGTCACATTATCATGACACTGGGCCAACCAATCCAGGAACTAATCTTATATCCGGAGTGTGAAGCAGGGAGCTAATGTGTACCATTTTTAATGACTTTGGTATGTTGCAGCTGGGGATCTAACCCACAACCTCCTGATTCCGGGGCGGATGGTCTGACCACTCAGCCACTGGGACTGATCAGGTTGTAACAGTATTTTGAGTCTAATTTTGTCATTGCTTGAAACAAGAAGTCTTGATATTTACAATGCTGTGTGCTTTTGTGACTGCCTTTAGAGACGTATGATCATGGTCTGCACTGTTTGCTATTTAGTCCATGAATTTTCAGCAAGCACCCCTATAAACAACTAATGGTGCAGTCCAAAACAAAGAAGGGACAAATCCAATTAAGAAATTTAACATTGGAAGAGTAAAAGTATGTGCTAAAAAAGTTTTATATTTCTTAAATATATCTTGAAATTCAGAGCATATGTAAAAGTGATACACTATTTCACACTGTACATTCAAATACAATTTCATTACAAATATTTGCATGCAAGAAGTGCAAAACCTAGATGCAGTGCAAACTGATAACCAACTCTGCTGATGTCTGGGCAAATCACGAGATATTTTTGGAAACCAGGGGGTATATTTAGAAAAGTATTTTAAATAAATCTTAATCGTCTGAAACACTTCCAGTGAGGCAGTATACGAAGCCATTCATCAAACACCTATGCCAGTTATTGTAGTTAATGAGGTTGAAATTTATCTTGTAATTACACAGTCTGTCAGTGGATAATTCTAGACCAGAAAGTAGGTGGACTGGCTTGATATCACTGAACCAGTCCATTTATCATCTTCACCAGCTCTAGATAAATTATGTAAATAAAATCAAAAGCCCTGTAACTATCATTAACAGTAGAAAATAAAGAAAAATGTAATTAACTGCTTTCTGGCCCTTTGGGCCAGTGGTAACATTCCAGACTGCGTATCTGTAGGTTTGAACCCCATTGCAGGCATGGATTTTTCATTTTCATGACTTTCCCAGGTGCAAAGTACTGGTCCAACCCAGGAACCACCGAGAGGGATTAGTATAAGTTGTAAGATCTTGTTTCCCAATTATATAATTGACATAAAATAAATAGTTTAAACTGAATTAACTAACTGTATCTGTTTTGTTTGCATTTTTTCTTTATAAGCATTTTTTAGTGAATAAAGATCATGAAGTTATTAAGTTCATTTTCCACTCCATATGTTAACAAATAAGCAGATATAGCAATGCTGTATAACCCTCAGCATCTCCTCTGTTTGTTCACACAATATTATAGTTCAGATTTTACTGACTGCAAAGCGAACAAAAATACTTTGTTTCCTATACCATATTAAGTTCAGTAAATTAATATTCATGATAAATAGTCATAAATAAATGAATATTCATGAAGTAAAGGGATCTTAAATCAAAAAGGACACCAGACAAGACCTTCATGATTCTTGTTTTCTATGTAATGATTTTACTCTTTATAGTGAAGAAAGTGTTTTCAAGATGGCGTCTAATGTAGACAATATTTATCTTCAATTTGAAACTCATATCAATTTGCAAGATTTAGCAAATAATCAAAGCATTTAACTGGTAAATGAATACTTTTAATATTTTCTAAATCCAAACAGAAACGATAAACAAAACATTTTGTATGTCCACATTTAATTAGCATTTAAATAATATTCATTCCGAATATGAAAATCCAAAACCTTGTTGGCCATATTTGTTTACCATGTTAGTTCGCGAGGTACCTTTGAAGAGTACCTTCCTCTGCCTCGAAACTTATTTTTGCATAATGCGGTTGCATACAAATTCATTGAAAAGTACATCAAAACTCATTGAAACTGCTTGTGTAAGCAACTTGCCCCTGGGTGCCTTGATAGAGTAGTGGTAATGCGCTACACTTCTCACCAATGCATCCAAGGTTCGATTCCTGGTCACATATGTGAGAGAGGACAGTGGTCGCCTGTGTTTTCTCGGTGTTCTCCGGTTTCCTCCCACAATATTGACCACAGATGCCGCCACTAAGAGCCATCAGAGGGACTAATGTAAGTTGTGAGAACTTGTTACATAATCGATGTAAATTAAATAAAGTTTAAAGTTAGTATAATCAGTAATGAATGAAGTTAAATACAATATTTCTGAGTTACAGGTTACACAAAGTACAGAAAAATTAAAACACAAACAGGCTCCCTCAGTGTCCTTCACTTGCACTTAGTTAAACAGGTAAGAAAATCAAGGTATGGCTTGAACAGCACTTTTATTTCTTCAACAGGAATTTAAACTTTAAGAAAATGGTTAGTATTTCCTGAATGAAAGAATCTATATAAGGTGAATAGTAAATTGTTTGCATTTGTGGAAAACTAATAGGCAGGTGTAAAGAAAGGAATGAAAAATACACAATGCAGTGCAAATATGTTGTACATTTATTTAGTTCATTATGTCCCAAGGGAAGTAACTATTGAAATCTGTAAGCCTGAACAGAAGCACACAAGCTATGATCACATCTACTGTAGTCCATGTGTGCGTTCAATATGTCATATCATATGCAACCCCTCGCTTGCAATCAGCTATGGAGTTGTCTTAGAACCATATACCATACTGTTCACATGCACCTTATGCTGTACACAGGCATACGTGAATATTGTGGTTTATGACGCTAAGACAGTTTCATAACTGACTGTAAGCATACAGTTGCATATGGTTTGGCATAAATTTGTTATATAAGTTTGGCGAAAATTGTGATATCTTTATACTTGCAGTTTGGCGCTGGTAACAACCAGTACAATTAAACAAGAGTGTTCTTTGAAACACATGTGTCACCTGCTGAAGCTGACGGAAAAAGTGTGATGGACAGACAGACAGACAATGGAAAAGTGATCCCTATGTGTCGCCTCTGCTTACAGCAGGTGACACAAAAATAGCTGCACTGAGAGTGGCTCATTGATGGGATACATCTCCCGATGCTGCATTGTGAAATAAGTGGTACTGCAAATGTAATTGCTCCATTGCTTGCCGCATGCATAAAAGGGAAGTTCCAGAACTGGTAACATGGTACTGTACCAGGGTGATGTGACTGTGTGTGGTATCATGCCACTTGTCTCTACAATGATACCACATTGAAGTCTTGTATGGACATAGACCCATACTGACAGCATGCACAGTTCCAGCCATTTAATCTCATGGGGGGGGGGCGGGGGGGAGGGTCCAACAACCTATGAAAATTACCATACCTAGCCACTCTTAAATTCTGAAATTCACCATATGTGGGGGGGGGGGATTCTCTGTGAAAATTGTTATTTTGGGTAAAGGGGTGGATGGAAGGAGGAGGGTTAGGACCTTCATTTCTTCTTTACTCTTCTTCTTTTGACACTAGAATACTATATTTTATGCATATTTTAACTAACTCCTCCTCTGGATCTGCGCATGGACTAAAAAACTGTCACTTGGACATTAAACTAAGCAAACAAACCAACTTGTTTTAGTGTCTATTAGATTAATAATAGTTGCTGAGAAAAAAAATCATACAAAATATAACTCTTTTATCATAAATCTGAACTTTGACTGAATATTGTTTTATACAATTAAAATGAACCTCCAGTTGTTGTGAAGAGTTTGTGGGAGCAGTTGTCCAGTGATTTCGACTTTAGCTTTGGAATTGAGAAGTCTGGTGTTCGAGTCCTGCCAAAGGACACTGCTAATTCCCTTACCCCACATTGTTTCACTTCACCCAGGTGTAAATGGGTACCGGAGAGGGTGGTTACCAGGATGTGGGCTGACATGAGCAGAGTGAAAGATTCCCCAGGGAGTTTGACTTGACTTGACTATTTGAGTTTACCGTCGCTTTGACAGTATTTCAGTCATATAGCGACGTCCAGCTAATTACAGGTGGAGGAAAACCCCCAATGCACGGAGGCATCTGGGTAGAACCACCAACCTACCGCAAGCCAGCTGGAAATGAAAATCCAAATGACCCTGCCGGGTTTCGAACCCACGCGGTGAGGAGCTAAGTGCCAGGGAGTTTGATAGATGGACACTAGTTGCAAGATGACCAGTGGTAATAGCTGTCAGGTTGGTGAACATGAACTTAAAGACTATAAAATGCCTTTCCATGTTCATATTCTGCCTCCAAAAAGAGCTTACATCTTCAGCAAGAATTACAAGGCTTCAATTCATCACCTTTGTAAACCCCTTAATTGATTTACGTGCAAAAAGATGAATCATTTCTGCCTTAAATGGATTCATCATCTCCAAAGTTAAAAAAACAACAACACAGACAGACATTTTCAATGAATGGGGAATGTTGCTTTTGAATACCTGAATAGTTATACATACACAGCAGTTATGAATGAAATTTGCGGACATTATGAGCAATCCGTCCTTGGGAAAGGAAATGCTGAATTGGCCTATATATGTGTAATGTTCCATGCAAAGTGAACATTCATTTTAAATACCGGTAATGAATGGGTGTAAGGTGA
The DNA here is from genome assembly GCA_021229015.1 of Solen grandis. Classification (NCBI taxonomy): domain Eukaryota; kingdom Metazoa; phylum Mollusca; class Bivalvia; order Adapedonta; family Solenidae; genus Solen; species Solen grandis. Next base: position 39,721,893 of record CM037790.1, on the reverse strand, counting down.
CAGTCCTAACGTGTATAAATATTGAACAAAAAACATGCAGTCTATGCAGAATGGAATCTTATTTGATCACTTGTTTCATTCATAAACCTGTTACCTCATATAAACATGTTTTGACACCCTGGCAAACAGGGCAGACCCAGATCAGACTAATTGATATTCATCAAGTCATTTTGTACATGAATATTCATGAGGTAAAGCTGGATTAAATACATGCAAAACAAGAGATGCCCGTAAGACAGCATGCTCGACCATGCTTGTTTGTAAGACATAAGCACAGTAACACTTTAACCAAAATATGGTTTTCTGATGCCCCTGAACACACCCTTAAACTTTCAAGTCAATACCATAAATGATTTCTGAGATATAAGCTGGATAGTATCTTGCATGCGAAAAATTTGACCACAGGGGCAATAATTTGTATTAAGATCAGTCAAGAGTTATCTACCTTGGTTGTCTGATGCCCCTGAACATATTCAGCCTGCACAGGAGATTTTCACTTTTCACTAAGTTATTTTGAGACAATAAAGTTAACTTTGTAAAACGTGATCAAACTACAAATCGCTATCAGTCCTAGCTGGATTTTCAACATACATGTGATATGTAAATGCAAGTAAACTAGTGAAGAAATGTAGAAACAGATGTTTAATTTAGAAGCCATAAAAAAAAATTCTAAATTAATCGCAACTGATTTTTACACACAAATTTGTTAGATGCACATAAAAATGGCGCTCAGAACTGGTTGGGCTAGTGCCAGGATAATGTGACTGGGTGTAATATCATTTCACTTGTAATAGTGAGGCACGTTAAATCTTTCATAAGTATAGATAAAAGTCTCATGTTAAACCACAGCTAACAGCCTACAAATATATCTGTTAAAATACCTAAATTATCAGGGAGCACAAATCAGTTTCAATTTACTAACATAGATGTACAAGAGTGTTCTCTGGAACACATGTGTCACCTGCTGAAGCATGACAGATGGACGGACAGACACACATTCTCATGTATGGATACATATGTGGCTAATTTTTTGTTCTCTCTAGTCACATATGGCCGATTATAGCTACATAAGAGAAACTGAATGAATGACATCAAAGAAAATTTACTGTTACCTATTGTTTCTATAGCCACTCGAGTATCTATACGTGAGCATGGACAGACAGACGGACAGATGACGGAAAAGTGATCCTTATGTGTCACCTCTGCTTACAGCAGGTGACACAATAATTGTTCAGTAAGTAACGCTCCATCGTATTTTAGTGAGCTTTTGCCTCATGAAGAGTCAAAATGTACCTTAAAATCATCTGAATCCACTGTTGGTTGATATGTTGTTCCTTTAAATAAGAAAAAGACTCTCTCTGACAGAAGTCACAGTCAAAGTCACAATAGGTCCAAAATAGTGGAAATAATTGCCTCTTAGTCTGAGACAATGTGAATCTGTAGAAATATTTAAAATTTCATTATACTTCAAGGACTATTTTGCACTTTTTATGTGATGCTAACAGAATTACTGTTCCATAATGTTTATGAATACATGTTTGTATATCCCAGCAGTTTCTATTATTTTCATTGTACAATGCCATTGAATAGGTAATTTATATACTACTCAAAGTTTGCTAAGCACCATCAGCTATTTTCCCGTAGCGTTGCATGCTTAGACAAGCAACTTTAAAGGCATGCTACATTAAATTTTACATTAATTCAAATCTTGTTTTTATGCAGAAGTATTGTTTATGTACCAAACTTACTACCAGTTACAAAAATAAGCCTTTCGGATCCTCATTACTGGGAATTAATCATAATTAGAAAGTGAGAATTTTGAGAAAACAACTTAAAATTCAAAGTCAGCTAAATTCAGAACTTTGATCTTCAAATATTCCTGTTTTCTAAATGGAATACTTTAAAGGATACTTGTGACGATGTTGGCCTGTTCATTGTATTTTTTTCTGCATTGATTACAAGATTTAACTTCCATTTGTAAAATGCCATTTCTTGCAAAAAACACACTTTTGTGAATTTGCCAAATAATGACAGGAATTGACTAAATCGTTGTAACTCATTTTTGAGTCTCTTTTCTATCATTTTGACAAAAACTATGCGTAAAAATTATTGTCAGCTAACGCTTTCCTTTTAGGTACATAGCATTACATTAAGCATGTGTTTTCATGTGACTCTATGGGAAAATAGCGGGTGGTGCTTAGCAAACTTTGAGTAGTAGGAATAGGCATTTAATCAAATTTTCAAGTTTCATATTTTTCCTGGAGAAAGATGCAAAATCCCCTATTTTTCTCTCAGTCTATCCCTTTACTTTCAACAAAAGCAATAATTTAATCTTCATCATAAATATACAATTTGCCTATATGTTATAAACAAATCAAGTGAAACCTATCCCTTCTCCCACCCCTAGAAATAACACTTTCCAAGCATGTGCTGATTTAATGAATGGCATTTAAGTTTCTATTTTAAACAAATTTATGAAATTGTGCAATTTAATGTGTTTTGCAAACTTTCAAAATATTGAATAGATAAAAACCATGTAAAAATCAATTTGATAATGCATAATAAAGGACTATTTGTGGATGCAAAAAAAAAAATGAACATTTGAGAAACTAACCTGATTTGCCTGTACACAATCCGTATCAAAAATGGACCCACTGATGTTTGACTACCCTATTTAAATTCACTACCATCCATTAAAGTTCTGTAACACAATCTAACAACATATATATTGAGGAATGTGCCCTGGAATTTTACAGCTGAGATTGGGGGTTTGTTTTCTTTTCATACCGCATAGTCGAATAGTGCTCGCTGAAGCATAAAATGTTGCTAAACCTTGAGTGGGAGTCCAAATTAGGCGTAAAATGTATAACCTATCTTTTTCACTGATTCAGCAGATAGAGGCTTATAATAACACTTGCCATGAAAAAAGGATGTACGATTTAATCATACATCAAATATATGAAGAAAGTAAAAATGAATTTTCATTTTTTCTGGGTTAAATTTAACATGTATCTAATGTTACAAAAGAAGCCCTGGTGTACTTAAGAGGTTTAATGTTTCATTAGCATAATTTTGTATGTATTTGGGTTACATTTATATGTTGAAAATACACATATGATGACATGGGTTGTGGTATACAAATTGTTGGCAGGCGATATCTGATGACCTGTTGTACATATTTGGATATCTGAAACCTGGAAATCAGAAAGTCAGTCAGTTGTCATATGTGGAAGGAATCCAGGTGGTACAGCCTGGAAGTTGGCACAGGGAAACAGACAAGTGAAATTAATGCTGATGGGATCTGAAATAAAGTATCTTAATGATGGCCAGTATCAGACTCTCCCTCTCTCCCACCCCCTCTCTCTCTCTCTCTCTCTCTTTCTCTCTCTCTCTATGGGGGAGGCTGCTTCCAGGTCTACTATGTTACAGTTAAGGCTTAATTCTTTCTCTCAGGAATTATCTCTCTCTCACTTTCTGAGTAAATTCTCTTTCTTTCTTTCTATCTAACAGTAACAGGTAACAAGTTTCTCGTTTTCTTGAGTAATCTCTCTCTCTCATTTAATTATAATGAGTAAATTCTCTCCCTTTCAATGGGGATCTCTCTTTCTCTCATAAGAAAAAATTCTCTCTCTCTCTCTCTGTATGGGAGGTTTTGTGTGTAGACTGCTGCTTACAGTAGTAAGTGGTCTGGAAGCTCAATCAGTAGAGCACTCACCATGTAAGCTTGGGATCCTGGGTTCGAATCCTGGTCTGGCTGCCTCATTACAAAAGAGAGTTACACCATGCTCGTGTTCCAGGGGTCAGTTGTCAGTCATGCACCAACAATCCGTCACTTTTCTCTCATATATCAGAAACCTTTAATTTAATCCTAGAAAAATATTTCAGTACTGCAGATCTACTGGTAAAAGTAAAAAGGTAGAAGAATTTTGATATTTATTCAGTATTTATATGAATATTAAAGATGATGGAACACAACAAATTCAGTGTTATGCATTTTCTTTCATAATCATTTGAACACTGTAGTTTTATCCCATCCACAAATAAATCATGCATGCTTATATTTCCGAACATTGACATTATTTTGGTAGATAATGTCAAGACCGGATATTAACCCTTTCCCTCATATAGACTCATTTTGACGCACTCAGTAGGTACCACATAAAGCTTGATCTGCAGAAAACCAAATTTCATTGTAAAATCCTCATCACCAGACCACTGAGGAGCAGCGAACAGCATAAAACCTGACTGATCAGCCTGCGAGTTACTCGCAGGCTGATCTGGTTTTATGCTGTTCGCATGGGTCTTTTCATGGTTTCCTCTATGAGGGAAAGGGTTATCCAATAGGAGGTCAGCTGTTCTTGATCATAGAATCTTGATAGGAAATAATGATAAACTCTTCAGCTATTATCAATCAGAAATACATTATTTTCAAAGAATACAATGCATGATATTACAACTAATAAAAATGCTTTTTCCAAAAATAAGACTTAAGAAACAATGCTCTCTCAATATCAGTCATAGAAAAATAACCCAGATATGGTTTTGTAAAGAAAGTTATTTTTTTTTTTTTTTTAAAAAACCAAAACCTTCACCACTGGACTAGCTCTTTAGTGAAGTAGAAAGTGGATATATAAGAGGGTACCAAACCATAGTCCAAGCATTTCCTCCCCTATTAATTACTCAAATAGTCTATCCCAAGAACCTTAAATATTGCAAATGCAATATAAATGTATTTATATGTAAAATAGTTGGGATTTTCAATGTAAAACTGTTCCATCTCAAAAGTTACCTTTACATTTGTATAATTGTTTTATTCTTCAAATTCAAGTTAGGCAAACATGTCAAAAACTGTCATAGAACACCAGCATTACATAGAATCTACATACGTAGAATCTGAGCAACAATTTTGCATTAGAGTTCCAGAGCCTGAAGATAAAGATGGAGTCACAAGGGTGATATTCTTCTGGAACATGTGTAGATTGTCATAAACATGCAAAGGGAGGTAACAACACAGAAAATAAAGAGAGAGATTTAAGAGAAACTATAAGGTAAAAAAAAGATAGATTGATGGACATATACATGGATAAATTGTTATGGTCAGACAAATAGAAGAAGGATGGACAGAAAAGAAATATTAGTGAACAATGCAGTTAACCCTTTCCCTCATATATACTCATTTTGACGCACTCAATAGGTACCACATAAAGCCTGATCTGCAGAAAACCACAGTTAAACCTTACCCAATTTAATTACAAAATCCTCATTTCCAGACCACTGAGGAGCAGCGAACAGCATAAAACCTGACTGATCAGCCTGCGAGTTACTCGCAGGCTGATCTGGTTTTATGCTGTTCGCATAGGTCTTTTCATGGTGTCCTCTATGAGGGAAAGGGTTAAGACGATATAAATTCAACACAACAATCAACATCCTGTTTAATGTGCAAATTATATCTTTGTATCATATCGTGTCATTTTATATCTTTGTTTATCTTTTGTTTTTGTTCTTTTGGTGTTGTTGTCTAACCTCACTTTTGACCTATTTATGGATGATGATACATGATAACATCAAATGAATATTTGAACAAATTCCTTTGATAGAAAAAGCCTATACTTAGGGAAAAAGGTTAAGTACACTAATTTGTTGAGGTGACAAGCTGAAAAATATATATCGTATTCACAAAATATAAATACATTATTCGGACTGAATTAATTACAATTTCACTGGTAAATATATGTTTGTTTCATCAAAATACTTCTCTTAAGATGCATATTTGGAACTGTTTCATCAATCTTTTTTTAAGAAGGAAGGTAACACCTGTATCACCTTAATGACCTCCTTGGGTAAAATGCAAATTGAATTACAGATGCAAGAATGACATAAAAAATTTCTCAGTCAGATCTTGGTTATCTCGGTGAGTGGTGTTATCCGAAGCCTACCCTTTATCCGAAGCCTACCCTTTATTCGAACCTAACCTTTGGTCCCAAAATTATTCTTATATGAATTGTTATGAAATATAACCCTTTATTCATGCCAATCAGTTACAGGGCCTAATAAATTGATTACAACTGAATGACAGCCAAATTAATGCTACATGGCTTTTGTGTTAATGAATGTAAATGAAAAATAACATTTTTGATTTTATATTTGTTTCACTAGTTAATTCAGTGATCGATGCAGAAATACAGGAAACTAAATGGCCCACATGTAAAGGAAATATGATAACTGAGGAGCAGCGAACAGCATAGGCTGATCTGGTTTTATGCTGTTCGCATAGGTCTTTTCATGGTTTCCTCTATGAGGGAAAGGGTTAAAAACCTATTTAATAATTTACAAACATGAATTAGTTCATTTAAATGGAATTTAAGGTAAAATCTATCTTTTGTTATATCTAAAACACAAGTAAAAATGCTCCCAACATACCATTAAATTCAAACATTAAAGGATGCATACAAACAGTTGCATTTGACCATAATGGATCATTCAAACAGATGTTTTATTCAAAGTGAAACGTTGCCCCCAATGACGTATAACCGAGATTCGATTGTATTATTTCATATTAAATGGGTTTTCTTGCAACTCTGTTCTATGGTAGCAGACATTTTATTTATGACACTTAATGTCCCTCCTGTTAAAAGTGTCAATATTCATTTTCTTTCTCCAGCAAAAAAAAGGAAGGTCGGTAGGTCGGGAATTTTTTAAAATTTTTTTTACATAAAATGAAAGATAAAAGAAGGGTGACAGATTTTTTTAAAGCCCAAAAGGTAAAAGAAAATTTTCGGTCGATAAAAAAGAGGGTCGGTCAGGAGACCAGAAATGGAACTTTTTTTTTGTAGCCATACTAAGTATTGTTATTTTTTTGTTTCTAACCCCTGAAATATCAAATTATAGTGCCACAATGACAGGTTACTCTTTGAAGCATCATTGTTTGTACAACATGATATTAAATGAAAAAGACGTATAATTCATGCATTTACAATAAAGAGTATTAACTGAATTCTTCCATAGGAAAAAATTGCAACATTCAGAATGTTTCAGAACAGCGTTATTTAGTGACCTTGTTACCATGGAAATTTACTTAGATGACCTTGTCAAGAAAATGTGATGCTGATGAATCTAGTTCTGAGAAATCGCTTATTTAAAATCTATATACAAATATGTATTCAATTTTCTTTTCATGTTGCTGTTTAAAACTGGATATCAAATTCAATACAGATAAATAAAGTTAAAGAGATCACTTTTTGATTCAAGAAAAGGTTCAGCATATATCCATGGTTTCAGGTCCCCCTCAACACTTCCGAAGTATTGAGTATTATCTGCTCTATGGCAGGGGTATCATCGGATGCCATCCGACTCAGTGTCGCCTGATTTTGGATATATTAGTCTTAATCTGTCGTATTTCGTGACATTTTCATATGTTTAACATTACATTATCTTATATTTCCATTTCCTTCTTTTGGGCGACTTTTTTCTTTTTATCAACCTTTTTTAGACCATGGGGCTTTTTATTTGCTCTGGAGGCAAGGGCCGCAAATCCCTTTCAGTTTCACTGCCATAGCCTTATCTTTTTTCATCTCTTAAGTTAGTTTACTAAGTTTACTTGGGAGTACAGGATAGCTTCCTGACAGTGGGTCAGTGCTATCTTTCCATCCCCTTGTTTAGGGCCACTTTTTGTGTTGTTTTTTTTAACCTGGGTGTTTAATAAGTTTAGTAGGAATGGAGTATAGCCGCCTGACAGCAGGTCAGTGATATCTTTCCATTCCTTTGTTTAGGGACACCTTCTTTTTTTTAACCTGGGCGTTTAATAAATTTAGGTGGGAATGAAGTAAAGCTGCCTGACATCGGGTCAGTGCTATTTTTCCACTCCCTTGTTTAGGGCCACCTTTTTTTTTAACCTGGGTGTTTTAATAAGTTTAGTAGGAATGGAGTATAGCCGCCTGACAGAGGGTCAGTGCATCTTTCCATTCCCTTGTTTAGGGCCACCTTTTTTTTTTAACCTGGGCGTTTAATAAATTTAGGTGGGAATGAAGTATAGCCGCCTGACAGCGGGTCAGTGCATCTTTCCATTCCCTTATTCAGGGCCACCTTTTTTTTTTAACCTGGGCGTTTAATAAATTTAGGTGGGAATGAAGTTTAGCCGCCTGACAGTGGGTCAGTGCATTTTTCCATTCCATTGTTCAGGGAAACCTTTTTTTTTAACCTGGGTGTTTAATTAATTTAGGTGGGAATGAAGTATAGCCACCTGACATTGGGTCAGAGCTATCTTTAGCTTTTTGTGTTTTTTTTTTAACCTGGGTGTTTACTAAGTTTACTTGGGAGTACAGGATAGCTTCCTGACAGTTGGTCAGTGCTATCTTTCCATCCTCTTGTTTAGGGAAACTTTTTGTGTTGTATTTTTTAACCTGGGTGTTTAATAAGTTTAGTAGGAATGGAGTATAGCCGCCTGACAGCGGGTCAGTGCTATCTTTCCATTCCTTTGTTTTTGGACACCTTTTTTAGACCATGGGGCTTTTTATTTGCTCTGGAGGCAAGAGCGGCAAATCCCTTTCAGTTTCACTGCCATAGCCTTATCCTTTTTCATCTCTTAAGTTAGTTTACTAAGTTTACTTGGGAGTACAGGATAGCTTCCTGACAGTGGGTCAGTGCTATCTTTCCATCACCTTGTTTAGCTTTTTGTGTTGTTTTTTTTAACCTGGGTGTTTAATAAGTTTAGTAGGAATGGAGTATAGCCGCCTGACAGTGGGTCAGTGTTATCTTTCCATTCCCTTGTTCAGGGCCACCTTTTTTTTTTAACCTGGGCGTTTAATAAGTTTAGGTGGGAATGGAGTATAGCCGCCTGACATCGGGTCAGTGCTATCTTTCCATTCCCTTGTCTAGGGTCACCTTTTTTTTTAACTGGGCTTTTAATAAGTTTAGGTGGGAATGAAGTAAAGCTGCCTGACATCGGGTCAGTGTTATTCTTCCATTCCCTTGTTTAGCTTTTTGTGTTGTTTTTTTTAACCTGGGTGTTTAATAAGTTTAGTAGGAATGGAGTATAGGCGCCTGACAGCGGGTCAGTGCTATCTTTCCATTCCTTTGTTTTTGGACACCTTTTTTAGACCATGGGGCTTTTTATTTGCTCTGGAGGCAAGGGCCGCAAATCCCTTTCAGTTTCACTGCCATAGCCTTATCTTTTTTCATCTCTAAAGTTAGTTTACTAAGTTTACTTGGGAGTACAGGATAGCTTCCTGACAGTGGGTCAGTGCTATCTTTCCATCACCTTGTTTAGCTTTTTGTGTTGTTTTTTTTTAACCTGGGTGTTTAATAAGTTTAGTAGGAATGGAGTATAGCCGCCTGACAGTGGGTCAGTGATATCTTTCCATTCCCTTGTTCAGGGCCACCTTTTTTTTTTAACCTGGGCGTTTAATAAGTTTAGTAGGAATGGAGTATAGCCGCCTGACAGCGGGTCAGTGCTATCTTTCCATTCCTTTGTTTTTGGACACCTTTTTTAGACCATGGGGCTTTTTATTTGCTCTGGAGGCAAGAGCGGCAAATCCCTTTCAGTTTCACTGCCATAGCCTTATCTTTTTTCATCTCTAAAGTTAGTTTACTAAGTTTACTTGGGAGTACAGGATAGCTTCCTGACAGTGGGTCAGTGCTATCTTTCCATCACCTTGTTTAGCTTTTTGTGTTGTTTTTTTTAACCTGGGTGTTTAATAAGTTTAGTAGGAATGGTTTTTTTTTACCGGGGTTTAATAAGTTTAGTAGGAATGGAGTATAGCCGCCTGACAGTGGGTCAGTGTATCTTTCCATTCCCTTGTTCAGGGCCACCTTTTTTTTTTAACCTGGGTGTTTAATAAGTTTAGTAGGAATGGAGTATAGCCGCCTAACAGTGGGTCAGTGTTATCTTTCCATTCCCTTGTTTAGCTTTTTGTGTTGTTTTTTTTAACCTGGGTGTTTAATAAGTTTAGTAGGAATGGAGTATAGCCGCCTGACAGTGGGTCAGTGCTATCTTTCCATTCCCTTGTTAGGGTCCCTTTTTTTTTAATTGGCTTTTAATAAGTTTAGGTGGGAATGAAGTAAAGCTGCCTGACATCGGGTCAGTGTTATTTTTCCATTCCCTTGTTTAGCTTTTTGTGTTGTTTTTTTTAACCTGGGTGTTTAATAAGTTTAGTAGGAATGGAGTATAGCCGCCTGACAGTGGGTCAGTGTTATCTTTCCATTCCCTTGTTCAGGGCCACCTTTTTTTTTTAACCTGGGCGTTTAATAAGTTTAGGTGGGAATGGAGTACAGCCGCCTGACATCGGGTCAGTGCTATCTTTCCATTCCCTTGTCTAGGGTCACCTTTTTTTTTAATCTGGGCGTTTAATAAATTTAGGTGGGAATGAAGTATAGCCACCTGACATCGGGTCAGAGCTATCTTTCCATCCCCTTGTTTAGCTTTTTGTGTTTCTTTTTTTAACCTGGGTGTTTAATAAGTGTAGTAGGAATGGAGTATAGCCGCCTGACAGCGGGTCAGTGCTATCTTTCCATTCCTTTGTTTTTGGACACCTTTTTTAGACCATGGGGCTTTTTATTTGCTCTGGAGGCAAGGGCCGCAAATCCCTTTCAGTTTCACTGCCATAGCCTTATCTTTTTTCATCTCTTAAGTTAGTTTACTAAGTTTACTTGGGAGTACAGGATAGCTTCCTGACAGTGGGTCAGTGCTATCT
>CM037790.1:39661105-39711105 GCA_021229015.1 Solen grandis | reverse complement strand
TGTTGACACTAAATTGATTTAAGTTTGTTACCCGCAAACAACAAAGTCTTAATTTAATATTTCTGGTTTCTGGAACCCTTAATCTCTCTTGCGTGCGGAAATTTTCTTCTTTTTTTTTTGTGGTCGATGTGAATATTGTGTTACAAAGGCGTCTTTGCAAAGGAAGTCATGGTCAGCCTGGCAAGTTCAACAAAATGTCGCCCATCTTCATCAAAATTTCACTCATGTGGCGCAGACTAACACATCTTAAAACAAAAATGTAATTTTCACTTCTTCCAAGTTTTTATCTCCAAAAATTAAAGTTTAAAGTGCAGTTTTTTTCGATTTATTAACTGAAGACAAAAATATTAGTCTCACGATCGTTAATTTTCTTTTTACATTCTTCACAGTGTGTTAAAACTCAGAAAGTCCATTTTTATGTATTTGTATTTTCCAAATAAAACTGTATTTTAAGTATTAAAATATCATTTGAAAGGATTCCGCTCTCTTTTTTGGTGATAATTTCTCTAGAGACATAATTTCTTCTAATATTTTGAAGAAATGTGTCTTCATAATTTACAAATAAGTACATAACATACGAAGGTAAAACTTCTCCTAGTCTTCATCCAATGATATTTCTCCTCTGAAAGTTTCTTCTGTTGATATAAAACTAAACTGCACAGCCATCGTGTATTTTAAAGCAGCTCGCACACAGATGGTCACTGACTAAAAATTTGATTTTTAACTATATGCTAACTATATGTTTTACGTCTATCAATATCCATTTACAGACGCAATGTCACCCAATGCACCATATGCAACTTTCCGTGATCGTAAAAACATGGGTGGGCAACTGACGGTATTGAACCTATATTTAGACTGATAAAACCTACATTTAGGTTCATTCATCTTTCCCGCATGTGCCGACATCATAGGATGAACTTACGAAATCGCTACCCTGAACTGGTGAGGACATCATGTTAGGAACGTGACCTTCGGGGATTCTCATTCTAAAATTAACCGATTTCGTCTGTGTTGCGTTATCACGAAAATAGCGTTTTTCACTTTCCGAGTTGATTTGTCAGAAAATTAAGCCTTCGCCAGCATTAACGAATGAGAGTTGATTTTTTTTTTGTTTCTATCTATGACAAGTCTAATTTAAGGATTTTAACATGGTAAGGGCTTTAAATTGCTTACTTTGCAAAGATCTGCCAATGGTCCGTCGTCGGATACCCACGAAAGTCCGTGACAGCCTGTTATTTTATATACATAATAATTACATGTATGTTCAAATTTCTGACCCCAAAGTGCGTTAGATTTCACTCTATTGCAATGTGTAATGCAACACTGTAACGCTTTTGACCTCATAGTGCGCTGGAACCCAAAGTGCGTTCCACAAAAGCTTCAAACAAAGACAATTTTGTTATGGCGGATAAACTAAAACAAAATGCAGGTTTCGGTCATTTTCTGGTGTTACAATAACCCTACAGAAAGCTTGAAGTCCGATACAAATCCGTCTAACATACTTAAAGTCACACCAAGCTATCGAAATAAGATACCTCCAGGGGTTATTTGTTACACTATAAAATGACCGAACCAGTATACTACTATCCGAAATTACTAAGGAGCCACTGACTTTTGCATTCAATCTATAAATAGAGACTACGCATGACGGTTAGATAAGATAACGAATACAAATGAAAGCGCCGATAGCGCCGAGAGAACAGGATTGTCGCATTTCTTTTGTTTATCAAAGTTAATTTAATAAACGGGGATCAAATTTTCAAGCGATGCCAATAAAATCCAATGCTATAAACACGTTTTAACCTTGCCTTACTTAAGTCATTACAAGAGAAGATGATCACAGCATTTGTTTCAATGGACTGCTGACAATAAGCACATCGCCACTCTTAATCTCCCTATTTCTCCTGCCTACAGTTTATAAGTTTTATATCAAATATGCGTATCTAAATCGAAAGGAATCTAAAACCTTTCATTATTTTATTTAAGTCTGGTATCTGGCAAAATTAAGTTATCCAGCTGAGGTCGTATTCATAAAGCTCCTTAGTTTTTAAGGAAAAAATTTTCTTAACTGGAATAAATCTCCTTAGGTGTTTTATATATAAGACTAAAGAAATCCTTAATACCTAAGGGAAATCTATGTGATTTTAAGGAAAATTTTAGAGACTAAGGGAAATTTGTTCCTAAGGAGCTTTATGAATATGGCCCCAGATCTGCAGCTCGTCAAACCTTCTTTCACTTGAGGCACACACAACTTCAGTGCCTTCAGCGCTTTGATTTTTACATCATGTACATTTGTAATTTTAAATCATTTTTCATGATTATATGGCGTTTTCATAAGCTTCATATTTATAGAAAGCAAAAATCCTACACTTTTTTTGAGATGCCTTTTCGGGTATCCGCATTTATTTTCCCCGTAACAGCGGTCGGGAAACCATCCCAAGCTGTCCTTACAATAAAAAAACTTTTGATATTGAATTGTTTGTCAGAAAAAAGAACACAAAATGACTTGGTATCAATCAATCTTATTATGTTTCCTCTAAGTCAAGTTGGAGGTTTTGGAGACAAAGTGCAGACAAGATTGGCCAACAATACAAGGACTATAACTCTGTGATGATTAATCAGACCCAAACATTATCAATTGGTGCAAGAACAACCTGAGGCAGAGTTGCTACCAGTGAAGTGTTGGTGACAGCTACAAACTTTTATGATAAAACAAGGCTTCAGAGCAAAGATAAACCTAAGGCAGAACAACAGATTTTACTATGTTTATCCAGCCGTGATATATAGGTTACATCCATTACTTTGCCTTAATAATAAATATTTTATATCATGATGTACATCTGTACATATGAAGTCATCTTCATAGAAAAAAAAAGCTCAAACGCAAAGGTAAACCTGAGGTGAAACTGAGGCAGAACAACCAATATCACAATGTTCACCCAACCGTGACATATACATGTAGGTCACAGCCATAAGTTTGCATATACATTAAAACGATTACATCATGATGTAAATGTTTACCTAGTTATATGAAGAGGTTATCCTCGAGTGCACAGTTCTGACGCACCTAAGACAAAATCATGGTCTGTTTTAATTTAACATAAATAAAAAAAAATCATTTTCCATTGTATGGCAAAAAGGAGTTATTTATTCATGATATTTCATCTTTTTCAAATGGCTGACATCTTTATCACAATTGTGCATGTCAGTATAATTCAGTGAGGCTGACTGGAGGGTACAATGAAACGACGCATCTCATTGTTTTTATTTTTTTTTTTTATTGTAGCATGTAAATAAAAATTGAATTTTCGTGTCAGAAATAACGTACGAGGGAATGTCGGTTGCACAGCTTTTTTAATGCATTGCTTCACTAAAAATATGCCAGATGAGAAAAAGTACTTATTGAAAAGGCGGTTTTGCAGGTGTCTTGTATAAAGTAAAAAAAAATAAAAAAATAATAAGTATAAAAAAATAATAACCAAAAAAAAGCCCTGTATCAATAACTCGCCACATTTTGGCTTTCAAGCACATAAAAAGATGTTTACAAACAAAACTTGTAATAATGACGTCACAAAGAATAAAAAAAAAAAAAAAATATGAGGTCAAACAAAAAAGGCGTTGGAATAGTGATGTGTCAGAATAGAGTACCATACGATAATTCATCTTCATAGAAAAACACTCATCTTAATCGCAAAGGTAAGCTTGAGGCAGAACTATCAATTTTACCTTGTTTATCCAACCGTGAAATATAAGAAAAAAATAAATATTCTTCATCCAAGACTAAAAAGTGCAAATTTGTATTACATTATTACATGCATACAAGTCCTTGAAAAAGGACATGTATATTCAAGCATGTGTGTGTGTGTGTGTGTGTGTGGAGAGAGAGAGAGAGATAGAGAGAGTATAAACTATTTTCGGGGAAATTCTTACAAAGCAATTTTCTTGCTCAATTTCTAAGAGCGACTTTTGCTTATACATGTACATACTTCAGAAGATCGGCATCATTTTAAGGCAAATCTAATGCATTCACAAATCTGATATACCGGTATTATGGAGAGTCAAAGAAAACTTTATACATGTAGTAAATAACTTATTTATGAGAAGAAGAAGTGGGAAGATGGGAGAAGATATGTTATAAAGAGGCTGTTTATGAAAATAATGTTCAATAATATAGGATATACATGTACTTGCACCAAATATCTAGCATGAATTTTTATTTTCTTTAAAGCAGCTCGCTTACAGATGATTGATAGGAATAAAACACAAGCTTTTTCCACCATCCTTCGTTAGTGTTGGTGAAGACTTAAATTCGGCTAGTGTAGGTTACATTGCACGGAAAAACGGTATTTTCGTAAACTCCCATTTCGGTGAAATCGATCAAATACAAAATAAGGTATCCCCGAGGCAGGTACTTACGGTACTATGTAACACGCTCCGCAACATTGCGTCTTCACCACCTGTGAAGTGAGAGCATGCGCGAAAGTTGAATGTAATCAGTCATTTGACGGCACACGGTATTAGAAATTCTAAATATAGGTTTTTCATTCTAAATATAGCTTCAATTCCGTTCGTGATGCTATTCATTGTTACCGAGTGATGTCATAGGCACTGATAAGACACTTTTTGGAAGTCATTTCACAGGCTTAAGTTAATGCAGGCCGAAAGTTGAGGATACTTGCTGTTTTTAAATCACCACTGTGTTTTTATTTTTCGGTCTATCTTACTGAAATTTATGCCATATTGAACAGCTTTCAATTAATCAATTTAAATATGATGATAATATTTTGATGAAATTTAAGATAAAAAAATTATACCCCAAAAAGTTACACTGTTTATTTTGTTGAAGAAAGATGAACCCCTACTTCTTCCTTTACTTTGGGTTTATTTTTTGTGTGCTTAAATACATGTAAGAAATATTTTTCCTAAAAATATTAATTTCAAGAGCTTTTTAATAATGTATGCATTTTGACTTTTGGAGCGAAATATGAAATCATAGGAAAATGAAATTTCTGCTTCTATTTACATGTAATTCATATAAAAATCCCGTTGCCTTTAAAGATGGCCGACAAGAGTATGGATATTCACTGATATGGGAAGTTGTATGTCTTGCCTGTGTCGGAGAAACCACCCATTTTTCTTACAATCACGGAATGTTGCATCGGGTGACCATGCGTCTTTAGTGGATATCGATAGACATAATACACACAGAAAGTTAAAACTCTAGTTCTTAGTCAATGGCAATCTTTGTACGAACTGATTCAAGGCATAATAAGCCTTTTGGTAAGTTTGAAATCGATTTTCCCGAATGAGTTACGATATAAAAAACATGAGATGTCAACAAACGCCATTTCCATCATGAATTTTAAGTCTAAATTGCATAAAATCGCATTTCTCCCAATATCAACGGTATTTATTTAAAAAAAAATAATAAGGATTTTATATTTAACAGTCATCATATGAAGCAATATCTTCTTAATATTATATACATTCATATATACAGAGAAGTCGTTCTATAAAATCGATAACTTTATACATCACAAAATATTAAAAATACATAATTATAAAAAACACTTTGGTGATAGCTTCTTTTGTACTGAAGGTAACGATCCTTGTGAAACAAACGTTACGCTGAAAAATTGAAGCAAAATTTCTTTGCAAAAAAAAAAGAAAAAAAAAAAGGAAAAATAATTATAAAAAAAATAAAATAAAGGGAATAATAAGTCTCTAAACTCACCGTCCAGTTAAATTATGGTATAAATATTTCGGTATGTCCAAGTAATTCTTTATTACTGTTTGTAAACTGTTTCCCGCCTTCTCCAGTCGCTAAACCACACTAAGTACCGGTATTCTTCGGCTACTGCGTTCCATCGGTATTCTAGAGTTACGACCGTCAGCTCCGATATTCAATATCCCGATATTTTGAGTCGGCAGGCTTCAATTTTCTCAGACAAATTATTTTTTCTTCCATATCATTATCGCCGACAGAATTTTAAGAGCTCAAAGGAGTGATTTTTAATTATTATTCCATTGACGATGTTGATGTTTTTACTTTGGTCTTTTGACACTTGAGGAAAGGAATCAATCTTAATTTAGTATTCAACGCTAGTTTTATTGAACCTTCCATGTTTTACAGTTAAAACTCGGTGCCGCTGGCACCATGAATAACCAGAAAAAGAAAGAATATTTCAAAATATTGCACAAAAAAAATTACCTGACCAGAGCCGGATCCAGGAGTTCATGTTAGGGGGCCACAATACTAAACAAATGTAGGCAGTGAGAAGGGTGTAGTCCGGTTGGATCTGGGTGCGAAAGTTTTTAATTTAAAGCAGTTAAATAGTGCATTCTTGCGAGTTTTAGTGGGTTATGTGTCTACATTTTATGTATGGTCCGGGAATTTTAGAGGGGGCGCGCGCCGGGTCCGCCCCCCCCCCCCCCCCTGAATCCTCCA
This sequence comes from Solen grandis, assembly GCA_021229015.1. Taxonomy (NCBI): domain Eukaryota; kingdom Metazoa; phylum Mollusca; class Bivalvia; order Adapedonta; family Solenidae; genus Solen; species Solen grandis. The sequence continues at coordinate 39,704,654 of CM037790.1, read as the reverse complement.
GTGCTGACTATAACAAGAATACGCTGTACTTCATTAAGCTATTTCTATAGATTTCTGTAGGATTGTTAAAAAAAGATAAACGTTATTTGTGGATTTATCAAATCGTATAGAATTGTTTTTAATCTAGCCAACTTGATCTAGCCAGCTTCGTGACGTCAGCATAAAAAGGCAGTGTGTATTGACACTAGATCTATAGGTTTGTTGAGTTGGGAAGCAGTCATAGCCGCTAAGTACTGGCCCAATCCATAAGCAATCAAAGCGAACTTAGTTGCAAATTGTATCTCCATATTTACTTTAATAAATTAAAAAAAAGAAAAGGTAAAGTCGATCTACTCATTGTATTACTAAATATAAACTTTTTTTCAATATGTTACATGATCCATGCTTGAATACTTTTACAACCCCTTTATCTAAATGCAAGACTGAACGTAACTATTTGCTTTCAAATCGTAACATTTCATAAATGTTTTTCCTTCGCCAGAGTGCTATGTTCTAGTGTAGGCTATTGATACCGAACGTGACCGCTCAGATTCTTATAGCTTAATAACAATCAGACCACAACGTTCATATACAATTCGGTTCATGTTACTCCCGTAGGCCAAGTACGGCCAAGGCCAATTTCTCTTTATGTAACCACGAGAACATTTATCTTATTTAGCATTCGTTGTCGTGGATACATATTCTTGCAGACAGGGTTATGATCGTGCAAACAAAATATATCAACGGTTTTGATGAAGCTCTGAATAGCGGGTCATAAAATACATTGTATACAGAAAAATACATTGCCGGCATTTATATATATATATATATATATATATACAAAATTTTGATCGTTACCAGGTATATTCTGCTTTCATGGAAACACATGTGCGCGTGCGTACACACACACACACACGCACATGTACAAAAAAAAAATGAAAACACTTTTCCTAATAAAAAAAAAATTGTTTGTTTGTTGAATTTAACGTTCTACCGTCAGCTTTTATACGTCTTCAACTTGTATGATAAGTTGTATCAAATTTCCTTTTAAAAGGAATGCTTGCCCAATTTATTACATGTATTAGCAGGTCTATCTAAAAATCTGTTGCTAAACCATCAACTGTTTTTGTTCCAACAAATAATTCATCCCGCAAATGACGTGTACAGAAACGGATATTATTGAAATGCGACAATTCCGAAATGTTACGAGAATTGTGAATACTGCCATGATGGAATCAAAAATCCAAATGAATATATTGACGCAGTCGATGTGTCGAAATTATCCGTTAACAACAACAAAAAAACAACAACAACAGACAACAACAATTAACAACCAACAACCCCTACTAAAAAACAGCAACAACATCATCATCATCAACAACAACAACAACAAAAACAAACAGAAGTGATGCCAGAGTTATGGACCTTGTGCATGACAATTCCTCTTGTTAAACTCTGTCCATCAATGGAATTTTATTTCAATATCATGAGTAGAGCAGACGTGATTGCAAAATAAAAATTGTGACAGACAAGCAGACGGACAGAAAGGCAGACGCCTACGTGTCACCTCTGCTTACAGCAACCCAGTGAAATAAAATCCTCTACAATCGGATTGTTTTACGAAATGTAATAAGAATATGGGAAAGTATACAACAGGGATTTACATTTAGCTCTCTGATCTATACACAAACAGGTAATAAAATGTCACGCTTATCTCGAGATATCAATTTATTCCACCCATCATTAAATTATAATCTTATTCCTTCGGATGCTTAAAAGCACTTCAATGCAGATTCAAGCATCCATTGATTTAAAGTTACATGATGTTTGCTCTTAGTCTATAAAGGCTTGAATATATTATATAACTCCTACAATCACTTGATGGACCATGATCACAATATAATGACGGATGGATTATCTTAAAATATGGACATACTTTTAGATGTCAGGAAAGGTATAATTTATAAATGGGATTAGATATCGCTGTCGTAATTACTTCTGATTCTGTAGTTATACAGAACACTCCACAACTTGAGGTCTCAAACAGTTCTCTGCCACAGTGTGTTGGAAATAACTCAAATTCATATCTCAAGTAAAGCGTATATTTTGTGATGTTCAGAAATTCATTGAAAATATTAAACGGTTTAATTAAAGCATAACCCCACCATGTAACACCATTTCTACTCTAGATATTTGTTTTAACCTTTTAAGTTTCCTTCTAAATAGTACTTGATAAATCATTGGAGCACTACGACAGTTATGTGAAAATAATGCATTGTAACATCCATAACACGAGAGAAGGTTTAAATAAGCTTCGGTTTCCAACCCCATCCTAATACTGCATTGTCAAATTGTAAACTGCTATGTACTTGATTGAATAATAATGTTTAACCAACATATATCATGTTATTGACTGATGTGCAGCCAAATCACTGCGCCGAAGTTTGGCGAGGGGTTGTGGATTCGAGATCCACAGTGAAGGAAACCGTCCAGCGGACTTCCAGGAGGTCGACAGTTCTACCTGGGTTTCCTTGTACACTCGGGGTTTCATGTCACCTGTAATTAGATGACTAAATACTGCCGTTACCACAATCTATAAATAGAGACTGTGACGTCACTAAGTTGCACTAGTCATTCAGACCGGTGTTGACAAATTGGTCGTTAACACGATGACAAAGTTGTTAGATCATCCGCCTCGGTAGCTGGAGGTCGTCGATTCGATCTCCAACCGCAATATATCGAAGTTGTATATATACTCAAAGGAAAAAGAAACACAGGGTAACTAGAATCTGTAGTAGCCAGACTCAAGTTTTCACCTCCTAACCTTGCAAAAAACCTAAAGCACTTATCTTTTTTGGAAAAAAATCTTCATCAAAATAATTTAAACTGTAATACTGTCGAATACTTCCTATTTAAGGTATAACCCCCCTAATATCCATATTACATATCTTGCCACTGGATGGAGATATTTCTATGAAATTTTGTCACTTTGAAGACATCCAAAAATAAAAATGTATCACCGAGAGTTTTCCCAGGTTTTATTAGATGTAGGGAGATCATGTGTATTTAAGTTAACATTATAGTCTATGGGAAATATACAATATCTGTGATAATGAAAAACTGAATTTGATTTTCGAAGAAAACTCATGGTAGAAAGATGCATTATATGAATCTGATTCAAATTTCATGATCATATCTAAACTTTATTCATATCTAAACTTTATTGTAGGAAAATGGAGAAAATAACTTTTTTGTAGTTTCCAGGGGAGATAACTCATGACAACAAAATTAAAAAGGGGAGGCAATAAAAGAATTTCTGTCATATGTCATAACATGGCAATTTGCCTTTAAGATTTCCATGGTTTGATATTCTTAAAGCTTATATTGTGAAGTTATATGCATGGCTTTGACGGTTATTTTGGTGCATATACTTTAACCGGGGGTGAATTACAGGGCATAAACCTTAAAACTGACACAAAAATTAACCCTGCGTTTCTTTTTCCTTTAAGTATACAAAGAACGCTCATCCGTCAGCACATAGGTCCGGTATTGGTTGGCCCGTATTAAATACTCGAGGACTCTAAAATGCCACATGTATATAACTTCGATATTTCACGTCATTTTATTTTTTCACAGGTGACACCTTTCAGGTAAAGTCTCTGTGATGGTTCCGCTACGCTACTTAACCTCTACCAAGATAACCAAGGTACCCAAATGATACATTATCTCTGTGAAAGGCCATGAGGTCCGAAATGTAGCGGAAACCATTACAGGGACTTTACCTAGAACTCGTATTTTCTATTGTTATGAAAGGAAGGGCATAAAACATACACCAACCTGCTGCAGAAATATGCCACATTCCATTTATAAATAATCTAAAATCGTTTAAAGCACATGAAATAAAATATTCGACTTTTTCTTCTAGGGTGAGGCGATTTTAAAGATATTGGATATATTTGCCCTCTATTGATAAAGTCCACGGACGACTCAGATGCTGTCGATGGGGCGTCAAATAAAGCAAGAAAAAACGAGCAAAACTGATAAAATGTGTTGCTATTAAGAGAGGCGATCTGAGATACACACGTCCTATAATTATATTCATTTTATCATAATTTTGCTATATTGAAAGCAGTTGGAAACAAAAAAGTTTCATCGCGTGATAAATTAAGTAGAATTTTAAATGCTAATAAGTCTGGATTAAGAATGATGCTTTCGGTTCAAGATACTTTTTAATAAAGTTAAATCTCAAATCACCAATTGCATCATATTTAACCCGAGAAGGATTTACAAATATACCGGGTGCAAATATGACCTTTTCGGCGTGGGTAATACAGAAATGGGGTAATAAATCGATGACGATAATAAAATCTCTATTTGTTGAAACCTCAGGAAACGCGGTATGTTCACCTAATCATCTTTTTTTATCGCCAGTGTTGCAAAACGAGTCTGCTTAGAGTTTGAAAGTTATACGCTCTAATTACCATATACGTACATCTTTTCCCTCGGTAGGTGTGTAGACCTTGGCTGATTTGTTTGTGAATTTCTTTTGACAGCAAGTTTAGTCCTTCCAGAAGATACACAGGGTGTAGAGGTAGACGAGATTTGTGTATTGTTAAACCGGTCAAGGAAGTTTTTATTACAGGTAAGGGAGTTTCTTAACTTTGTTTTGTATGTTTACACATATGCATTCTTTATTTATATTTATCTTTTATCAAACGTGCTGTATTACGTGTGTACCTTTTAAACTGAATCTTATATTAGATCGTCTCTATGCATGTTTAATTGTTTTAACGCCGTGTTTGGTAAACAAACGATATTGCAAATCGAGGGCTGACCGCAAAACTATTTAAAGTACATATAGAAGTAGAAGGAGATAGGACAGTTTCGCGGTCAACTCTCGATATGGCCTGTAGGTATACAATATGTTTATTTCACTGTCCATTGTTAAAATATATAGTTGAAAGACTGTTACATTGAACATATATATTCAAAGACCCAATATCATGTTTAAGATGTCTTTGACATATTTCATTTCCCACAATCATGCGCACATGAATCATCTGTCTTTTGAATAAGTGTTCACATGATTCGCTAAGCAGCGCGTTGAAAGAAACCCGCTGTCAACGCGCTAGGCTACAGTCTTCGAAATATGATTCCCCATATCACAGCTAAAATTTGAACCGAGTCAACAAAATGGTTGCTACAATAACAAGTCTAACAGTCTTTACTAGCGTAGATGCATTTATAATACGCACATAGGTAGCACGAAGGAGAGAATATTGTTAAAGTATTAAATGCCTAAGTTTCATATACAGTAGAATAGTGAAAGTCCAATAAGCGATGATTAAAGCTGAGGTATATTTCTTGTCCCTACATAAGTCCATTCACTTTCTACAAATCTGGTAGATCTACGTTTAAAAAAAAAAACTTCATTTTTTACAGGTTAATTTAAACTTGTTTATTTTCTCTCCTGATAGAATTAAAGTAGAACATAAAGCATGCACCATTCTATTGGCTTGCTGTAGTATGTCTCATTACTCATAGCACGAATCTACATGTTGTTGCACACAATTCTATATATTGTTCAATAGGAAATAAACATACATCTGAAAATTTTCACCAGTCACGGATTGGTCCATTTAAATCAATGAATCATACCGGGAATTGCCGATCTTCTGGTGAAATGGTCTCTGATACAGTTGATAGAATACATTGATAGTTTCATATGCACATGCCTCATCCACAGGTACTTGAGGACAGGACCCTAGCTGTGACCCTCCCCCCGCCCCTTCACACACACACACACACACACACACACACACGAAACGCTTTGAATATAGCGGTTTTCAATTTTAATTCGCCATTTACATTGAGTTTATGTATCAAAATATTCACATCCAAATAAATCTAACGTTTACTATCCATGTCTTTATAAATAAAAAAAAATCACTATATATAAAACAAGGTAACCAACTTCAGCAGGATACTGAAGAGCACCCATCAGGAATTGGTGTCAAAATATCTATGAAAAATGTTCCCATCGGTAATATTGGCGAGTTCCCACTGTCAACGGATAATTTTCCTTCATAACTGTTCAAAAGAAATACAAATAAAATTATTTCTAATGTCTAAAATGTCAAGATTTCGAGTGGGGATTTAGTGAATTAACTCCATTCGAACCTCGATCAACGGAAGTGAACCCTAAACGATATCTATGTGGTCAGCGCTGCGATTTGTTTATATACAGAAGGGAACGGTAAGAGTATTCCGAAATTATTATTTTCGGAATACTCTTACTTTCCCGTTCTTTATCATATACAATCGCAACATCTTTTTCTCAGTCTGAGTTGACCTTCGTGGGCGATGACGTCATAAATGTCATTTTGGGTTCACTTCCGTTGATCGAGGTTCCAATCGGTTAAAATAGTCAAATCTCGAGTAGAAATTAAGAAATTTCAGGCATTTAAAATAATAATATCTGTATTTCATGTGAACAGTTATGAAGGAAAATTATCCGCTGACAGTGGGAATTCCCCAATATTATCGATGAGCACATTTTCATTGATTTGTTGACACTTATTTCCGATGGGTGCCCTCCAGCATCCTGCTGAAGTTGGTAACCTTGTTGTTTATTAGGTAAAGATTAGCGTGTTTTTTTTGTTTTTTTTTCTTCTTATTGATAAAGACAGGGTCCTGTCCTCAAGTACCTGTGGCCTCATCCGCACATATGCTTCTCCGAACAAGTACATAATAACATGTAAATTGGCAATACTTGTCATCCAGTCCCATTTCAACTTGAAGAGTAGCTGTGTAATAAAATAGGTTTATAAGTAGATATACCTTGAAATTAATGCATATCTTGAAGCAAACGTATCGGACACGATTACATATCGTCATAAGATACGCATGGTTTTCGTTATATCGAAACTGAATCTATGTGAAAGTACATTTCACTATGATGAAAATTTACAGCATTTAAATCTCAAGTGACACCTTAAACGAGCGTGACAAATTTAAGGCAAATAAAGATACGGAAGTTTAGTCTATAAATAGATGATAATCATATCTTGTATGCCTTTCAAATCAAACATGACTGTTAATATTGAATTTTATGTGACCGCCAGACATCTAACATGTTTGCGTACAAGCATAGATAACCGTGTCAATTCACCTTGACACATCGTATGACGTAGCATGTATTTTGCATCTAGCCAAAAAGAACTGTTCTTTAAAAAAAAAAAATTGTTCATAAGATATGCATTGTCTTGAGGTCTTCAATCGTGTTACTTCGCCTATTTCCGGAATTCTCCGTAAGGTTTCCGTAAAAAAATCGCTTATGACGTCAGAGTGACCAAAAAGTCGTCAGATATTATCATTGACGGCCCAGGGCGGCGATAATAAACATTTTCACTCCCGTACCGCTGACGTAATAAACAAACAGGTTCCTTCTCAGTCGTCGCAGAAAGACATATCAGAATATTGGGATCAAGCTCTGGGGAAACTGCTTTGAACGCTGGGAAATTTGGACTGTGTTAAAGGCTACCGGAAGTACATGTTGCTGGACGGTGCTAGACTGGTAGGCGCATAATTGGGCAGATTCGATTCGAGTACGCCCCTTTGTTCCTTGCATTCCTTTTCCACATCTCAGTTTTTGCGCAGCTTAATATTTTCTTATTGACAAGTAGTAGCTTCATAGCTTTAAGTACTTTCTTCAAGAAAGCTATGCATAAATTCTTTTCGAAACAATGCTACAGCTAGGTGCACAAAAGGAAAAAATCAAACTGATGTCGCTTATATTCATGCTATAAGTGATCTAATTAGTCTATGTACAGCAGTTATAAATTAAGCTTCCTAATTCATATGGATTGAGAATCTGAATATCTCTTATATCAGCTTTGATATCATTTCTCAGCTATGAACCCCTCCTTTCACTTTCTGTTCACTTGGTTAACGGCGATTTTTTTTTAGCATTTCTGGAATGCTAATACTTGTCATAGTAATATGACCAGTCATTTTACCTGGTTCACTGGCTTTGATAATATCTTATCTAGCCCTATTATTATAGATCGAACTTTCTTATCCTTTGATCACACCGCCTTTATGTACAAAAGGTCAAGTGTTATTTACGCCGTGGGAGGCTCAGTTTACTGTTAAATCGTTCCTTTTTCGTAGGGCATAATGCAGAGGATGTGTTCATTAAAAAGAGGACATTTCTTCACAATTGTAAAATTGTACAAATCTCATTTTTTTTTAAAACTTTCTAACAAAAACCCCTGATATTTCACATAAGTAAGAATAAAGAAAATCATGAACAAGAACTGGAATGTTTGTTAAAACGGTCGCAGGTCTGTCATCATTGAAAACTCATTCATTTAGGGGAAAAAGCGTTTTGGAAAATGACACTACGAAATAAAATGTCAACGAAAATCTTGTCTAACAGTATGAGAAAGACACATTATGGTCATGACAAACCCATCACGAATTTATAAACGTGCGTTCTGTGTACATACTCATCGGGTCGAGATGAATAGTAGTGCCTCTGGCAACTATGTTCTTTTTCCATCGCACGCCTTTGACTGAAATGACAGTAAACATTGCCAATTGTCAAGAAATGCGTGGGTTTGGTGCAAAGTTTGGCCTTGTGCTTCAGGATATCATAGTTGACTATAATTACCCTGGGATAACGTGAATAAATTAATATTAATAGATTTAAAAAAAATGTACTAACACCAAAAAAAACCCCCAAAAAAACCAACATAATTTTGGAATTTGTTTTGGCTTTCAGGGTAGTAAATAGATAGTTGATCGTATTTTTGCATTTCACTCCATTAGAACGAAAACCTTATCAGAAAAGAAATGGTATTGCGCATCTGTGGTCTTAAAAATGCTTCGACAACATTGACAGACCCACTTTTTCAAGAAATAATTAAATGATAAGTTCAGAATTCATTAAAGCAGCTCGTTCAAAGATGATGAATGGCTAAGAACTTGATTTTTAACTACATGTCTATCAATACCCATCTACAGACTCAAAGTCACCCAATGCAACCATAGTGACCGTAAAAAAAGGTAGTGTCCTCATCACAAGACGGTATTAAAACTATTTTCAGAGTGATAAAACCTATATTTCACATTAATTCACTTTTAGCGCATGCGCTAACTTCATAGCCTGAACATACGATACCAAGAACTGGTGAAGACACCGTGTTGCGGAACGTGTCACGTGGTACCTGCACCTACTTCGGGGATATCGTATTCTATATCGATGTTGCGTTTATGAAAATAGCGTTTTCCTGTGCAATGTGACCTACACTTTCATAGTTTATTTGTCAGGAAACAAAAACTACATCAACATTTATGAGGGGGAGTCGAATTTTTTTTTTTTAATTTCTACTGATCATCTGTGAACGAGCTGCTTTAAAGCCCATAAAAGTATGTATAGCGTTGTAGAAGTGTGTTTGAGATATAAATATGAATGATCCCAATATTTTGAATCGGTGTAAAACAAGGAAACCAGAGCCCAACTATGTAATTTTCATTTTTTTTTCTCACATTTTGATAATAATATTGACTGATTAATTACACAAGATGAACCCAAGCTGTTTATGTTATAGTTCACAGACGATGCAGGACTCTTTGCCCGCACTCAAAACACTTCCGTCCTAAGTTTTTTGAACTTAGCAATTTACACACCTACTCTTAAAGTTAATTGTCAGAAAATCAATATAATGATTTTCGAAAAAAGGGCCCGAGAACAGAACAGAACATACGTTTATATTTGGACTTGAGTATATATGCTCATTTGTCACATAAACAGAATATATACAATGCAAACAAACCTAATGGTTCAGATAAATAGTATAGATTTTTAAATGAATTAATTTATGTCTGAGTATAAATGAGAGTGACATACGCACGTCAAGAATATGTATACTGTATATACTCAATAAAAATACTCCTTGAGTATTACGAAAATTCGGCACAAAAAGTTGCTCGATTTTATGATACAATTTCCTGATGGTAATCAAAGGCTACCGTATCTAAGAATCAAAATAATAACGACCAGTCACGTCATAATTTCCAGTCGTTCCGCTTGGTTTGATAACATCAAACCTGATCCTGTCATCAGGGATCGTATCTATCTCATGCTCCAGTTACCAATTGTCGTCTTGGTCACGCTCGCCCTCTTTACAAAGGTCATTTGTAATTCACGTTGTGAAAAACCGGACAGTCAAGTTTACAGTAAATCATTGCTCTACATAAGGATGTTTCGCATACCTTAAGTTTATAAAGCTATGCCTTGTTATTCTTTATTTTTTCAGCGTATGCTGTATAAAATTGATTTTGACCAATAAAATTTTGGTTTACAACTGTTCACAACCGAAAGCAATGGAAAAGCATCCGCGCCATTGGCTGGCATAAATAATTCTTAAAATGGGAGTTTCAGGGTGCATATTTTTCAACATGATTTTCAAACGAGCTTTCAAACATTTGTTTTTGAGAATTGCTCTTTCTTTTGTTTGCAAATGTGTCAATGTTGAAAAAAAAACAACAACTGTAACAATAATCGGCCCAACAAAATTAATGACAAAGAAAAATATTGTCTAACAGTATGAAAAAGACATCACGAGCATGACAAACCTACCACGGATATGCATACATGCTTTTTGCACAAATATTCAGCGGGTTGAATGCAGAATTGTGCCCTTGGCAGTCACTTTTTTTTATCAAAATGACAATAAACATTACCTATTATTAAGGTATGCGTTGGCTTGGAACACAGTTCGGCCGTGTGTGTACCAGGATATGCTGTCTGGCAATAGTTCAGCTGATTTAAATTGAATAAAGAGTTTTCAATGGTTTTCCTTGCAGCTATTATTCTGCATTACTCATTCAGCTAGCAATCTACAATTCACGTAATAAAAGGCATACACTGTAACAAGCAAATTACGCACTTAAAAACAATGATCATGTTACATAGGAAATGTGTGGGTAAACTGAGCTTCTCCAGAAGTATATGCATCGAAAATATAACTGTAACTGCAATCATTCAAAAGTATACTACACAAAATTTGCTAAGGATTACTTAGTGAAACACATTTACTTGTGTATTTGATAGATTTGCTTTTGACGATCACCATTTTGAGTGATACCTCTTAGCTGGTTTATTTGATTATTTGAGGCAATAATAATAATCATTACAAGTTGCCTTTCCAATCATTATATTAAATAATTCAAGTGTTCTGATATGCAATGAACAATAAGTGATCCTTAGCAAATTTTGAGTAGTATATATACTATACATAGGCATATACAGGTATATACAGTTACAACTGCATCTGAGATATAATTGCAGCTGTAATTATTCAGCAGTATGTATCTCATATACATGTTTAACATTTAGAAGACAAGAATAACAACTCCCAAACAAAACTATAACGTGGTGTCTATTCAAGGGAAAATAAATCAGGGATGACAATCAATTACAGTCCGCCTTGTGAATGTCATATTCAACAATGTTTTTCCCGAATGGAGGATGCTTCGAAGAAAGGACATGTTATACGATATTTCTTTTTTATCTATATAACACGGCTTCATTTTCAACTTAAGTGTCGTATGATCTGAATGAGAAAAGAGCTGTTTGTTACCGTATTTAGATTATGTATCGAGTTTCCGAATTTACACACTAAACGTAATATTCATTAACAGTTTAAACCATTCAACTTTGTAAGAACGAGTGTTAAATAGGTTTTCGCTGAGAAATAAGGATTTTTAAATTTTTTTTTATATAAACTCAGTGAAAAGCAGAGGGGAGAAAGAAGAAGATTTTTTTTTATTTTGCAGTTTTCTGATTTTAAGCGCAGTCAGGAATAGGGGAGGGAGTGGCCTCCTTATGTTAGGACATAGGGGGCGTTTGTTTATTGAGGAGTCGATCTGTCTCTTCGAGATGAGATAAATTCGACGTCTACTACAAAAGAAAAAAAACAACATTTTTTCTTTATATTTTATGCTAACTGGCTTACGCATGGCAAAAAAGTTCACACGCGGATGAATTCAAATGCAGGAAACAAAGGGAGGCAATTACATGTAATTAATGCTGAAAAGCTTCATACCAATATGCATGTACACACCTATATAGTCATACCCAACTTATCTCCCTTGATATAAGAAACTCGTTACGACAGACTTCTATCGCTCGCTCACTGATAGAACCCAGTATTTCATCAAATAGCATATAATAAGTTTGAATACTAACTTTTGCTATTTTGCTGTATAGACGGTGGAATCTGATAACATTTGTGGTTTGTCCTTAGTGGATCCCGTCCCAAACACAATTGGATATATAAGTACGTGCGATATAAAAAAAATCGAAATTGTTGCAAAGAACTTATTCAGAAAACACCTTAAAGATAAAAAAAAATATGACTGTGATGTTTTATTTTTGGTCTAGGGCTGAATTTACTTTGTCTTGTCAATCAACCATCTCTTATTATAACACTTGATTCATTAGAAAAAACACATTTCGAATGTTGCAATTTTTTTTCCAGGTTGATATTACTGCCTTCAAACAGAATGTCGTTAAATCCAGAACAAGCCGAAGCCTTCTGGAAGATAGCAGACAAAAACAACGATGGCCATCTGACCGTACATGAGCTAAAGAGTGCGCTTGCGCACTACGGGGCGTGTAATTTATCCGACCGGGATATCGCTGTAAGCGTTATGATCTAGTAAATTAAGGTAATCCATCCATTTTTAAATTGTGATATCAAGGTCCATCAAATGATCGTGGGAATATTATAGTAAATTCAAGCCTTTATAGACAAAGAGTCTATAACTCCAAGTCAGTGGATGTTTGCATCTGCATAAAAGTATTTTTAAGCGTTTGAAGGACCGTGATTATAATTTAATAATGGATTGATTAACTCATCAATGAATTATTGTACACCATCCTCCATAACTTTTCGCTGTTTTGTTTCCCGTTTTTTACTTTCGTGTATCTTAAATTTTCTTCCTTGGCAAAAGATAAAAAAATACCGATGCAATTCTTAATTTCTATATTTTACTTATTTATTTTCTTATTTAGGTATCATTCATATCATTTTTTTTTCTTTACGTTCTTCTTATTATATTGGTAACTATAAAATATGTCTTTTTCTAATAAAACTGAAATTGAGCAACTAGTCTAATACACTTTTTTAAAATAATAAGTTATACCGTCTTATATATATTATGTGTCTTTATCTATTTGTATTGTTGAACAACATTTTGAGAATGTCTTTAAGGTAATCCATCGATCATTTAATCATGGTGATCTTGGTCATCAAGTGGTCATGAGAATTTTGTTGTAAATACAAGCCTTTATAGACTTAGAACAAAAGAGCCTATAACTCTAAGTCAGTTGATGCTGGCATCTGCACTGAAGTCTTTTTAAGCATTTGAAGGATCAATGTATTGTTTTCTATTGGGGTTTACCGTCGCTGCGATAGTATTTCAATCATATAGCGACGTCCAGCTAATTACAGGTGGAGGAAGACCCCGAGTACGCAGAGGTGCCCGGGTAGAACCACCGACCTACCGCAAGCCAGCTGGAAGGCTTCCTCACATGAAAAATCCGAAGTCCCTACCGGGATTCGAACCCACAGCGGTGAGGGGCTGAGAGATTTGGGTGTCTTCCCAACTGTCCCACTTTTATATAAAACAGTAAAAATCAAGGTGGGACAGTTGGGAATCATGCTTAATTGGATAACAATAGACTGTCATGGATGAGTGACTATAGTCTTTACCTAAATGGATGGAATATTTCAGTGCAATTATTTGTCTTATTGTCTTATATTATTAAGAGCAATTTGCAATAGTATTTATGGTTAGTAATATATTGCATTAGTATTTATAATAAGTTATATGCTATTAGCAAAATTATTTATAATAAGTATTTATAATACTTATTATGTTTTAGGATGTTGTCAGTATTCTCTCTCTCTCTCTCTGAAATGAAGAAAACAAACTCTTTATGTTTTCATATATTTATTATTTTTATTTCATGTGTCATGAACAAATCAAATAAAGACAGGGCTATATTCGGATGTGGTACAATTTATTGTATTTTGTTTAATTTGAAAACAAGCATTTCATTTAAACAACTGTGACATTCCACCCTACTGATCTGTTCTATACAGAGTTACTCGTCAAACCGAATCAAATGCGATGCACAATCGGCATACTCCATCACAGTGATTTCTTCAGCCATGTACTTGTGTTTCAGGGCAGACAGTCTCTGTTCAAGTTGTCGGTATTTCCTCCTCTTCTTTTCTCTCACTCCTCCGGCACTGTGCTGAAGAATTTTGATAGCATTGGCAGCTTCAATCCTTTGTATTGTTTCCAAGAACTTGTAAATGTTCGGATGTGACTGTCTCATACTTTTCTTTAGTTTGTTGTGCCAGCCTTCCAAGTTGTTTGTTGTTCTTGGTCCTTCTGTCTCGAAATGGTTCCAGTTGTCCTTGGTCTCCCTCAACCCAATGTTCAGTGACATAGTCTGTGAACCTTGAAACATCCACTGGAATCTCTGCATTTTCAGCATCCGTCAGTGCGACAAACCACACATCTTCAACATGTTGTATGGGGACTAGAGGCAGAACTGCAGCTCTTCTTCCTAGTTTCTTAAAGTCCTCATTCTCAGAATACAGTCCAACTAAGCCAAGCTTCTGTATCTTCCGCCAAACACACTGTGTGTAATGAAAAAAACACCCTTTCACATTCACATTTGGAAACACTCTGCGAGCTGCCTGCTTGGTTGCTGCCTCAAAGTCTATCAGGAGTGTGTCTGGTCCCAGTTCCATTCCTATTTCCCTGCATTTCTGTTGAAGATGTTGAAAAAGTCTGCAGTAAATCCTTTCACTTTTTCCAGGCAGAAGGGCAAACACTAACGGATACATGTGTCCATCAATATATCCATGGAGTGTGTAGACCTGGCTGAATATGTCTGGGCACACATAAAATGTTCCGTCTCCATATATGGTTGGGTTCTGTGCCAGATGCTGGAGATTTGTTCTTGTAGCAAAAATCAGCATCCTGTTGTCATTCTCTGCCTCATCAACCAGTAGGAACTGCTCACCAGTGTGCGTTTCAGTCCATTTTCCATCCAAATCTATGTCACTCCTGGACTTTGGTATCCCCGGTCTCAATGCACCTCTTTCCCTGTATAGAGATGACTTGGTGGAGGGGAAGGTTGGTAATCCTTTGCAGACTTGTTCTGCATCTTCGTCCCATTCTCTGTCTCTCAGACTGGATATGACTTCTTCATATATTGACGGAATCGGCGTGGTTTCTTCGCGTGCCCTCTTTCGCATGAGTTGATTTATTTCATGGCGCTTCAGTTTCATGTGTTCGGCTGCATGATTATGGGTATTGGTCACAGAAACTGGAATGTTGTCAGCTGTTGTGATTTTAGCAGAACAGGTTCGGACATGACAGACCCAGTACACCCTTGTTGGTTTTCGGTTTTTGACCTGGTATCTGAATCCATTGTAAACCAGACTATCACCACCACGTTGGTTCTTGACAAACTGCACACTCACTTGTGCATTTGCCATTTTAGCTTATAATTTCAGACGATGTTGCTTAGTGAAATTTTACTATCAAATGAAGACATTTACATCAGAATGTAAATATATTGTATCTGATACAGTTCAGTTCATTAATGAGATATCACAGTTTGAAAGTCACAATAAATTGATAACCAAAAATGTTAATTACTTCAAATCAAATTGTTTACCTTAAGTAGTAAACTGCTAGATCAAAGGACTTGTTTGTATTTCTTAATCCAATCACTTAGCAATATATACAGGATAAATGGACTTTAGTTGGACCAATCAATTAACACAATTTAAAGAAAAAAGTAGCAGAGGTGATAATTATCTTAATAAGTTCAAATTATTTTTTATCTTTATCAATTCACATAAGCTTTAAAGCCAGAGATCAAAGGAATGCATGTTTACACTATAAATTACAATTAATTTAGTAACCCTAATTAATGGACCTTAATAAACACATTTTAGAAAGAAATAATACAATATAACTAAAACATGAAATTTTACCTCTTAAAATACAAAATCAAAAAAAAAATCAGAAACAAAATCAGATAATACAACTTCAATTCATTTTAATGTGTTGTAGTTTGAAATAGATTATAATCCCTTATCAAAACACACCCAGCAAGGTGCTAAAAATCTTGAGTGGGACAGTTGGGAAACAAAATATCAAAAAGTGGGACAGTTGGGCATAAACCGAGATTTGTAGTCCACGACTGTAACCGCTCGGCCACGGCGGCCCCTTTGAAGGATCATAATTATAGTTTAATGATGGATTGCCCATAAGCATGGTATATGAATTCATATTATTTCAGTGCATGCTTTGTGACATTGACAAAGACGGTGATCATTGCATAAGTAAAGAAGAGTTTTTGGATGAGATGGTAAAGAAACCAAAAAGGAGGTGAGCTTAAGCGTAGAAAATAAAAAAATAAAAATGTCTATGTCATCATGCTATAAATGTCTTACTTGAATATCTAATTTAACTTAAGCGGTACTTTCTTTTAAAAAATGATTATTAATCTAAGGGCTAAGGGCCCTGAACTCGAATCCTACAGACAAATATCTTTATATTTCGCTTAAATAACATTTTTTGTTCCTTTCTTTCTTTTTTTCTTTGGCTAGTATATTACATCCCCTAAATTTAGCTACAAATAAGTTTTCTAGTATTATTTTTTAAAATTTTACAAATTAAGCGTTTTAACAAAATATTATAAAATATTATCATTTTTACTTTCTTTAGCTTTCATATCTTTTTTTTTTTTTTTTTTTCTTACGACGAATATCTTTTTGAAAGATATTTCTTGTTTCCAGTGAAGCCCTGAAGGAGGAGTTCAAAAAGTACGATACGAACAGTGACGGATCATTGTCATGTGATGAGATTAAGGCGCTTGTTTGTAACTCTGGGCTGTTCAAGAATCCACAGGCAGCAGCGAAGGAGATTCTGGACTTGTGTGATAAAGATAATGACGGCAAAATATCCTTCGAGGAGTTCCAAGCCGCTGTATAAAAGCATTTATCGCAAAAACAATATAAAAGTCATACGCATACGACGCCAATTCATAATACTTTTTACTCCCCATCCTCTCCAAAGAAAGGAAAAAGAAAACAACCGCAATAAAACAAAAAAAAACGTTTGCTTTCTATATACAACATTTTCTGTACAGTGTCATGCACATTTCCCCCAAAAAATATGTAATTTAAGGATGTTTTTAAGAGATTGGCATTGAACCTATATCATGACATGTTTAGAAGTACTCGGTTTGTCACACACATTTTAATAATGTCATTTCAGTGTTGAACATGAAACATGCTGCGTGATGGCTTAAATGCGACATAACAAACTTCCAGGCAACATGATATGATATAATTTCACCAAATATATTATGCTGTTTCAGCTTTTATTATATATATATTCATTTTATGATTAAAAATAAATCGTAAAATTATATCTGTACATGAATTCTGTATTATCCTGGGCACCTTAGATTTCTTCTTTAATGTGTGTGTGTATAATCAAATCGAGACGGTAATTTGTGTTTCGGTACCACGGGCTTGGATTAAAAACCTAATACTACTGTAGAATCTTTAATGTTCGCGGGGAAGTAATTTTCGTTGATATCGTGGCTAACTTTATCCACGGATATTTATCTCTACGAAAACTGTTTATTTCATAGACCTCATGTTTTCTAGAACATGGTTCCATGAATATATGTACCAACGGAAATGACTTAATCACAGATTCCATGAAATTAATGTCAACGAAAATTAATGATTTTACAGTATGTTAGAAACTGTATCAGCATAAAAGCGACGTGCGATTTCACGCTGTAAAGCATCGTCGGATACCCATGCCCGATCAGTCGATGTTATATTTCGGCTATTTAGTGTGTATCAGATAAGGTCATTTCGTTGGTTTCGTCGCGGTTTTTACCGCTAATGTTTGTTGAGTTTAACGTCCCGCCGAAAGTTTACTTCTCATAATTTGCTAAGGATCACTTATTGTTCATTGCATATCAGAACACTCGAATAATTTAATGTAATGATTGAAAAAGCAACTTATGAAATTAATTGCCCCAAATAACCAAATAAACCAGCTAAAAGCTATCACAGATGGTGATACATACCCCGCTACATTGCTATGGCGTATTTAATGATTAATGTAATGGTTACCATGATGACACGTGAAGGTGAAGGTCACAATTCCGCTGTACTGTCTTAATGAATAGTGCATGTGATTATGAATCAATTCTGTGAAGCGATTTTAAAGATATGTCTATTTTGAAAAAAACAACAACAACAACAAAAAAAAAAAAAAAAAAAAAAAAAAAAACATTGACAGGACGAAACGAAACGGAATAGAACTACAAGCTCCCCAAATAGCCCCGTCTTTACATCTGAAAAGAGCTAGCATACACAAATGTACGTATTTTTCCCACAGTTTCTTAAAGAATATACCAACCATTTCATACAAGAGTGTAAAAATTTAACACTTTACCACACACACACACACACACATATCTATATATAAATAGTATGCCCTGACGCCTTACCTGGTATGGTCAAAACATATTTAACCCTTACCCTCATATAGACTCATTTTGACGTATTCAATAGGTACCACATAAAGCCTGATCTGCAGAAAACCACAGTTAAACCTTACTAAATTTAATTACAAAATCCTCATTTTCAGACCACTGAGGAGCAGCGAACAGCATAAAACCTGATCAGCCTGCGAGTTACTCGCAGGCTGATCTGGTTTTATGCTGTTCGCATAGGTCTTTTTATGGTACCTCTATGAGGGAAAGGTCTTAAGTGTCCAACTAAGTAAGTCACTCTGTATGTAATGTACAACACCTAGTGTGGTCACTACATACAGTTGCATCTGTATTAGCCGCCACCTGTATAAAGTGACCAACCTGTATTTAGCGGTCAGTTTTGAAACTACCAAAGTAACATTTTGATATGTATTTAACCTTCATTCAGCGGTCACTTCTGTTAAACGGTCACTTTCTCTTGTTCTACTGACTGACCGCTTAAGGCAAGTTTGACTGTATTTATTAAATGACACCTTCGTACCAGAAGTTAAGAGCAATGCCAGATGTAAAATAAAAAGGGCTTCATTAAACGTGACAATGAAATGTGAAATTTTTAAATATAAACTTTATTACATAGCAATATTTTTTTGTTATGAATAACACTTTATACATTATTATATGTTTATATTCAGGAAAGTTTTAGATTTTTTTTCTTTATGTTTATTTCCAATATTGTACTCTCTTGTATAAACATGTCCAGTATATTTTTTACATTATTGATATGATTCTGTCCTTCCTGTTGTTGTACTGTTACATGTCTATACAAGCATGTTGTTACAAAGTTGTCTGTCGGTAAGCTCAGGTAACTTTTCTAAAGTCCAGAGTACCATTGATCTACGAGTTACCAACCAAAACTAGAAAAAGGGGCCTGCTTAAAGATAAAAATTCTACAATGAAGGACATACATTTTCATCTTTAATTATACCCCTAATCAAAACAATTACAAACAGATAGTGCGTAATTCGGGGTCAGAAATTGGCCCAAAAGTGCGTTGCATTGTTACGTACTACATTCGATAGAATGAAATCTAATGCACTTTGGGGTCAGAAGTTTGAAAAGAAGTTTATGAAATAGTATACATTTGAATGAATATATTTTTTACTGGTCTTTGCAGTTAATTTGCTGATATAAAATGACTAAAGGAACGTTATTGCACTTTTTGGACAAAGTTTTTAATTTTACATAACATAACTGTCTATAGTTGACATGCATAGAAATACACTCGTTTCTCGGTCTACAACACCTCAGTTTGATTATTATGGAAACACAGAACTATAAAGAAGTCACTAAATCTGGCCTTATCTATGCACAGCAAAGTCCACGTTAAACATGTTAAACAACATTTTAAATCGTTTATCTTCTCATAACTCATATCTTACTATACATGTTCTAGCAAAGATACATTGGTGGAGTATATCAAATACATGCTTTTTGCTAATGAAATTATGAAAACTCTTCACAGGCAAGTTTTAATATGGACTATTTTTGACCTTACAACTCAGTAATACATCAACGACGTAATAATATTGAAATTCAGTTATTGTTTTAAGAACTATGGTGTGTTGTACTTGTCTTATAAACAACATTGATAGTGAAGACGATGATCATGATAGAACACGATTACAACGATGATGATGAAGAGGAGGTGGAGGCAGATGATGATGATGGTGAAGAGGAGGTGGGGGCAGATGATGATGATGGTGAAGAGGGGGCGGGGGCAGATGAGGATGATGATGATGATGATGTCCTGCACCAAGAAAATGTTCGTAACGGTCGATCATCCATGTCAATGATGCGATCTTTGTTGGACCTTAACATGCGTTAGTATGGGACATATCAACGCACTTTGGGGTCAGACTGCCTTCACTTTGGGGTTGGACCTCATGGTGCGTTACGTTCTTTAGGGTCAAATCCCATTGTGCGTTGGACCTCAAAGTGCGTTACGTACTTTAGGGTCAGATCCCATTGTGCGTTGGACCTCAAAGTGCGTTACGTACTTTAGGGTCAGATCCCATTGCGCGTTGGACCTCAAAGTGCATTACGTACTTTAGGGTCAGATCCCATTGCGCGTTGGACCTCAAAGTGCATTACGTACTTTAGGGTCAGATCCCATTGCGCGTTGGACCTCAAAGTGCGTTACGTACTTTAGGGTCAGATCCCATTGCGCGTTGGACCTCAAAGTGCGTTACGTACTTTAGGGTCAGATCCCATTGTGCGTTGGACCTCATAGTGCGTTCCCACAGAGCCTGCACTGACCCATTGTGCGTTGGACCTCATAGTGCGTTACGTACTTTAGGGTCAGATCCCATTGTGCGTTGGACCTCATAGTGCGTTACGTTCTTTAGGGTCAGATCCCTTTGTGTGTTGGACCTCATAGTGCATTACGTACTTTAGGGTCAGATCCCATTGCGCGTTGGACCTCAAAGTGCGTTCCCACAGAGCCTGCACTGAGTTTGATTTTAACGCTGTAATCACCACATCCTTTCCCTCGGCAGGTGTATTGGCGACCAGTTAAATCCAACAGAGGTAGACGAGAAAGAAGTTTTATTACAATTAAAGTGGGTTTCTAAAGTTTATTATGTTTACACGTATGCATTATTTACGCATATATACCTGTAAACAAACGTGCAGTTTTACTTTTTAAATCGGATGTAATTTAGTTGTCTATACATGCTTAATTGTTTTAACGCGTGTTACACCGTGTTTGATAAACAAAAGAAATTGATGGCGAAACTATTCTAAGTACATACAAAAGTAAAAGGAGATTGGGCAGTTTCGCGGTCAACCCTCGATATGACCTTGTATAACTTTGGTTGAGAAGAAATATATATACACATCACCGTTCATTGTTATTATACATGTACATACGTGTTGAAAGACTGTTAGCTCTTGAAACTATTTGATTGCCACATTCATAAGCAAATTAATGTTCTTTAAAGCGTTGTTTGCCTTGAAATAAGTGTGCATGCGCGGATCCAGGATTATGGGAGGGGGGCGGGGCGTAAGTCCAGCAACTACCGGTACTTACTTTGTATTAATGATATATAGCATGTTTAATACCATATATATAAACAAACACGTATATTGATTTAACGGAGAAAACAGTTATTCTATCGGCATAATTTTTTTTTTGCATGGCTATTAAAATATTTTTATTACATATAACTAGAAATTACTGAATAATTAAATAGTTCCACACAAAATATTCACTAAATAAATAGTTTTAAATGGGCAAAACATTTATACTATGTATGTATTCATTATACATACTTTATTTATGAACTTATTACAGGATACTTACATTTTTACAATAATTTTAAATCATACCACATTCAATATGTCATTCTTAGTCCTTTAATGCATTTATGAATTGTTTCCGAAACTGGTGTCTCTCTTTCAAACAGAGCACTATGCTTATAATATCTAATTTTTGTTTTCATGTATACCTATCGAAAGTATTTTTTAGGTATTTGAGCCTTATATATCTTTACTTTGGACACACAAGCAAGAAGGGATATCCAGATTCAATCATAGATGAGTTACAAGCACATGATCCATTTTTCTATCTGTTCCATCGTATCTCTCTACCTCAATATTTAGTTTATGGTTAGATAAACGAAATTTACTCAAAATCTTTGATAATCATTTTTGATTTTTATAAAATTATTATATCATTTCACTTATTTTTATCATCGGTACATAGTCAGTTTCTACGTCAGCTTTATTCTATATTTTTCCAAAACCTAAGTTTTCTAAAAGCGATTGAATTTCAAAGACCCAGTAACAGAACTTATCCACAACTTCAATAAGCTGTTCATTTATATTCCACTGACATTTATTTTCCTTTTTCTTTTTTCAAAAATGCTAATTTTTGCTTTTCTTGCATTTATACACTTTATAAACACTTTCGCTGCCTATAAACGAAAATCGACGGCACCAATGATGTGTTAAGGTGTGCACAGCATTAAAGATCAGAAGGTTGCTTTCATATGACAGTTTACAACTTCAGATACTTTAAGCGTATGAAATAGTTAACGGTACTCAGCTTATTATTGTTCCTAAAATCACATTTAGCAGTTAAACTAGGGCAACAGAATATTTGCTAAAATAACAAGGTCAACAGTGGCAACGTTTAACATACAGGCAGCACCTAGGAATATATTGTTGTCGTACTTATGTTTAAGTTTTATATGCAGTGAAATGGCAATGCATTCATAGTCCTGACACAATATATACTCGAGAATATTATCAAGTGTGTTCTTTGAAACACGTGTGTCACCTGCTGAAGTGTGATGGACAGACAGACGGAGACAGACAGATCACGGAAAAGTGATCCATATGTGACACTCAGTATAAACTAAGAAAATTCTGTTTAAAAATTTTTTATGTACATTTTTTTTCAAAGTTTCGACATAGCTAAGTGGATAAATCTCTGGCAGAAATATGCCACAATTTTCTACTTGTCAGATACTGTAACTGAATATGTGACATTTTTTTCAGAAAAGTTTCGACATAGCTAATAACTAGTGGATAAGTGGCTGGCAGAATATGCCACCATATGTTTTGAATAAAAAGTGATTAAAATAGTTAATTGCGTTTACATGAATCAACCCGTCTGTCAGCTTATTATATATACAGTTACAGCTACATTTGAGATATAATTGCAACTGTAATTATTCGACAATGTGTCATATACAATGTTTCATATACATATCATATACATGTATATATACTGCATTTGAGATATAATTGCAAATGCTATTATTCGGGTGTGTGAAATTAAGCCACTCCATTGGCTCCATCGCGATTTTACCAGGTCGTAAAAATGGCACTGGTATAGCTCCCTTGCTTGATGCTCAGTACATAAGGGTAGTTCCAGGACTGGTTGGCCTGGTCAGGATAATGTGACTGGGTGTGGTACCATGTCACATGTCTACGGCGTGATACTGCAGTGTGGCAGCACTATATCTGTCTCAAGTAGACATAGTCTCCAAATGACGTAAAACCACTCAAGCAAACATATACACATACAGAACATGAGCCAACATTTTTCAAGGCCATGTCCATTTTTTCCTTATAAAGTTCTCATGGTTCTAAGTACACCACAACCTTGCACGAATCCATCAGGAACAAATAAAAGCAAACTATTGTTCTTATATAAGGGACAGGCATCACCATGGTGACTTTTCCTTTATTCTCATGGGACTCCGCCGTGATCTTGTTTTCTTTATTCCATTTCCGCCTATTATCTCAATCAAATCACGGAAGGTCCATCTTCATGTATTATTGAGAGAGGAAAAACGCGTCCTCCTTTCAAACGAATTAAAGACAGAGCAACACACCGCCATGTGTGTGTGTGGGGGGGGGGGGGGGGGGTAGGGTAAACAATATGTTGAAGGATAGAAAATTCGTACCTTAGTTTGAATTTTTCAGTATTTAGGTTTAAACAAAGGGTAAGGGTTTGGGTTTGGATGGTTAGGGTTAGGATCAGTTAATGTGATACGAAGTACAAAAACGTATACCTCGGAAAACTTTCCTCAGTATGACAGCACTGGTCATACAATACCGTTTTATTTTCCGACGTCGTAATTCCTCAAACATTGTTTGAATGATAATACGTACCATCAACATCATTTCAATCATTGGGAATCCAAGTCTTCTTGAGACAGAAATTGTGCAGCCACGCTGCATGTAGTATCACGCCGTAGACATGTGGCATGATACCACACCAAGTCACTCTATCCTACCATTTGGTCACCCAGAACTACCCAATTTATGTTCAGCGCCATCATCGGATAACCGACGGCTGCAGATTGCCCTATTCAGTTTTTTTTTCCCTCTTTTTTTCACTACCACTTCGTCGCAGTATGCCGATTGTATGCTGAGTACCTTTGTCTTGCCCGACGTTTACCAATCCGAACGCATGTATCGTAATACTCTATCAATATAATACAATGTATAATCCCAACCACTGTTGTTGCTACCTCTACATAGAGAGTATCAAAATTGTAAACGTCAAATTGATTGAGTTAAAAATATTCAATACATGTATGACTTGCTAGTTGAAAATCCTACGATTAAAAGAATGGTTGACTGTGGGTTTCCGACGATGGTTCAGCGCTAAACATATAGTTAGCAGTACTTTGATATGTACCGACTGGGGATAGCACTCGTGACCTATCGGGCCCCATGCGTGAGCCTTAAACACAGGCCTTCGGGGACGATGGCGATACTTGTACTTTGCAGTGTTTTCTCGTATAGTGTATTAGCCCCTCTCAAGTGTTTATAAATATATTCCAAAAACAGGTTATCTAATAGCTATACAGGTTATCTAATAGCTATACAGGTTATCTTATAGCTATACTCGGAAAATAGGTGGTCAACTGTCGACCTCGTTTACACAATATCAAAAATGATTTTTTTTTTTTTTTGTAATACTGTTTATGAATATTTGGCTTTAAATGGGAAATGTCACTGAACAAAATATGTAAGGTTCTATAACTCCATTAAAAAAAAAAATAAAGCCAAACGGGTTACGTTTCTTTATAGAAAATATCGGTGATTTCCCAATCTTTAAACACACTAAATCACATTTGTATATTTCACTAGTTCTCGCTACCTAAAAATAGACAGTAGTAACTATCTCTAAGTGAAAGTTTAGTTTATATCGTTATAACGTGTTGCGCTTACGGACAATTAACTGTGTAAATGAAAGATGGAGTATTTGACTATTTACATACCTGCCCTTATGACTGACCGGCCTGCAATCTGCCAATCGCGCGACTATGCTCTTCAATGCTCATCCGAATAAACATGAACACAAGTCTGTGTTGTTGTTGTTTTTTTTGTTCGTTTGACAGATTAAAAAGAAAGTCGATTGTCTTCGCTTACTTTCGATTTCACGTGCAGCACGATGAAATCGCCTCAGTGACAGTGCGTCACGGAATATCTGTATCGCAAATTCTATTAGAACTGCTTATATCCCAACCCTAGAGCAGGTCGGTGCAGTCATATCTAGCACTGAATATGTCTCACCCTAACTGACAAGTTCCTTGTTTTGAACTCTTTTAACCAAAATTCACTTTCTCTTAAGTTTACCTTCTTTTAACAACTTATAACATCGACACGCAAACATGTCTGCGTCCCCGCGAGGGGTTATGCCATTAACGAGAGATAGATTAGCAAAAAAAGTTTGCTTATATGTATGATAGATAAAAGATAACATAATTAAACACAAAATTTAACGAGAGAGAGATGCGGATCTCTGTTAGGTTATTAGGTCTTTGATTTGTTATACCATTGCTTAATTAGATATAATTTGTAAATACCGTGTCATTATAACAAAAAATAAATAACATAATTAAAGAAGCAAACCGGTAAGTGATAAAATGTAAAGCATACTAATATTACACATGACCTAACAATTAACATCAATTAAAATATAATTGTGTATTTAAAGTATTTGCATAATTTAGTCACAGAACTGTAAGAAAATCCGTCTACTAACACTTTACCAGACCTGTCCCATCTTCATATGTTGCGATTCATTGTCGAAATCGTAGTTAAATAACCCTTTACTTCATATAAACTCATTTTGACTGCAATGGTAAACAGTGCAGATCCAGATCCTATAGGAGCTGTCTGATCTGGGTCTCCTCTGTTTTTCACATATATTATTGTAGCTCAGTTTCTACATCGTCTGAAGAGCAAAGAAACTGTTTCATAAACCATGTAAAGTTCAATTAATTAATATCTATGAAGTCATAAATTTGTATGTCCATGAATATTCATGAAGTAAAGGGTTATTGCATACATGCACCAGCGGGAAAGTGGTGTGTGTTCGCGTGTGTGTGCGTGTGTGTGCGGTGTTGTGAGTTATAGGATAAACTATCGAGTCACATCACTTTCATTACTCATGTCACAACAGGGAAATAAAAAGTAGTGTTTCGGATAACAAATCAGCAATAAAGCCAAATCGGAAATCCATTGTTTCCATTGTTTAGACCAATTAGGGAAAATATATACGGACGCATCGAGACTGCATCATGCTTTTTTCTGGCTTCGATGACTTCCTTTTAATTTCCCCACTAAATGGGATAGCTCGCTATTAAGACCACAAAAATGGTTCCTATAGCGAGGTGGTCTGAAAAGTGAAATCAGTATCCGTCATGGCATAAGTTAGATGCTCTATTCTCTCATCTTTCTTTTGTGTGCGTGTATGTGGTAAAGTGATTCATTATCAAGTCCAAAGCATTGCTTTTAATCAACTTCTTTACTCAATTCTCTCTTTCTTCTTCTCCCTCACTCTCTCCATATCGTATGTGTATGTATGAGTGTATGTGCGTTTCAAAATTATTGTCATTTTTAGCTCTGTGTTTCAAAGAAAAAAATTCTGGTGTCATCGTCGTGAAGAAACTTTAACACTGGAGATAATTTTAAACCATTAAGTTAAAATCGTCTGTCATCAAACTTCACATACTTGTTCGATATCTAATGGGCTACATTCCTATAAAGGGCTATAACTCTTAGGTCCATTTTGACCAAAATATCTTTTTTTCCCCTAAAAAAACACAGTGAAAATCTTTAACCGTGGCCATAACTTCTAATCTATTAGACCGTCTGTCATCAAACTTAAAATACTTGTTCATTATCACAAGGGCTACATTCTCATCAAGGGCCATAACTCTGAGGTCCATTTTGACCTAATTTATCTCTCCTTTAAAAAACAGAAAACCAACAGATGAACGTTGGTATCCGCATGCGATGCTCTTGTTTTATCTAAAATTAAAATTCTTCAAAGTCGTCAGAAGGTTTTTCATATACATGTATATATTTCTTTAATAATCGAATGTTGGTCGAAAAGGCTTTTCATTTTTATATTTAAGTAATTCATTCTCTATAAATCATTGTTATTTTTCCTCATGATAAGCGGTAAAGAAAAACGGTGTAAAGTAGGAACTGGACATAATAGTGTTAAAATGTATTTCAGTTAATTTAGACACTATTATAAAACAATTGCAAATCCATATAGTTAAATGCGGTCATCTCGTGATCCTGACTTCATCTCGCGCACTTCTGATTTGGTGAAAAATAAAACAATATGGACCACATCAATGAACGTATCCAGTGGTGTAACTTTAATGTGTTTGATGTAATTTTTAGCCAATCGGCGGTTTTACTGCAGCAGTGCTAGAATAGAGCAGTCAAGTCTTTATTTTTACAGGCTTACTTACAGCTGACCTTGTAACATGGTAAATGACCATCAGTTGTATATTCGAGATTTGTCAGTACTTGAGCGACTTTGTTCATAGGCGTATTCTTTGATCTATCGAGGGATATTGTTTTTGGTCAAGATGCAATAATGTAGTGCTGTTATATTTCTTCGTGGTTTTTGATAAAACCCTGCTGGCGAAAATTCATAAAAGAGTTGTTTATCTGTTTGCTATCGAGGGAAAGAAACATTTTAGATTTTTATTGGAACGGAGTTGCAATGGAAATTTTGAATATTTTAGTTTCTTAAACAAGATAGCTATGGATATTTATATATATTATTTGCTTAAACGATAAAGAAATGGATACCTGAATGTTTTAGTTTTTTTATTGGGATGAACCCGTCATGGATACTAGGTTAATATGGATTATATTTTTCTGTGCCATTTTTCCAAGGAAGTCGTTTACATCAGGTAATACTTTCCTTAGCTTCAGAATTCATAGCTTGTAAAAAAGAGTAAATATCGTACGGTATTAAGCCACCAGAATTTTAGGATAGACTAAATGGCACAAAGCCTATAAACATAGTTCGAAGCCTATAAACAGAGCCTTGCAATGGGAATCATCTGTTTACAGTAGTACAAAAAACAAGAGGGCCAAGATGGCCCTGTGTCGCTCACCTGAGTAAGATGGCTGTGTTAAGCATAATGACAAAAAATCTGGCATCTAAAGTGTTTTCTAACATTTGACTAAGTGACCTACATATTGATCCTACCTGAATTTGCACTCAACTGGGAATTCATGCAGTCATCATTCATATCAAGTTTAATGAAGACTGGGACAAAAATGTAGGCCTGTAGAGTGTTCACAAGGTTTTTCTAAGATTTGACCTGGTGACCTAGTTTTTGACCCCACATGACTCAATTTCGAACTCATTCGAGACACCATGTAGACAAACATCCTGACTAAATCTATTGAAGATTGGGCCGAAACTGTGGCCTCTAGAGTGTTCATAAGGTTTTTCTAAGATTTGACCTGGTGACTTAGTTTTTGACCCTACGTGACCCAATTTCGAACTCATCCGAGATATCATGTAGACAAACATCCTGACCAAGTTTCATGAAGATTGGGCCAAAACTGTGGCCTCTAGAGTGTTCACAAGCAATTGTTCACGACGGATGACGCACGACGCACGACGGACAAAAGGCGATCACAAAAGCTCACCCGAGCACAAGTGCTCAGGTGAGCTAAAAAAAAAAAGAAAAAAAGAAAAAAAAAAAGAAAAAAAAAAGAGGAATATGTTGTTACTCTTTCATGATGACTGCAATATATACATGTATACATGTACTAGGAAAAATATTTAAGCACGGATTTTCATTAACATGTATTTAAATCATAAGGAAGGATTATTTATATCTGTACATGTATTGAATAATACCAGAACCATTTTAAACGATATTGGAATGACGCGGCCAAGGATCGAACCCACGGGACAATTTCTTTTATCTCTCGGTCAACAGAATCGATGGCTACAAGATAGAAACAAAGTTCCTGTATTTAAAACAAAGCCGCGTTGGCATTCTTGTTTAAACCTACTCACTTTGTAAAACTCGATATCCTTAAATGTCAAAATAACGATAGATAAAAATAAAAATGTGTCAATCTTTAGATATCGCGGCGACTTCAGTTGACAAAATTTCTTTGGATACTGGAACTTCATTCAAACCGGTGCTGGGCAAGGACTATATATCTCAGCACGGATGGGGGTCAGTGGAAAACTCCATTTATACCGTGGATGAACAGTTCTGGATTGGTGCCTATGCAACCCGTACTGACTACATCTCTTGGGAAGGTAAATACCTATATGTTTGCTTATTTATTTATTCATTTATTTATTTATTTATTTATTTATTTATTTATTTATTAGGTTTAACGTCCCACCGACAGTATTTCAACCATTTGAAGACTACTATATACGTGGACATATAAATGATAAATATTTAATTGTCTTTAAATTTTTTCAAACATTTGGAAATTATTCACGTCATAAATTACTACTACCGTTAAGTACTACTACTAATACTACTGAAACTACTCTTGATACTTGTAAAACTACTAATCTACAACTTCTACTTTTTTTTCTAACAATGACTGCTTAACACTAAAGAGTTTGTTGAAATGATTTATGCGTGTATATAGAATTTTTTACGTGAAAGAGTGTAATAAATAAACAACAAAAATGATAATAACGAAATACTTTTCAAATAGGGTGTATAAAAAAAGATCAGGATTTGCCCACGTGCACGACTCCTGACTTCAAGGCAGGGTCAATCGCATCTTGCCTCGCTCAGTGCGGAAGTTCCAGCTACATTGCATTATGGGTAGGTTACTTTTTCTATGTAATTATCAAAAATACTTTATGATTCCAATTTAACTTTAAGATCTGTTTGCCCAAAATGTTATTTCTGTATTTTAAATCTCCAGAAAGCCAAAGCCAGTGGACAAATATTTATAATGTTTACACGTGATTTATATAATATAAGCACATTGATAACCCGATTTTTGTACCTGAAAATAAAGAAATGTATATACCGGACGTACATAATTCTACACGTTTTGTAACTATTTCCCTTTTTCACACACTTACAATGTATACTTATATCACTTTAATACCCCAGAACAAAACACACACTGATTGATATACTCGTGCGTTAATATTTACCTATACATACATCCATGTACAATAACAAATGCATACACCAACACGTATACACTCATATAAAGTTCTCATATAATCACATATATTCAACTCCTATCTGTTGTTTTATACATCTTTATATCATAAATAGTATGTAACTATTTCAAGCTTTGTACAAAAGCAACATCAAATGTAACATTAAAAAACATTAAAGTGATTAAACCTTGGATATGCCATATGAACACATATTCAAGGTGTATATGTGTAATACATATGTGCAATACATATCAATATATGCCTTTCTCTACTTTCAGCGTGATATATGCTCATGTATCTCAAAGTCCCAACTCAAGTATTGCTATCACGTGACCACTAGACGCTGCATTGACTCGTGCTCGGAAAACCCGTGCGATTATTGTGGTGGAATGGATCACTCGATGTCCCTGTACAAAAGATGTAATTTTTTTTTTTTTTTTTTTTTATGCATTATTATGTTGTTTCCATGTAATTCCCCTTTACAATTGCAAGTATTTCATATATCGATTACACCACTTGAGCATTAGTATTTTGATTTATATGTTAAAACAACATCAATTAAGTATAACATTTTTATATGTTTTTAAAGCATTTTTTATCCCTCAAATTTTCTGAAAAGGTTTAAATTTGGTCTCGTGATGATGATGATATGCGCTAGCAGAATAATTGTAATTCATTTCGTTTTACATAACTGTATCAAAGTTTGAAAGATACAAGTTACTTAATTCAAATTTACCTTTATATATCTTTAATTCATGTGTTTATATATATCATTTTTTTAACTATGCAGTCATCCTATGGAACTTGATGCTATTTCAGCGTATGGTATTTCCTTGCAAAAATAACTTTGTGAACTAACATTAAAAGTATTTCAAAGTGCCTGAGTCCATAAATCTCACCAAATTACATACAAGAAACCGAGTATTGTGAAATAAAGAAAACACGAACATACAGCATACATTATTTTTTTTTTGCACGGGTGATAATCATACTTTTGAAACTAGCTGGAAATGCAGTAATTTTGCGCCAAGTCGAGTGTCGAAGTGGTAGGGGCTAAAATATATCTTCGAAATTGGCATGGTATTAATCACTCAACTTTTAAGAAAACGTGAAATTAAAATTCGCCTTTAAAACTAAACTAAGAGTTACATGCCCTGTGAAAGTTTTTCCAACTTTGAAAGTGATCAAGTATTCCAACCTTGAAGTGAATATGTTTGCCACTGTTTGAGAAATTAACCGTAACAAATATAGAAAATTCTAAAGTGAAAAAGGGGTATAACTGTGTTAATAATTTTTAGAGTTACCTGCTCTTTTTAAATGAGGTCCCCTTCCAATACGGAACAAGCATTCCAAGTATGAATTGAATATGTTGAACAGTTTTTGAGAAATTGATCTCAAAAAAATAATAAAAAAGTTATTTTTAGAGTTACCTGCCCTTTTGGTATGGGATCCTTTTTTTGATAGTGAATAACCACGTTTAGAGTGAATATGTTTGAATTTTTTTTTTAGAAATTGACCTTAACAAAAACTTAATCAATCCCAGAAAAGGGACATAACTCTACATAAATAAATTTTAGGCTTATCTGCCCTTTTGAAATGGTTTCCTTTAATGTCTGGTAGTTTTAGGGGAAAACTTTAACCAATACAGAATATTCTAAGTCGTAAAATAGCCATAACTGTGCTTACCTGCCATTTGCATTCGGTTCCCTTTCTTGATAGTGAACAAGAATACCAAGTTATAAGTGATAATGTTTGATGTTATAGAAAAATGGACGTGATCGAAAACCTTAACCAACGCCGACGCCAACGAGAGGGTCATGACAAAAGCTCCCCTTTTATTCGAAAATGTGAAGCTAACTTAAAAATAAATTTGAAATAAACACTCAGCTGTAAAAATAAACGTGAAATAAAAACTCAACTTTAAAAATAAACGTGAAATAAACATTCAACTTCATTAACATTTAAATTATACTTATAAAAATAAAATAAAAGCTTTAAAAATTTTTAAAAAAAAAAAAAACTAACACTGTACATTAAAACTACACGTGAAATTAACACTCACCTTTAAAACTAACACTTTAAAAACAAACTTGAATTCAACTTTAAAACTAAACGTGCTATGCACTCAACTTTGAAAATAACGTGATATTAACATACATATATGAATACAAATATAAGTAATTTGGTACCTCCATTCTCCAACAATTGTAAGAGTATTAAATAATTGTTCAGCGGTGTAAATCGACGTTAAAAATATTATTTATATGAAATGTCTATACATTTGAATATGTTTTATTTTAGATCCTAACGGTGCCAATTGGACGGAAGACCCCAATAAAAACTGTATGCAGATGGGGATGAATAAAGACAACCTGAAGTTTTTCCTTACCGCAGACTGTTATGATGATCGTGCGAGGAGGACTCTGTGTAAAGGTACACACACACACGGCGCTCACACATACTTACATTAATATAACTACATGAAAAAATACAGAATTAGCTTTAATATAAATGTATGTTAATTATGTATTGTCAGTATTATATAATTTTATAAAATTTGTGACATTTTAGAGAGAGAGAGAGAAATGCTAATGAATATTATATTTCTATCTTATAAGCAGATGACAACGAGGCGTATGCAATTAACAGCACGACACTCCTTTCCTGGCAACATGCTTTCATGGCGTGCCATGCTCAAGGACACACTATGTACTACGATCTACCCACAGAAAAAGCAGGTACCTTACTCTACTGGACATCTCTCAGACGGACTGTAAAGCTAACATGGTTCAATGATTTTAGTGAGTATTTCCATACGCATTATTCTTCCAAATAAATTCTTAGTGTATTTTCTTACATGTATTTCCTTGATCATTTTTCCTGTATACATGTAGTTATCTTGCACATTTCTCCCATATATTTTCCTCTAGCCTTTGATTTTCTAGCTCATGTTTGACTATATTATTTCAATGCAATTTCTGCCATACGATTAATTATTCCTAGCGCATTTCTTCAATTTCATTCTTTATTTCTTCCATATAATAAACTTGCCCATTTTCTTTCACATGATTTTCTATCGCGTTTACGTCCATATCACTGTATTCCATAGCCATCTTTCTCTCACATAATATGCTTGCGCATTTTCTTCCATATGCAAACCTATTGTATTTTTCTATATTATACCCTAACGCCTTTTCAACCATATTATAAGCTTGCGCATTTTCTTCCAGATGCTTTCCTTGCGCGATTTTCTTCCATATAATTTTACGATATAATTTCAATGATTTCCTTGCGCATTTTTTTTCGGCGTAGCTGTATAATTTCGATTTCAACTCGCATCTTAAACCAATCAAATGTACGCTAACAGCGGTAAATAATTCTAAGCTGAATAAAAGGACTCCTGTTATTGGTTAACGCATCGTTATGGACTATAAAATTACTGTAAATAAGGGGTGCAGCTTGTATATATCATTCAGCTTGGTGTTATTACTTTTCTTTTTGATGTAAACATGAAAGTGATTTCAGTAAGTTAAATACAATCCTTTTCCGTCAATTGAGGAATGCTACTTTGTGAAAATGATTTAAAACAACAAAAAAGAATCCACCGTGTTATGACATGAAACCCCTTAATTACTATGTATATTGAATTCTTCCAGTCTGCCGAGATGCTCTCATTGAAAATTAATTCGCCAAAACCAAAACAACTAATAACGCTTTTATATCATAATTGTCATATGCAATAATGATATGAACAAATATCAAACAAGCCTATTTACAGATATATTTTTTGTATTACCGTAAGTATATTTCATAGAAAAAATACTGAACTATTTCTAGAGCGTACTAAATTTGTTGTGCGTCGATCTTTCGCGCGCTTTTCCTCGGAATGTTCTAGAAGACTGGAAATCTCGTTTTTCTTTCATCCTACGCCGAATATCTTTTTTTAAAGATATTTCTTGTCCATATTATTTCCTAAAGCTTTTTCTTCCACAAAATTTCAATGCGCATTTTTGGCCACATAATTTCAGAGATACCAGTATTCTTGTGCGGTTTCTACATTGACTTGCATTATTATTTTCCCCCATATGGTTTCCTGGCGTATCTAGTTTGCTAGCCTGTATAAAGGACAATGTATACTATATATGACACAAAAAGACATTTTGAAACAGACGATTCAAATTCTCCAGCACGTAGTTTGTATTTCATATTTTTTTAACATACAAGAATATTTTCTGTGGCATATCAAACGACTCAATTACTTTAAATGCGAATTTCTTTTATTTTTTTTACCCCCACCGCCCAAAGAAAAGTAAATGAAAAAAAAAGCTAAATTTGATAAGTATGGTTTGTGTTGTTTGATCAACTGACTATCTCACACCGAAATGAAACGTAAATCAACGACGATTCCCGAACACCAAATCAACATGCTGGTGTAAAATTACACACATTGCTTAACGGGAAATAAACATGCAGTTGAGATTTTCCCCCAGTCACAGATTGGTAAGATTAGATATACGAATTATAGCGGGTGTTGATGATCCCCTGGTAAAATGGTCTGTTTAGAAAAAATAAGTTTAATCAAAATTATATATTGACCAGATGTTTCAGATAATCCAAACACAAGGAGGACATGTGTGACCGTGAAAAAATCAAGCTCGTCAAAATTAATTTTGCTTGAGACTGCCTGTAAACAGAAACATAGATATCTATATGTGAAGGGTAAGTAAAATATAGTTTTACTAAAAAGATAAGTATGTAATCAATTCTTTATTGGCTGGAATTTAGGAACAATGTATACGATATTTTAAGTTATGATGGCAATTAATTACCTGTTGATGTAGATGTTATTACTACCATTATTATTATTATTATTATACCAACCAAGGGTTTGTTACATAAAAAATTGAAATTTTGTTTTTATTCTTGTCATTTTTGCTGTCTAATTCTTTAAAAGAATACATTACTTAAAAATTAGCAATTATTTTGTCCTTATTTGTAATTGATACATCTCGTACAATTGATTGTTGATATTGGTTTCAATTAAGCTGTCATGGACGTTATAAAACTGATCAAATTTTACTTACATTTGAAATAGATGTGTTCTATCAAACGAATGAATGAATGAATGAATAAATAAATAAATAAATAAATAAATAAATAAATAAAATATACCAGTATACATAAATTAGATAAAAACCGGAAGAGTATTTTTATGATACAAGTGTAATAACATGTTTGTACCTATATTACTTTATACACAGTAAATCTATCTGTACAGTAAAACTTCATGATAATACCAATTCAATATTAAAACCATGTTCCAGTATACATATATACTGCGTAATTTGACGCTTCATTATTACGGCCATCTGACTTTGGTAATATGACGAGTCGTAAAATTGAAGTTTTACTGTATATACTGTTCAACTTGACTCGATAATCAGACCATCTCATTATTACGCCCAGTGTCACATGACGAGTCGTAAAATTGAAGTTTTACTGTATATACTGTTCAACTTGACTCGATAATCAGACCATCTCATTATTACGCCCAGTGGTCACATGACCAGTCGTAAAATTGAAGTTTTACTGTATATACTGCCCAACTTGGCTCGATAATCAGACCATCTCATTATTACGACCAGTGCTCACATGACAAGTCGTAAAATTGAAGTTTTACTGTATATACTGCTCAACTTGACTCGATAATCAGACCATCTCATTATTACGACCAGTGCTCACATGACCAGTCGTAAAATTAAGGTTTTACTGTAAATACTGCTCAACTTGGCTCAATAATCAGACAATCTCATTATTACGACCAGTGGTCACATGACTCGATAACCAGACCATCTCATTATTACGACCAGTTATCAAATAACCGGTCGTAAAATTGAAGTTTTACTGCAAATACTGTCCAACTTGGCTCGATAATCAGACAATCTCATTCTCACGACAAGTGGTAACATGACCAGTCGTAAAATTGAAGTTTTTAATGTATATACCGCTCAACTTGACTCGATAATCAGACCATTCATTATTACGACCAGTGTCACATGACCGTCGAAAATTGAAGTTTTACTGTATATACTCTAACTTGACTCGATAATCAGACCATCTCATAATTACGACCAGTGATCACATGACCAGTCGTAAAATTGAAGTTTTATTGTATATACTGCCCAACTTGGCTCGATAATCAGACCACCTCATTATTACAACTAGCTGACTGTTATCCCATGACCGGTCGTAATTTTGAAGTTTTACTGTATATACTGCTTTACTTGACTCAGACTGCTTCAGATGACTGTGGTCATGTGACTGATCGTATTATTGATGTTGTACTTATATATCTTACATCTAGAAATCCTCGAGAGAGACGGAGAGACATATCAGAACATATTCATATCCACTGGACTTTACTTGTCCGTGGGGCTGCTTTTTGGAGCAGTGATTGGATGCCTGACATACAAAATCTGCAAGAGGTACGTATGGAAAATTGAATACTGTACGCGGCTATATGAACGTAGGCAAAAAAAAAAAAGCGTATAAAAACAGAAAAGTATATTATGTTAGATTATTCGATCCTCGTGAGAGCATTCATAGCTGAGTAGACTTATAATTACAATCATTTAGCCCCCTAACCGCTCTGGGTTCGAATCCTGGTCTGTCACTGTGAGGAAGTCTTTCAGCAGCTGGTTTACGGCATGTCGGTGGTTCTATTGACTGCATTTTCCTCCAGTTGTAAAACTCCAAAATTACGACCAAACCAGGGACTCTATATAACACTGTATATAGAGCTAGCCAAACCAATGTAATCCTTCAAACAATATAAATGCTAATAGTACAATAGCCTTAATGGTATCTTTAAAAGAATCAGATAAGTATCGTTTATTCTTACTTAAGACTAATGACTTGTACTGCATTTGATTACAGAAGACAAGAGCGACAAGAAACCAATAGGCGGCTCATGAGTACAAACTCGGCCCTTGAACAGCGCAGTGCAAGCACGTTAAGAAGTGTTAGCAGTAATCAGTCAAGATCTACAAATATTTACGACTATGCAGTTACAAGGTTTTCCGGACTTTTTTCACCCAGGGGTAACTCAATGGCAGCAGGGACCCTGGGGAAAAGCGTGTACGACAATACTAGTACCTGTAACAGGTTTATCATAGAAGAATCACATGCTGTGTCCCAGCTTTAAAATGACCAGTCTCAACTAAGACGGACGTTGGAAATCTTTTAAGACATGACATGCCTAGTTAAAATTATTTTATCCACACAACAAAAACCACTACTCCTTCCAAAACACACGCACAGTCTTGTATTACTATCTTTATCGAGGTATCCCATGTGTAACTCATATCTTACTATTACGGTTTGTACCTCGATCTAATTCTGTATAAAGATAGTTGACATATCGAGGTATCCCATGTGTGACTCATATCTCACTATTGCGGTTTGTACCTCGATCTCATTCTGTATAAAGATAGTTGACATATCGAGGTATCCCATGTGTGACGCATATCTCACTATTGCGGTTTGTACCTCGATCTATTCTGTATAAAGATAGTTGACATATCGAGGTATCCCATGTGTGACGCATATCTCACTATTGCGGTTTGTACCTCGATCTCATTCTGTATAAAGATAGTTGACATATCGAGGTATCCCATGTGTGACTCATATCTCACTATTGCGGTTTGTACCTCGATCTCATTCTGTATAAAGATAGTTGACATATCGAGGTATCCCATGTGTGACTCATATCTACTATTGCGGTTTGTACCTCGATCTCATTCTGTATAAAGATAGTTGACATATCGAGGTATCCCATGTGTGACCATATCTCACTATTGCGGTTTGTACCTCGATCTATTCTGTATAAAGATAGTTGACATATCGAGTATCCCATGTGTGACCATATCTCACATTGCGGTTTGTACCTCGATCTATTTGTATAAAGATAGTTGACATATCGAGGTATCCCATGTGTGACTCATATCTCACTATTGCGGTTTGTACCTCGATCTCATTCTGTATAAAGATAGTTGACATATCGAGGTATCCCATGTGTGACTCATATCTCACTATTGCGGTTTGTACCTCGATCTATTCTGTATAAAGATAGTTGACATATCGAGGTATCCCATGTGTGACTCATATCTCACTATTGCGGTTTGTACCTCGATCTCATTCTGTATAAAGATAGTTGACATATCGAGGTATCCCATGTGTGACTCATATCTCACTATTGCGGTTTGTACCTCGATCTATTCTGTATAAAGATAGTTGTCTTTGCGAGGTATATTTTTCAGTGGTATACATTGTAATGTAACTCAACATTGAAAACAACCATAGTTGTAAGGAACTCTTCAAAGGTGCCTTGCGCAGTAACATATGAGGGATGTTCAAATGCAGTTCCTAGCATATCTAGAAAGGATTTGTTAATTTTCAGAAACCAACTATCGGATTCCTTCAAAGTATTCACCTCCGTGAGCAATGCACAGTTTCAACCTTTTGATCCATTTTTTAAAGGCAGTTTCATAGTCGTTTCTGTATACCCTTGAGACACTGGAAGATGGCTGAACCAAGATCTTTTCGTGTTTTGTATTTTCGTCCAGTGAGGTACTTTTTGAGCCTCAGGAACAGGAAGTAGTCATAGGGGGCAAGGTCTGGGGAATACGGCGGGTGCGGAAGCTCTACAACCTTTTCCTGCCTTAAAAAATCGCGTACAATAGCCGCTTTGTGGCTAGACGCGTTGTCATGCAGCAACCTGATCCCCGACAAACCTGTCGCTGGCCTGCGTTTATTGAAATATTTCTTCAACTTTTTTAGAACAGCCCCTCTGTAGAACTTGCTATTGACCGATTTACCTTTCGGAACATAATTTTATTGTGAAGAAAACTGCATACATAACCTTTCTGACGCTCATTGTGCGTTTGGCTATACAAGGCCTTTTTATGTCTTTTTTAGCCCATATCTTGTTTTCATGTTTTCGTTTGGGCTCATAGAAATGCACCCATGTCTCGTCGCCTGTGACATTATTGGCAAACGAGCGATTATTGTATTTTGGGTACATTTTCAGCAAAGATTTTGCCATTTTCAGCGGAGGCGCAAATGGGGTATCCATCGTGCAGTTATCTTATTCATTTTAAGGTGCTTCCTTAGAATTGAATGAACTGTCCCTATTGAGATGCCTACTTTTTGAGCTATTTCCCTAACAGTGAATCTTGCATCTGTTGATACAATTTCTCTGACTTTTTCTACCATTTTGGGACTGGTTGCTGTCTTTCTGCGATGGCCACATGGTGCATCTTGCAAGGACGTTATTCCACTTGCAAATTTCTTGCACCACCTAGTAACCGATGCATAGGACAGCTCACCAGGTCCATAAATTGAGTTATTTCATGAAATATTTCTTTTGGACCTATACCAAGAAAACAGCGGTTTTTGGTGTAGGCCCGTATTTTGGCGGCGAACGCAGATTTTTTACCAACCATTTTATCATTGGTATGTACGAGTATGCAATGTTTCTCGTTGTGTAGCCGAGGCTAGAGAGGACAGATTTACACAAAACTGGTATCGACCGAGAGATAATTGATGCCCCTAGGCGATCCAAGTAGGTTTTTTGTGAAAAGCGTGCGTAGTTACATAATATAACCCTAGTTGCGTTTCAATTTGAACATCCCTCGTACTGTACCAAAATTGCCGATAAAGTTATCGAAATTGATATTACTTAATTGCTCATTAAATGTAGAAATATAAAATGTTTTGTGTGTTGTTTGTTTGGATTTATAAAATTCGTGTTCATATGTCAGTTATATGCATGGATTATCTGCTAAGTCTTGAAGGTTGATATTTGTTTCAAATGGAAGATAAAAATTGTCTACGTTAGACGCTATCCTAAAAACACTTTCTTCGCTATAAGAGTAAAATCGTTACACAGATTACGAAAAAAATCTGGAATATGTGACGTTGCAACACTTTGTGTGAGCAGGGTCTCTCAATATAGTATTATGAGACCCTGGTGTGAGCGACTCGTCCCGGATGCTAAAAAAGAATACCCTGCTAGCAAAGAAAAATGTGGTTAGATCTAGTGTATAACATAATGATTATAAAGATTTGGGGTTCAATGATCGTAAAAGATATGTATAGATATTTCAATTCATGAAAACAAAGAAAAAAAGAAAGAAAATATTTGCTACATATTTTTTTGAAACATTATACCCGTGTGTGTGTGTGTGGAAGAGAGAGAGTTGTTTGTTGCATGCCTTTTGCAAGTAGTTTTTATCTTTGCTGTTTTTTTTTTTTTTTTTTTTTTTTTTTTAATTATAATGTTTTATGAAAAAGATTGCCATGGTATGCACTGTCATTTGTAAATTTCACTTGAAGTAATTAGCATTACATGTATACATGTATATACCATTTGTGAAACAAGGTTAACGGAAATACTTTCATGCAAGTTCTAAACATTTCTATCATTGTTTATGTTTTTATTATTATTTCGAGGTCTGACTGCAGGGCTTTTTTTTTAGTGCATAAAGAGCTAGGAGGAGCTAAAACACATTCGTAGTCAGTCATTTGAATTTCTTCTATTTCTTTCCATTTTTTTTAGATTCTTGTTTATATTAGATCGTCATTATTTCTTTTTTACATCAACATTTTAACATACAATATCTCACTTTTTTGCAATGGCATAAAATCGTAATGTATTCCATTTGTAACGCACGTGGTTATAATCTTCTTTTTCACAAATGAGATGTCAAAGGGAAGGGAAAATATATATAATCAAAAGCCTAGCATGGATTGGTTGATAAGGTACAGTTAGGCCAGAGGAACACACCTAATGATATGTTGATGCTAAAATGCAGTCCAAGAGTCCATTGCAAATGGATATCATTTATTCTTCCTTACAAACCAACAACTAGAAATATGCCTATATTGGCCTATAGCTTAACTTCGTGTATACATTTAAATATTCATGTGTTAACATTCGCAATAAAACATTTGTTTCAAACGTCACATTTTTGTTGTGTTAGTATAAACTTATTTATTTTATGTCGATTGAGAAACAAGTTCTTACAACTTATACTAATCCCTCTCGACGGTTCCTGGGTTAGACCAGTACTTTGCACCTGGGAAGGTCGTGAAGAATTCTTGCCTCCAACGGGGTTCCAA
Organism: Solen grandis; assembly: GCA_021229015.1. Lineage (NCBI taxonomy): Eukaryota > Metazoa > Mollusca > Bivalvia > Adapedonta > Solenidae > Solen > Solen grandis. Next base: position 39,662,865 of record CM037790.1, on the reverse strand, counting down.
CCCACAACCTTCATATCCATAATCGGATACATTACCACGGCGCCCTTGTGTTGTGTTGTGTTGTGAATTATTCCTCCATCTATTTTTGAACGTAAGTAGTATAGGTGAGTATAGTATAGGCACCGTTTGCTTGCCTCCAAAATGTCACCTATACTACTAACATAAATAATGCAAGTTGTTATTGTAACATGTTCCAGGGTCTCTATATAGTATATAGAGACCCTGCTTATACAGTTATACTTGTGATTTTAAATTAAATGTATATGAATTAGTAAAACGGTAACAAAGCCATACTATATATTACAGATATATACTTGAGGATTTTAAAAAAGCCTCATGCAATCTATTGCTGTAACATACCTCAATACCTTCTTAATAATCTAAATTATCCAAGGTGAGATGTTTTTAAAGTCCTTAATTATGTAATGAGTTTTCTATAAGATTAAGTCCGATCAGGCAATCAAATACAATGTTGGACAGGCCAAGGGTTAAGCTTTGGTTGCATTGGTAGAAAACCCTTCACTGGACATCCATAGTGTTACCATCTCATCTCATAGGTTAAATTGTGTTACAATTAGCAAAACGTGTATGTTAGTGTGTATGTGTGTGTGTGTGTGTGTGTGTCTCTCTCTCTCTGGAAATGTCAGCAAATAATGCTGTGGGCACTTGTGACTGCCTTTGTGACCAGTTTGTCAATCAGGGAGATCTTCTCTGCTATAGAAAACTGTTTTCTCTTCTTAGGAGTGATCTTCAATGTTTCCATCTCGGAATCAGGTGAAGGATTGTTAATTACCATTTCAAGTACATCTATATACGTTAAAAAAGTATTGCTATGTATTTAATCAATTTCTGATTGGCTGTGGCTAGACTTGCATATGCATGCTAATTTGCATAAGCCCTGGGACACCATGAATGCTGGGGACTCTGACATCATGACTGTTGGGGACTTCACACCTACAAAACAAGCCGCACTGCCGATCAGTAACATCCAACCCTACTGCAGTCATTCGTCCATCAAAACAAGTCATTACGATGATGACCATTCTCAAATACAAACACAATAGCTGATCACCAGTTGATTGTCTACGAACCAGGAAGTGTCAATTAACTTATCAGTAGGATACTGTAATATACACGCCAACATGACGCCTGGTTGTAAACTTCACATGCGTGTAAATTTCATGCACAATAAAATGCAAATGGCGACCGAAAGTTATGAGGAAACAATTGAAGAAATGATTATTTTTTGGAGGTCCACAGAACAACCGCGATATATTGGCAATCGCGAAATACAGGTCCGCAATATACCGGAGCTGTATTGTACAGACCTAAATCAGTCTGCAATGTTCGTTATAATGTCAATAAATTTTCTGCAAGCACTCCCATGGTACAGTCTAAAATGAAGTGGGGCTAAGTCCATTTAAGAAATTTAGCCTGGTAATGGTTAAACAACAGATCTTTTGAACAGAGAGAGAGAGAGAGAGAGAGAGAAACAGTTGGTCAGGTCAACATAATTTTTCAAGGCCTAGGGAAAATAAACAACTATAAACCATATTTTCATTCAAAGCGTTTAAATAAGAAATCTTTTTTTTTAGAACAGAAACTGAAGAAAGGCAGTAGAATATCCAGCCATCACAGTAGAAATGAGCAAAAATAAAGTACAAACCTCAAAAACATAAAACAGATATATGTTATTCCTCAGTAGTCATATAGACATGTACATATCTATCTGTAATGTCAATTACCTTCATGGGTAGACT
>CM037790.1:39611005-39661005 GCA_021229015.1 Solen grandis | reverse complement strand
CGAATGCCGACTTTTACCAAACGAAGATATCCACGTGCATATTTGCAAACTCCACACAGTGATCTCCCTTGCACGCTCACTAGAGTAACTACTGCGTGGAGTTTTGGCAAATTTGGCCCTCTTACAACGCCACCTAGTGGTTACTGCATTAAGTTAGGGAAACTAGGGCTAATTCATACACCAAACGAATAAATAAAATAAAATAACGAATACATGTATATCCTTCAAGTTCGAACTTCGAGCGCCCCCTCAGGGTCGATATGCGGAAACTGCCGATTAGCAATTCTATATCTGAACATTTAAATAGCATTAATCATGACACTCTAATAAGTCTTAAAAGAAGAAAAAATAACATTAAGAACTGATTTCAATCTAAAACATACCTTTCTGGCCTTTGCTTTCAAATTCTTGAGAATAAACAAATGAAGTAACCAAACAAGGGTGGTAACTTTTACAACCAAGCCTATATATATCTGTTTAGTAATATCTTAATCGGAAACCGTTCAGGTGCTTGTGAAATATTAATTATAGTTTTTGAAGTCATAATATGATTTTTCGTAGATACTGGTTTGTGCCAATGAATGTCCTGATAGATCCTTACAGTTTTCTAGCGAAGTTTGAGATTTTGTTGTTACTGTAAATTATTTCTTAAAAGACTTCCTTCTTGGTCAGTAAACGAAGATTGTTTTTAGCCAGTTGACACCATTATCATATATATATGCATATAAAGAAACACATCATCATCATCACCATAATCAAAGTGTTTAAAATAGCAATATTGAATGAAAAGGACCCTTACAATGACAGGTAGAGATTTTCTTGTGTAACGTAGACCTACAGGTCGACATTAAGGTCAAGAGTTTTTATTGCTTTATGGTTGTTAGGCCTAATATTGTAAGTAAAATTGGTAGATTGACTTATCTGATGAAGAATAAAAATTATGTACTAAATACGATGCTTCATGTTCTACAGTTGGGATTGTTGTTATGAAAATTATGTCGCCCAATATAATAATGTTGTTTTCTTTGTTGGACCTGATTCCCCAAATTTTCTATCAAGACAGATATATAGGATCTGACATGAATTGTTTCATATCAATTTAGTAAATTTGATATGAAATGACAATTCATGTCAGATTCTTTTTATCATATTACTTATAGTGACAGTAAAACGCGATTATAACAACTAACAAACAAACAATGAAGGAAGGGACTGTTCAGGAATTACTTTAGTAATCTGACACCAAGAAAATAGTTTCAAATAAAAACTGAAAATAACGATTTAGCGTGTATATTTCTCAAACATTTTCAACATCATATGAATAATGAATCAAACACATTTAATCCAGCTGTTCTAGTTCAACACACTATGCATACCGTTTTAGAATACAGGCGCGTGACGCGGAGTAATGTAATTCGGCCTAAATGTTATATGTAACGTGTTAAATATAAGAAAATATGTGATGTATATACGACACCGGAAACAGCTTTTTGAGCACAATGTCATATGATAATTAAATTATGTGTTAGACGAATGTGGCCAACATGCAAGTCATAATAGTACATAGTAAAAAATATTCTCAACTTCAAGTCATATCAATTACATATTGCGCGTTTTATACCTGGTCTCGTGTTCTTAGAAATACTTAAGTACGATCTCAGGCTCAAATGTGTATCGTACTCAAATCCCTGCTGAAATTAACGGGAATATTTTGAGAACTCCGGCGATTTCAAAACCTCTTGGCAAGTGATATGCGTCAAGTCCATGATTTAGACTAAATTTTCACAAGCACACTGGTGTTTTTTTATTTTTTATTATTATTATTATTTCGTGCCAAGTTATTTTGTTATGGAATTTAAAAATGATTATTTTCTATTGTAAGGACTCTTGCAGATGTGGACCTTCTTTTTAGTAGTCGTTATCTGTCGTTAAGAATCTGTATTTCAGTAATTGATGTAGATTTGCATGTTTCTAACTTAAAGCATCTCATTTTGACTTCTTTAGCAAGTTTTCTCGCCCCTTTCCAATCCTTATTGTGTCTCTGTTCAAGACAAGACACCGCCTTCATTGTGGCTGTTAGAGATATTTTCGGGCGCAGGGTTTGTTTTAAATATCAGCAATGCTGTTTCCTATGTCATAATATTTTCATTTAAGGGTTTTTGTATTAGTTTAACTTAAGCCTGTACCTGTCTCATGAGTTTTAAGTTGTTGTTTTTCTCTCCAGTCGGAGCATTACCTATGAAAGTGTTTCTTCTTACTCACTTGGTATGTTGCTTTCTAGTGATAACTTACCATGAACATTTGTTTCTTTTCTAGTATTTGTTTAGTTTGGATTCTATCTTTAGCTACCTTCTATTGACAGGTCATCGGGAGGCATTCCAGCTTGCTTGCTTGCGACAGGTATGTGGTTCCGGGCACCCCTATGCACTCGGGGTCTTCGTCCATGCCGTCGCTATATGACTAAATACATCAGCTTTTCGTTTTTGCTCTGATACTCTACGCTACGAAGATCTGACAACATCCCGTAAAAGGTCGTCTCAAGGCGAACTTTACATAATGAATATCAATAAGAAAGTGATATCCAATCAGAATGTACGTTTCAAATAAATTTGAATTTGAAAATCGGAATACCCTCGTGATATCCACAAAATTGAAATTTCCGTTCGAATATTTACGAATTTTTAAGCCGACGATTTCACTGGCTAATCTAAGGTCAATTTGAGTCGACCTTTAATACAATAGTGAGCGTCAGTTAGGATACGGTTTTAATGAAATTTACTAAAATACTGTCGCAGTGACGTCAAGCCAAACACAACAACTAAATAGACACGGAAAAGACCAATCGAAACATCTCGGGTAATTCCGTCATTCTTCATCACCGATTCCGAATGGAATCAGATATCGTCTCTGATGGTAGAAGTTCATGTAATTCAGGGAAAAGGATTCAGACAGATTTAACCAGGAAACCGAATATTCCAATTGCCATAAAACAACCGTAAAGTCATTGATAAATGTCAACAATACTGCCGTCTAAGATGTTTCTCTACGAATCATCCATTTGCAAAGCATATACTAATATCATAAATAGGAATCAGACATAAAAATTGTACATAAGTATATCAGCTAATAAATAAGAAATGCCAACAGACTCGCAATCCACCATCTACGTTCAGCGCTAAATATAACAGTTAAATACTTATGAGACGAATTTCACCGTTTGCATTGCTCCGACAGAAATACCCAAGTATCAAAATTGTAATAAATATTGTCAGTTGTTAAGGTAATCAATCCATCATTAAATTATGATCATGGTCCATCAAATGATCGTGGGAATTTTATTGTAAATGCAAGCATTTATAGACTTTGAGCAAAAGAGCCTATAACTCCAACTCAATGGATGCTTGCATCTGCACTGACGTCCTTTTTAAGCATTTGAAGGGTCATGATTATAATTTAGTAATTGATGGATTACCTTAAATACGATTTTCACTTTTTGTGTTTCTCCAATACAAAAACCCAAGTATTAAACTTCGTAACAATTTCTGGAAATCACAAGACCCAGACAATCGCCAGACTCGTAATATCGAACAGCTCGGGGAATCGGAAGACTCAGACATTACAAGGCTCCTATAGGAGCTGGTTGATCTGTGACTGATCTGTTTGCAAATTTGTCAAAATGAGTCTATATGAAGTTAAGATAAACATCGACTTATTAAATTAAATCAGGGACTCTGTAAAACATTTAAAAAGAGTCCCTGATTGAATCCATAGATATCGTAAGTAATTTTGACACTAATATACCCGAAAACGTGGAATGCCTGTGGTTTCTTTCTTTAACTTTTTTTATATTTTTTATGTGAATTTACTACCCTTTAAAGGTGGTTTCCCTAGCCAAAATCTGACATTTTTCCAAAAAACAATTACCAAATTTTCTCCCTGAAATAGTTTTTTTTTCAACAGAAATATTGAATGAATTTTGTATGAAAGTTGTGTTATTCTTACAATTAATATAAGTTTCAAATCAACATAATGTTGATTTGAAACTTTCCTGGACATAAACCACCTTTAATTAGATAATTCTCTTGTTAATTCAAACAATCTCGTTATCTTATAATTTCTCAATTTTTCATTTATAACTATAATTATCCCAAGTCACGGGTAGTAAAAAAAATCTGAAAAAAAAAAATCACTGAATGTCGACTTATGTCGACTTGTAATTGGTATAACTGCATAAATCGTGGATAAAATCTAAGCATTGAATAAAAACATGATTATGGATGAACATGTAATTTTAACTATGGTTTATACAATTGGCTGCAGGTACCTGCACCGCCATTGCTTTACAATGCGTTTTACTTTCGGGATCTGTTCGTGATTACCCGAACTTCGGTCGGTAAGTTATATCAAAAGAATAGTTCTAACATAATTATAATATGAAAACTTGTTCCCCGTCTATTTATGTCTCGCCACTAAGTGGCTAATGTATACAATGAATCATAGATCGCTAGTCATGCACATTATCAATAGAGTTATGGCCCTTGAACATGGAAAATATGCTTTTTTTTTTTTTTTGGCCGCTGCATAAAGTTTTTTACCCATGTCCATCATCCAAAATGAGTAAAAATACATTTTTTCTGTATTTTTTTACCTTTTGGAGATACTGAGCTAAATTTTTATATATATGTGCACTTCTTATATAATGAGATACTGGCTATGTATTTCGCTCACATTCGCCTATTTTTATTGAAGTTATGGCTCTTGGACATAGAAAATTCCTTAAACATGGACGTTTTCCCGTCTTTTTTTCTACCTGCATTGAAATATTGAGTTTTTTCTTCTTTTTTCTTTTTCTTCTTTTTTATGTATGTAGTAACAGCCATACTTAGCACCACTTTGCCCCCCCCCCCCCCCCCCCCCCCCCATGTACATATTAACAGAATTATGGCCCATTTATTGCAGGTGAGGAAATCGTGTCGTACCAACACATGTTTTTGCATTTTTGTCGTGATGGAGTTTACTGTCGCTGCGATAATACTGACGCCCAGTTAAGGTAATCCATCCGTCATTAAATTACAATCATGGTCCATCAAATGCTTAAAAGACTTCAGTGCAGATGCAAGCATTCATTGACTTGGAGATATAGGCTCTTTTGTTCAAAGTGTATAAAGACTTACATTTACTATAAATTTGATGGACCATGAGCACAATCCAATAATGGGTGGATTACCTTAATTACAAGCGGATGAAGGTCTCTAGTGCATACAGGCAGCTCGGGGGCTCCCCCCCCCCCCCCCCCCACACCCCCAGTGACTTTGTCTAGAGTTAATTTCTTGTAAAACGTGCACAAGTCTTGGATAATAAGAAATGCTAAATATATGTACTTCATTCGACGGTGCCAGTTCTGATGTACATACTGTGATGATAAGTCGACCGAGTTTCATAAATCAGTTCTCCTGCCTGCGACAACAAGATGTAGATATATTGTCGATTCTACATCAATGTTTATAGTTGTATATCTGTTGGCACCATTATACCATCTATACTTATTTCTGTCATTTTTTCTGTCACCTATTGCCTTGTGTAACATGCGTTAAGTACTCCGGAATGTTGATATGCAGCTTTGTTTACGTTCACACCATAGGAAATTACGTCAAAGCTAAGAGTACTTTCTGTCAGATGCTGTTAGACTGGTTTGCTGTATGCTGTGTTTTTTTCTGGAGCAGTGAGACGTTCTGAGTCTTGTTGAACTACCATTCTTACTTTTGCAAACTAAGGCAATAAAAAATCTGCTTTACTCAAAGTGTTATTTTCCTCAAATTCAACAGTTATACATATCAGAGATAATGGACCCCCTTAAAGTAAAACTTCACACTGTTATTTTCATTTATGAAACATTCATTTTATTTCGCTACAGAAAGAGGATAACAACGAAATGTCTTTCGATTAAACGAATTATTATTTCTCAATTTTGTATTTAGTATTTCGTTTGTTGTATGAGTCTTCGTTAATTCCTCTTCCTTTTTTTTTAAAATTAGTTTATGCTTTTGAATGGATAACTAAGATATAGTTGATAATTTCACCGTGAAAATGATAGAAATACAATTCCACTCTCTCTGAAATAATTGTTCGTTTTTGTTGTTGTTGTTTTTTTTTGGGGGGGGGGGTTGTGTTTTTTTTTTGGATGATGCATTTTTAGCTCACCTGAGCACAACGTGCTCATGGTGAGCTATTGTGATCGCCTTTTGTCCGTCGTCCGTCGTCCGTGCGTGCGTGCGTGCGTGCGTCCGTCCGTCGTCAACAATTTGCTTTAAACAACATCTCCTCATGAACCGCTGAAGGGATTTGACCAAACTTCACAGGAATCATCCTTATGATGCCCTCTATCAAAGTTGTACAAATTATTCAGATTGGTTAAAAAAGTAGGTCACAGGAGCTAAAAATAGATTTTAAAAATGCAAACTTTGAAAATCTTCTTCTGCAAAACTGCAAGGCCTAGAGCTTAGATATTTGGTATGTAGCATCATCTTATGGGCCATTACCAAGATTGTACAAATCATAGCCCTACGGTGATAAATGACCCCGCACCAGGGGTCACTTGTTTTACATAGAGTTATATAGGAAAATCTTTAAAAATCTTCTTCTATGAATCCATTAGGCCTAGAGCTTAGATATTTGGTATGTAGCATCATCTTATGGTTCATTACCAAGATTGTACAAATCATGACCCTATGGTGATAAATGACCCCGCACCATGGGTCACTTGTTTTACATAGAGTTATATAGGAAAAACTTTAAAAATCTTCTTCTATGAATCCATTAGGCCTAGAGCTTAGATATTTGGTATGTAGCATCATCTTATGGTTCATTACCAAGATTGTTCAAATCATAGCCAAACGGTGATAAATGCCCCCGCAATAGGGGTCACTTGTTTTACATAGAGTTATATAGGAAAATCTTTAAAAATCTTCTTCTATGAATCCATAAGGCCTAGAGATTAGATATTTGGTATGTAGCATCATCTTATGGTTCATTACCAAGATTGTACAAATCATGACCCTATGGTGATAAATGACCCCGCACCATGGGTCACTTGTTTTACATAGAGTTATATAGAAAAAACTTTAAAAATCTTCTTCTATGAATCCATTAGGCCTAGAGCTTAGATATTTGGTATGTAGCATCATCTTATGGTTCATTACCAAGATTGTACAAATCATAGCCCTACGATGATAAATGACCCCGCACCAGGGGTCACTTGTTTTACATAGAGTTATATAGGAAAATCTTTAAAAATCTTCTTCTATGAATCCATTAGGCCTAGAGCTTAGATATTTGGTATGTAGCATCATCTTATGGTTCATTACCAAGATTGTACAAATCATAGCCCTATGGTGATAAATGACCCCGCACCAGGGGTCACTTGTTTTACATAGAGTTATATAGGAAAATCTTTAAAAATCTTCTTCTATGAATCCATTAGGCCTAGAGCTTAGATATTTGGTATGTAGCATCATCTAATGGTTCATTATCAAGATTTTCAAAATGGTGGCCCTTTGGAGATAAATGACCCCCACCAGGGGTCACTTGTTTAACATAGAGTTATATAGGAAAATCTTTAAAAATCTTCTTCTATGAATCCATTAGGCCTAGAGCTTAGATATTTGGTATGTAGCATCATCTAATGGTTCATTATCAAGATTTTCAAAATGGTGGCCCTTTGGAGATAAATGACCCCGCACTAAGTCTTCTCCTCTGAAACCATAAGGCCCAGTGCTTATATATTTGGTGTGTAGTATTGTCAGGGCTAAAATGTTTAAGATTGAGTTATATCAGAATTCTTGTCTGTTTAAAAACCTTGTAATCAGTTGTAGCAATGGTACTCAGGTGAGCGATCCAGGGCCATCATGGCCCTCTTGTTTTTAAATTCATCTCGTGAACTTCGTCATTCGATGACATAAAATTGTATCGTCCACAAAAACGAACAATTATGCTTTTTATTATTATTATTTTGTTTTTTTTAACGAAATTATTATATGGGAGTAAATCACATATTTGGAATTTAACATTTCGATTTTGCGAACTTATATATAAATATTTCACAATTAACGAGGTCTCCCAAAGGAGTTACTTTCGGGACACCTTTGTTCGGGGGTATTTAGTTTCGAATAAATTCAGTTCTTGCATTAACCGTATGTATTCACAGTAATCAAAGACCGACGCACCAAAGACCGCTTGAAAGCAGCTGATAAAATAGTAATTTTAGTTACAGATCTATTAACACTTTTCATTTAATTAAAGTAGATTTGAACTTCAGCGGACCTACCTTTTCAGTGCTTACAGATGCATTCAAATTGACTTAACAGAGTATCCAATAGCTATACTGTCATAATAGGTAGTCAAAGGTTGCCCTGTTTTATACAACACATGGTTTTGTTTTTAATACTGTTTGTGATCAGTCGACCTAGCCATGGAATCTGTGTGTTTCTGTTTTCTATCTTTCTGTGTGTGTGTTTTTTTTTTTTTTTTTTTTTTTTTTTTTTTTTTTTTTTTCGCTTTTAAAAAGACTCCAGAGAAGAGATCAAACTCCCCTTAGCAATTACTTCCCCCTGATCAGTACAGTTAAAGTAGCGCAGCGTGACGTACAAACTCCACACAGTGATCTCCTTTGCACGCACGCTCACTTAGCAAAGAAGAATGAAGGGGAGATAACTGCGCGGAGATTGTGTGACGTACTCACTGTGTAATGTTTATTTATTTTTATCTTTTTATGAAGGTACTAAAATTTGGTTGAGCTTTGCCACGTCTTTGGTGGTTATAAATTTAACTGTTTATTTTTATTTAATTAATTAATCACATTGATTTCCTAAAGTATTGTAGTTATTTCTTGTGAGAAAAATATTTCATTATGTTTCAAGTAATAAAATATCTCCTTTTATATGTCTACAGGGAGATGTGTACGTGATATTTATAATTTGGATTTTATTTGAGTTACCTCCCTTTAGTTAAACCATGTGGAAAGATATAACTCTCTCAAATATATTGTGTGTCAAAGCAAACGACTTGTACAGACCAAGGGGGTGTGGGTCTATGTGACCGAGATACCACGCAGGTTCGACGTGGGTAGGTCTCCAGGGCTGACCTTGTGTTCAGGTTAGGTGGAAGGTTAATCATGGCTTGATGGCAGCCTTCGGAGAAACCTGTATACGGTTGCGGGATTTGTCTAGTCGCAGCTTATTTCTGTCCGATGGGGTTCACTTGAACCCTAAGGGAGAGCGCAAGCTGTGGCAATGTACAGTGAGTTTTTAGCGCCCAGAGATACTGAGTCCGCCCCTTTTTTCTTTATTTATTATTTTGACCCCTCCTTTTTTTTAGTTATTATTATTTTGACCCCCCTCCTTTTTTCTTTAGTTTTTATTATTTTGACCCCTCCCCTCTTAATTTTCTTTTTGGGTTCTTTGAGAATCACCAAGCATGATTTTGGTTATGTGGTACATCTTGCCTTTGTTTCCGATTCCCAGGTGACCAATGTTTTTGCTTTGGTTGTTCTCTTAATCTCAGGGACATCGTAGGAATACCTGGGATTTCTTTCAAGAGTTGAATTGGGTCAGGGTTTTTTAAGGGACAATCAATTTTCCTTAAGCACATAGCTTATTCCTTCAACCAATAATCCCCCTTTTTTCCCTTGTGTCCTATATTGTATGGATTAAAAGGGAAATATTTAATTCTTAACTTATCCCGTAATGTTATACTCTATATTTGAATGGATTTAGACATTTCTTATTTAAAGAGAGTGGTAAAGAAGGGGGAAATAAAGGTAAATCATTTCTGGTGATGATTCTTTTTAGTTTCAATGGTAATTAACACCTCCAGCTCAAATTAGCTTTGTTAATTACCAAATACTTTAGACACTAAAACATCTAATTTAGGCAAAAAATAAAAAATCTGTGAATTACAGGTTTTCCTTCTAAATTTGACCAAATTTCGGATTCCAAAAATAAAATTTTATAGGAGTGAAGGGTCACACTCCGGGGTCCGCCCACAGAGCCGAGCAGGCAGACGGACCCCAGAGTCCTAGATCTGCAGTAGGCATTGCAGGCACGCACAAGCGCTTTGTGAACTTTCTTATGTCTTGGGCCCGCTGTACATCAATGCCAAATATCTATTGGAAAAATTACATCGTCAAAATCAATACATGCACATTAAAATATAGTACTATTTAAGCATAATACCCTATATAATATAATATAGTTTCAATTATTAAAATAGAAAATATGTATGTATTGCAAATAAGCACAACGTATGTCAAATGATCAAATTTAACATTGATATATTTGCTCTTATAACAAATGTGTTTATGTGTGTTTTTTTATTAGATTGGCCAAATTATGACATATTTCAAAAACATGATATCCTAATAGTAATTGAAAGGAGACCCAATATGAGATTTAGTAAAGGAAAATAACATGGAAAAAAAATAATTAAAATAAAAAATGAATGAAAAAAAAAAAAAAATAATAATAATAATAATAATGGATGAAAAGTGGAAGAAAAGAGGACAAACCTCTAAATGCTTTATACTTATTTCATATTGTTCAAAATTTTGTTTCTGGATTCTAAAGAAATTTTAACGTAAATGGCTAAATTAAAAAGGACAGACCTGTTTTCACTTTTCAACAATTCAATGAATTTTAACTCGGTCGGATTATTATAAAAATATAATTTAATAAATTTTTCTCTAATTTCTTTATATGTAGGACAGACTAGTATAAAATGAAATTCAGTCTCTACTTTTCTCATTGAACAACACTGACATAATCTCTCTTCTCGTACTAGTCTATTTCTAGAGTATCTGCCTGTCTGTATCCTTAATGAATGAGAACTTAATCTAATTTTTGTTAAGAAAAAACGAAGTGACGCTGGAAGAAAATCTAGATATGTTTCATAAACAAATGTAGGTTTAACAGAGTGATATACTTCTAGAACACTACTTGTTTCCTTTTTTGACATCCAATTTTGTATGAAATTATCAATTAACCTTTGTTTAAACACAACAATAAACTTTTTAACATCAACCTTTTCGGGAGAATCCCAAACATATGTAAAACCGTGTTCACACAATATTGTTTTAACATTATGTACCCAATTAGAGTGACCCTTTGAACAATCATTAAAAGCCATTAAATATATACGATTTAGGATGATATTATTTGTGTCCAAAAGCTTAAACCAATATTTAAGGATAGATACGTACCTATTGATATAAAGAGGATATCGTCCTAATTCTCCATAAACTCCCATTGAACTGGTCGATTTTTTAACTTTAAGAACACTTTTACAAAATTTAAGGTGGATTCTTTCTATTTCTTTTGATTTTGAAAAACCCCATAATACAGCCGAATAAGTTAATATTGAACCTACAAAGGAATCAAACAGTTGACACAAAGTTTTAGGTTTTAATTTATATTTACCACAGTTAACTAATAAAACGTTCAAAGCCTTTAGAGCTTTCCCAGCCAAATATTCTTGATTAAGAGCAAAACTCCCCGTATAACTGAAAACTGTACCTAAATAATTAAAATTGTCAACTGTCTCCAAATTAACCCCTCCATATGACCAATTTTCAGATTGTAACAAAGGACCCCTTTTTCTAAACACCATAGTTTTTGTTTTATTAGTATTTACCACTAACCCCCATGTTTTACAATAATCATGTAACAAGTTCAAATTATTCTGCAATTCTTGTGGAGTTTCACCAAAAATAACCATATCATCCGCAAATAAGAGCAGCATTATTTTTATATCATCTATGGATAAACCTGATTGTATACCTTCTTGTAAATAAAGCTCTAAATCATCCACAAAAAGAGAAAATAATATCGGCGATAAAGTCTCCCCTTGCCTCAAGCCGATGGCGTATTCCAAAAAATCTGAATAAGAATTACAATGTCGGACACACGATTTCACTTTATTATACATATCTTTGATTATTCGTAACATTTTCCCCCGTATACCCGTTTTAAACATCTTAACCCACAAAGCATTTCTATAAATAGAGTCAAAACATTTTTCCATATCGACAAAAACACAATATAATCTTTTATTCTCATTAACATAATTCTGAACTAAATTATACAATATAAACATAGCATCAGTAGTTGAACAACCTTTTCTAAAACCAAACTGGGCATCAGAAATAATATCGTTATCATCACAGAAAGACATAATACGTCTATTTAAAATAGTAGTAAACAGTTTTGAAAGACAGCTCAATAAAGTGATTCCACGATAATTATTAACTTTATCCCTATCGCCCTTCTTGTGTAAGAGAACAATAATTCCTTCCGTCCATTTATCTGGGAAACCCCCCGAATCAAGAATTGCATTGAAAATGTCCATTATATGGTGCACTAAAATATCTATAGTGGAGAATATATATTCATTCAAAATGAAATCACTACCCATTGCTTTATTGGCCTTTAACGTTTTAACTGCATCCAAAACTTCTTGTACTGTTATATGTTTATCTAAATCATCATCACTATCGATGAGGTTATTAAAATCATGATTAGAACAGAAATCTTCAACACTTTATTTTCAGTTTTAAATATATTCGATCCTAATTCTGAAAAAAAATGGGAAAATTCTTCCAATGATATTTTATTTTTATTACTAGCTGACTTCTTGAAGAATTTCCAAAACTGCTTTGGTTTTGAATATTTCAAACTTTCGATCTCGTTTAATCTTTTTAATTCACTATTTCTTTTCTTTTTCTTACATAATTGTTTATATGAGTATTTCAAATTACAAAATTGTTCTCTACTATAATTTGACTTTAACTGATTAAAGACACATAACGCATTTAAATATTCTTTCCGAGCTTGCTCACATTCCTTATCAAACCACTCTGCCTGCTTTACTATTGGTTTATCATTAAACTTAAAAGTACTCTTACCATAAATAATATACTTTGAAAACAAAGGATCTGCAACTGATCGAATTAAATCAGTAAATTTATTAAGATTATCATTTATCGACAATCTATCACCTGTATCTAAAGAACTTATTAATATGTTAAATTCAGGTAATTTAGCTATTATTCCCGTCTTAAACGATAACTAGGTTTACGCACAGACTAATTATTTTAATTATACATGCGTATTTGTGAATGCTACACAATATATATTTACAGTCGGTTTTTACATCATCGTACAAAGCAAACATTAGCTTACAATTACTTTTTTCATGAAAATATCAAATAGTAGCTCGTAAATTCAATCCTTAATTTTAACCAGCTTCCAGAAATCAATTATGCACGACTATCTATGCAAATAGATATGTGTCGATCTATTTATTGATATGTATCCCAGAGACACTATCGCAGATCTCGGCTTTTCTGAACGCAATCCCGGGATTCCCCCCCATACGGACTTAGACCACAATTAATTTTACTATATGTTCTATATAAGCATATATGCAAATGACTATTTCTGTAAGGGAAATTGACATCCAAACTTGCCCTCATTAGATAGATCTATTCAAGAGAAATAATTCTGTACATTTTAAACATGGGGTCACCCGACTACTTTTTGACCTATTTAAGGTTAAATAACATACGTATGAATTTAGTGCACCGGTCGGCCATTTCACACCAATTTTCTCAAAAATTCCCCTCTCAGTAATGCTCAACTTTTAAGGTTGTTGTGCAATAAGGCCTCCAAATTGGGCATTTTATGACTATTTTAACTGTGTTCTATAGATTTTAATCCTTTATTGCATGTCTTTCAGTCAAAAACTCACCTTAATTCAGCATTAAATAGGGTCACTATTTTCTGTGTAGGCACATCCGGATACAAGGGCAGGTAATTGTGGTCTTAGTCCATACCGAGTATTCTGATTGGGACGTCCGCTGCAAGGGAGATCACTGTCAAGTCAGGTGACATCCTGTCGAGCGAAAACTGCGGCCCACCACATATCTCAACAAAGAAAATTACTGAAATGGATCAGCTTTTCAAGTAAGTGAAATAAGTCACTAATTGGCATGTAAAAAAAATCCATTTTGCAATGAAAGGGTAATAGTAGATGCTATATTAAAGTTTTTAAAGAGTGTGAGAATATTCAAACGGACTTTGGACCGAAACGAAAGTAGAGAGATGAGTTAAATTCGGACACGACATATAAACATTCAGTACAATTTCATATTCTGGCATCTGAATATGTCATCGAGCGCACGCTGGGAGTGTGGACAAACTGCAGAATGTGTTGTTAGAATATTTAACATTAAGCTAAAAGGTGTATTCATTTGCATCTATGGCCCGTGGCAAGGTTTAATTGTAAATTACCGGTATCCTGGTGGGTTGTATTACCGTGGTATTTAGCTTTCAGAAATAAGTTACAAATAGAAGAAGAAGCACACACATGAAATATTTATCTTCCAGTAATCCTCAACATTTAATGAGTGTCACTTCTCTAGAACAATTTCTCCTTTGATAAAAATATTGACAATGTAAACACTATGTCACTATGTAATATATTTCAGAAATTTCTTGGTAGGGTATTACCAATGCATATTTAAACTTCACTTCTAGTAATCTTTTTAGATTAAATATCATCATAATAAATTTTCTGTGACGTTCATTATACTGTCCTGCAACAGTTAGAATGATTTTTAATTATGTTGTATATATTTATTTTTTAATTATTGTTTCAAAATAAGTCAGGTAGAAGATATGTTAAATTCCCATAGAATTTTGGTTGTTAAAAGGGCACTTTAGAAGAAATGCAAAATCTCATTTGGAAATAGCTCATACCTAAGGTTTTAAAGTTTTGACAGATAGCACATAGTATGTGTTTACTTTTAGTATACAAATGATATTGAGGCAGAATTCATGAAACCAATATTCCTCTTTTTTCTGAATACCCCGGTAATATACGACCACCGGTAAATACCCTACCCGAGTATATATTATTCAAAATCTGGCAAATTGTCATGTGAGTTGACCAGCCGTTATAAGCTTGGCTGTGTTCCAAAGAAAAAGGTTGAGGTATTGTCATTACTGTGGTGTAGTTGTTTGCAGAGTAGTCTTCATAAAAAAAAAACAAAAAAAAAAACACCTCTGCCACACCATCCAAACTGTTAAAACTACTGTCATCAAACTTCACATACTTGTTCAATATCACATTGACTAATGCTAACCAAGGGCAATAACTCTTTAGTTCATTTTGATAAAATTTATCTTCCTTTTTTTTTAAATTTTTTTTTTTATTTATCTCATTTAAAAAAATACAGTGAAAAACTTCATCATGGCCATAGCTTCTAAGCTTTTAACGCTGCTGTGATCAAACTTCACTTACTTATCCATTATCACAAGGGCTACATTACAATCAAGGGCCATAATTGATTATCCATTTTATGAAATTTTTCAGCCCTTTTACACTTGTTAACCATAACAAAGGCTGCACAACTTTTTGGGATGATGGAAATCTGAATGGGATGACCCTGTAGAAGATCTAGAAGGTCATTGAACCAGGGCTTGCAAGAGAGTTGCATTGAAGAGAATGCTGGCCTGAGAGGCCTGTATTTTCCTTAACATCATAGGTTACAGTGTTTCAAGTAGGAATTCAATAGACAGGAATGCATGTCATTTTTACAGTACCTCATTATTTCTTCTTCCCACATGATAATAACTTTTTTTTTTTTTTCCAACTTAAGTGTAGTCTAAGTTTGTGAAATGTATTTTGGATGCAATTTGTCAGCATTTTATCTTGTGAGAGTAAAATTCAAGTTACTCTAAGTGCACACTTTCTTGTCATAATCATATGTTATTTCACTTTATAATTTATACTATCTCTAATGGGGCAAATATTGTGAAAAATATATTAATTATTATTAATCAGAATAATTTGGGTAAAGCCTGCTACCAAATCCTCATTTTATTATTTCCTATCTACCATCACAGGTAGCAGACTGGTTAGAATGTCTACCTTCAGAGCATGGGGTCGTGGGTTTGATTTCCAGCTGTGACATACCAAAGTCTTAAAATGGTACAGGTATAGCTCCCTTGTTTGGCACTCAGCATATAAGAGTAGTTCCAGGACTGGTTGGCTCGGTGTCAGGATAATGTGACTGGGTGTGTGGCATGATACTGCAGTGTGGCAACACTATATCTGTCACTATATCTGTCTCAAGTAGACATAGTCTCAAAATTACTGAAATATTACTGTCGGTGGGATGTTAAATCAAAAAACATATCTGAAAAGGTTTTTGCTATATATTTAAGATATCTTGACAATGTCGGTAGACCTACTTAGGCTACTCGTGTAAATAAAATTTCCTCTCAAAGGAAGGCATGTTCATTTTATTATCAGCATCTGTTGCTTAATCACCAGTTGATTTTGATCCAATCTTGATCCCGGTATAATAACCAAGACAAAAAACAACATTAACAACAGAAAGAGAGCATAAAATTATGTTTCTTACAGATACATCGATGACAACCAGGAGAAGTACATCAAGCGTCTGAGTGATGTGGTCGCTATCAAAAGTGTGTCTGCCTGGCCTGAATGTCGTCCAGAAATCAGGCGAATGATCAACTGGACTAAAGAGGTAGATTGCAGGCTGACCAGGATTTATACATTCTGTACTCGCAAGTAGCCTCAGAGGTTTTGGTGACATTGTGACGGTCTCCATGGCCAAGTGGTTAGAATATCAGCTTTGTAGCTGAAAGATTCTTGGTTGTAGCATAACAAAATTGTTGAAAATGGTAAAGGGGTATCTTCCTTGTTTGGTGCTCTAGAAATGGTTTGGCCTAGTGTCAGAGTAGTGAGAAGGAGCACTTTCTCATGTCAGCCCAAAATAAATGCAGAAAAACTGAAACTTTACTTAGAAGAAACACCAAATATGTCAACTCCACGATATAGACTCACACATCTAACATTTTGACTAAACACGCGCAAGTTTCAGGCTACTTTAATGTCTTCTGAATGCTCATAATAGCTAGAACAGGTATGTCATTTGAGATGTATTTCAAAAGTGTTCATTAACGAATATATGTTCAGTCTACAAATTTATATAAAGAATAAGTTTTTTTATACAGATATAAGAAACTCTGGCTATAGTGAACAGAACATTATGGTCCCTTTAGAGTTTGCTATAAGCAGTTTACTGTTATGAGTTGTACTGGACTGTGCTGTAAGTTTGTGACTTAAATTCATTATATGGCAACATTTATCAATAATTTAAGTTCATAGTGTGAACTGTGTAATACTGGCATTCACATTCACCTGTATTAGATGGACAATTGAAAGACATGTAGGTTTGAAACCAGTTTGATCTTTATCAGGAGTTTGAGAAGCTTGGAGCAGTCTGTGAGTTGGAGGAGCTTGGTGACCAGACACTGCCGGATGGTTCCAAAATCCCTCTCCCCCCAATACTGATGGGAACCATTGGAAGTGACCCCAAGAAGAAGACACTCCTTGTGTACGGTCACTTGGATGTTCAGCCAGCTAAAAAGGTTTGATTTCATTGTATCTTACAAAATAAATCTTTTTGTAGTAAAAAATAAGTTTTATTTAAGGATTTTTAAACAAAAAAAAATAAAGATGTTTTTTTGGCTGTAACGAGGCTACCAAGTTATTTTGCCCTAAACTACATACTGTAAAATCATTAATTTTCATTGACATTAAATTTCATTGATAATGTATTTAAGGGGATTTCATTGGCATGTTTATTCGTGGATACATGATCTAGAAAACATGAGGTCTATAAAATGGATAAACCCCTCTGTGAAATTCAGAGCCCCATGAAAAATGATTTCATAGTAGACTGTATCATGTTGTTGTCCACTACATTACTGACCGACAGGAGGATGGCTGGGACACGGAACCATTTGTGCTGACTGAAGTGGACGGAAAACTGTATGGGCGCGGCTCCACGGACGACAAGGGACCAGTGCTTGGTTGGCTCAACTGTCTGGAAGCCATGAAGGAACTTGGGCAAGAGCTGCCAATCAATCTTAAGGTACAGTTAAATTTTATTTTTTGTTGAAAATATATATAATTCATTGAATCTTTATAAAAGTTAATTTTGAGGGTACATATATCCATAGATACACGTTGAAGTATAATTAAGGTCATCTTGACATTTTTCTGGGGATAAATAATCATTGATGAAGTAGGGTTTTCCATTAGGCACAAAATCATTTATTTTGTTTATTTATCACTCTGTCTGTTGCACTTTGTCTGTCACTTTTTTTATACCTCACCAAAAATGGGGTGGGGGGGGCATATAGATTTGCCTTTGTCCGTCTGTGCATCCGTCCGTCAGTCCTTCCGTTCGTCCCGAAACTTTGTGACATGCATAACTCCGAAAGTGTTTATACTACAGACTTGAAACTTCATGGATATATTATTCAGGACATGAACATGCACACATGGGTATTTTCATCGAACCATCATTGAATGACAGAGGTCTTTGGTTTTGAAAAATATGGAAATTTTATGCTTGTGACACACATACCTCTGAAAGTATTTGAACTACAGACTTGAAACATCATGGATATATGATTCAGAACATGAACTTGTGTACCTAGGTATTTTTATTGAACCTTTGTTGATGTTGATAGTGTAATAGGCCTTTGTTTTTGTAAATTTAGAATTTTATGCTTATGATGCATGTAACTCTGAAAGTATTTGTACTACAGACTTGAAACTTAATGGATATGTTACTCAGGACATGAATTGTGCACCTGGGTGTTGGCCTTTGTTTTGGAAAATGTGACAGGTGGGGGCATCTGTGTCTTCTGGACACATTTCTAGTCAAGCTTCTGTCAGTACTCCCTTGTTTGGCACTCAGCATATAAGGGTAGTTCCAGGACTG
This sequence comes from Solen grandis, assembly GCA_021229015.1. Taxonomy (NCBI): domain Eukaryota; kingdom Metazoa; phylum Mollusca; class Bivalvia; order Adapedonta; family Solenidae; genus Solen; species Solen grandis. The sequence continues at coordinate 39,642,131 of CM037790.1, read as the reverse complement.
GTTTGCCCAATGTCAGGATAATGTGACTCGATATGGTATCATGCCACATGTCTATGGCGTGATACTGCAGTGTGGCAGCACTATACCCGTCTCATTTAGGCATGATCTCCAAATGACTGATATACTGTTGACAGGATGTTAAACTCAATAAACAAAAAAAAAACAAAAAAACATCCATACGTTATGAAATAAAGGCAATGTGCAATGCTTCTGGCCCAAACAAGCTAGGTGTGTGGCTAATTACCTAAACATTGAAAGAGTTCTGAAATATTGATAGACTGCTAATAAAGAAAAGCCTAAGCTCTCAAAACACATTTTCAGCCCAAAATTTTTTGTCATGCTAACTGGAGTAAGTGAACTATAAAGAAATGTCATCAGTTGGAAAATAATCAATTAATTTCCAATTTTCCATTTGCTGAAAAGATTTATTATTTTTGGCACTATTTCTTTTTGGAGGAATTTTCAAGGTTACCATTTTGAGGTCTTGGTGCAAAAAAAATACATTAATAATAAAGAAGCAGAACTTTATTCAGAATTTCTTGCTCTGAAAAGTTACGAAAATATTGTCTTGATTGTATTAATGCATTCCTATCAGTTTTTTTTATTAATCAGAAATGTTAAATACAAACCAAAAGTTTGCAGGAGTTTTCAATCCCTCCAGTGTTACATTGGAGTGAATTACATTTCATTCCCATGCAAATTTCTTTTTGATTTAACCCAGAATGTTGGAGATTATTCAAACACTTGTAAATTTCTTGCACTGTGTGATTTAAACATTGCATAAAAGACCCTTATTTCCATCTTAATTATGGGGACCAATTCACTATACAGATGTTACTTCATTTGTTCCTGTGTTAAGTGAGATGAATTTTTTTTTATCATATCTGGCTGTCAGCATACATAGTCCCCACATCAGTGAATATCCGTACTCTTATTGGCCATTTTGAAAGGCAAATTCAAGGATTTTGACATGAATTATATAGAAGCAGAAATTTCATTTTCTAGTTATTCCTTATTTCTTCTCCATACACCATTGAAAAGCATTTGAAATTCATATTTTTAAGATGAAATTATGGGTTCATCCTTAAACAAAATAAACAGTGCAACTTTTTGTTTCGCCTGACTCTAGTCAGGACATATAGGGGTTACTTTTGTCGGTGGCGGTGGTGGCGTCCCCATCTGCTTGTCCGGAGTATAACTTTGTTACCATAAGTTTGAATAACTTGAGACTTGGTATGTATGTTTCTTGCAATAACCCGGAGTGCAGTGCACAAGAACCATAACTCTACCTTGTGAGCTTTTTGAGTTATTCCCCTTTGATAGATTTTCTTTGAACATTTCTTGTCCAGAGCATAACTTTGTCCCCATAAGTTTGAATGACTTTAGACTTGTTATGTATGTTTCTTGCAATGACCTTGAGTGCAGTGCACAACAACCATAACTCTACCTTGTGGGCTTTTTGAGTTATTCCCCTTTGATAGATTTTCTTTGAGCATTTCTTGTCCAGAACATAACTTTTTCACCATAAGTTTGAATGACTTTAGACTTGTTATGTATGTTTCTTGCAATGACCCGGAGTGCAGTGCACAACAACCATAACTCTACCTTGTGGGCTTTTTGAGTTATTCCCCTTTGATAGATTTTCTTTGAGCATTTCTTGTCCAAACATAACTTTTTCACCATAAGTTTGAATGACTTGAGACTTGATATGTATGTTAAAAGGGTTAAACAACAAACAAGTAATCATATATCATTATACTTGTTAATATATTAAGTTATAATAGTCCTTACAGTTTTTATTTGATCTTCATAAGCCTTTCTCTGTTTGATGGCAACATCATTGTGTAAAATACCCCATCCTTAAAAGAAAGTGACAAACTGGCATCTTTACTGTCAACAGGTAAGTCATTGTCAGGCGACACATCCGACTCATGGAGTTCTAGTTTGGTTTAAAAGTTTTTATTATTAAATATATCAATATATTGTGTCCATGTTTAAAATGATTCATAAGACTGTTAAAAAAGATATTATTTCCACTAAGATAGACTGAAAAAAATAGTGGTGATTTTAAAACCACAAGTATTCAGTATTCCTCTAAAGTTATTTATTACCTTAAAGGCCAATTAATTCTCAGATATTGTAATAATTTCAATACAAGAAATTCTACCAATTAAACGAGATTGTAAAGTTACATAAATGGCACCTAATGACCTTATATCCGATCTCTGCTGACTTTGCCTTGCTTAAAAATGCATCACTTTTTAGAATTTTTGGATGGATGTAAAAACACTACCTTGTTTACATTTCATAAAAGGATGTCAGATATGTGATCATTAAGTACAATTTAGGTAACTTTACAATCTTGTTTAATTGTGTAGCTTTTCTGTTATTGAAACTATTACAATCTCTGAGAAATAATGGGCTTTTGATTTAAAGGTTTTACAAATACAAAAATGATTACTCTGAGACCGTCTTTGTGCATGCCAGTAATTTTTGTACAGTTATGGAAAGAGAGTAACCACATATGTTAGCCCACTTGAGTGTTAAGCAGAAGACCTATGTATTATAGAATGCTTTTTCGGGAATCAGAAATCGGCATGTATAGGTTTGTGGCAATAGGAACTGACACAGCACAACGATCACTGAGAACAGTTTAATTTTGTACTCAAGGTGTCTTGCAAGGTCGACTTGGATGATAGTCCGAAAGGTCTGTATCTGCCGCACCTTCAGCTTGTCAGCTTTATATACTAGCTATGTGCAAGTAATTAAAAACACAGCCAGTGGTAACACTAAAAACAAAAATAAAACAGACAACTAGATACAAGAGCCATAGTGGCATCAATGATCAGGTATATTATCAGGTAACTTAATATTTGGTATCATATGACCTTTGCTTATACATGTATCGAGTTCAACCCTTCTGATACATTGGGTTATAATTATAGCTATTTCATGTAAATCCTGCAGACACTCTCTCAGTGCTCTGAGTGCTTTGATTTATTTACATGGTCTGCATCATTAGATGGTCCACTCTGAAGGAGCGCTGCCTTCAGATGCTTGACAGCTTCACTCAACAAGACACCATTTTCTCTCTCTCTCTCTCTCTCTGACCTTCAGCTGGGCAGCTTCAGACACTAATTGGTTACCAGTTACATGTATTAACACTGAATTCAACCCCAAAATAGTTAAGTTAAGTTACAAATACCAGAATGACAACAGTTAATTTGATAAGGACATAATGCAACAAAGAACATCTAGCTAGTGTCCAATAATATTACAGATGATCTAAACAGGTTGGCTGCAATGTGTAGATCAGTGCACAGGCTTTTTTCTTGGTGAGCTTTGGTTATTTATACAGACCTTTTCTTTAAAATCATGCAGTTTCCAAAATTAACCAATTTATACCAGGATTTCTTTTATTCCTAGTTTTAATAGCGGTTTTTGGGAGAAATTTTTTCCCAATTGAATGGATAATTTTGTATTCCCAAAATACTTAAAAAATATCTGTTTCTTAAAGAGGTTTACCTTTTTGATAACTCATAAAAACACAATTTGACATAATGGCAAACAGAGCAAACCCAGCATGGTCTTCTGATTGCTTATACAATATTGTAGCTCAGTTTATACAATGAAAAAACAGCCATTGTTTCATATACCATGCATATATGTAAAATAATTTAATATTCATCAGATCATTAATTTGTTCATGATTATTCATGAATTCATGTACATGTACTATTTCAGTTCCTATTCGAGGGTATGGAGGAGTCCGGATCCGAGGGATTGGATGATCTCGTCTTCTCAAAGAAGGACACCTTTCTCAAGGTAGGAAGTTTGCTTGGATTTTAATTCTTGTTCTGTTCATGCTGAGGGGTAAGAATGTCTGCTCCATAACTGGGAAATCTCATGCAAGCATGTTTCTACCTAAAAACTGCTTAATAGTTTAAAATTAAAAAAACATGTATTTTATGTTGATTGCATAGCATCTAAATGAATCCCTCCTGAGAAAAGGCAAGCTTTTATTGCTACAGTCTGCACAGCAGATATCCCATGAAATGTAAAATTCAGTAAATTAATCTTCATCTAGTCATGAATTTGTACATGAATATAAAAGAGGTAAAGAATTATAAAATGAAATGAGATTTGTGACCATTGATGTTATATATACAGAATGTGGACTTTGTGTGCATCTCCGACAACTACTGGCTGGGGAAGAAGAAACCCTGTATTACCTACGGCCTCAGGTGGGTTGCAACATCAAGTATGAGTACAGAGTCAGTTTATTGATTTGTCTGATTTTCCTTTAGTTCAGTTTAACCCTTTCCCTCATAGAGAAAACCATGAAAAGACCTATGCGAACAACATAAAACCAGATCAGCCTGCGAGTAACTCGCAGGCTGATCAGGTTTTATGCTGAGTCTATATGAGGGAAAGGGTTAAAGGGACCTGTCCCAGAGGCCAAGCTGTTAATTTGTCCACCCCATAGACTTGATGTTGGAGGTTTGATCCCTGGCTGTGACATACTTAAGTCAATAAAAATGGTACAGATATATCTCCCTAGTTCTGGGTACTTAGCAGGTAGGGTTAGTTTCAGGACTGGTTGAACCAGTGTCAGGATATTAGGAGTGTGTGGTATCATGCCACATGTCAACAGCATGATATCACATCGTGGCTGCACGATGTCTGTCTCATGTTGATTAAATTCCCTAAATGACTCAAATACCCTTGATGGGATATTAAATCTATGCAACCAAAACAAACAGTTATAAGGGAATGTATATAGAGGAGTTGCCTTTGTGACCTGTCTGTCCGTACAGGTCTGCTCTGCAAGATAATGAAATTTATTTCACACCTTAACCTGATTGTTGACATTTGTTTGATCACTGATTGTCTGTAGTTCAGAACACCTCAATATGCCGGTAGTGTTTATACCTCCTGATTGAAGAATTTGCCAGTTTTGTGTCACATGGTGTAAGGAGAGGTGACACATAGGGATCTCTTTTCTGTTCTCTGTCTGTCAGACAGTCTCTGTCACACTTTGTTATACTGCATTACATCGAACTCCTGTTCTACTCCTGCAATAGAATTGAAATTTTATTAATGGACAGAGCTTGACAAGAGGAATTGTCGTGCACAAGGTCCATAACTCTGGTGTTAATTTTTTTTAATCATTTCTCCATTTTCTGTCTGGCTGTCACATATTGTCAATCTTTTTCCATCACACATCAAATTACTTTTGTATAAATGAAAGTGCAATGTATAACACAAACTTATCCTTGTAGGGAAGCCATCATGTCTGTGAAAAATGTATATCTTATGTTTAGATCAGATAAAACAACATTTTTTTTCTTTCAAGATTTATCTGTGCTCTATGAATCAGACAGAATTTATTTGTTGTATACTATTTTTTCCAGAGGGATCTGTTACTTTTTTGTTGAGGTAACTTGTGCGGACAAGGATCTTCACAGTGGACTGTTTGGAGGTACTGTGTAAGTAAGCAGCAGTCAATGTTTACAAGCTTTTTCAGACGTTACTTTGTCAGAATTTAAAGGGATATGATCGAAGTTACATATCTTCATGAAGAATATAATTATACTGCAAAGTAAAATTCTCTCTTCTGGTTGGTCAATGAGGCTTGTGCATAACGTCTTGTACACTGAGTATAAGTAAGCTGTGTTAACAGTATTTATTAACACAGAAACTGGACTGAACCTTGCAGTATAATAAAATCGTTTTACAGTTTCTTGACAGCATACATGACTATATATTCCTGGCTGAGGAAAGTCATGTCACCCAAGCCACTAGTATTATTCATCTTTTGTTTGAATTAATTGTGAAATGAGACTCATGTTTGCGAGCCTTTCATGGCTGTGTTATACCTTGTCATGAGAGTATAATGTATGTGTGTGTGGGATCTCCATGTAGGCACGAGGCAATGACAGACGTGATCGCAATCCTTGGAAGCTTGGTGGATGTCAACGGAAAGATCCAGATTGCCGGCATCAATGATGCTGTGGCGGCCCTGACAGAGGCCGAAAAACAGTCGTATGCACCCATCGATTTTGACCCGGTAAGTATTGCTAGGTCCTATTTATATCCCTGCATCATATTAGGAAGCAAGAGCTGTGCTCGACTCGCATATCCATCGTTTCCCTTCCTACCTAACTTTAGTGTGTATCCGAACGCAGCTAATGGTACTTCCATTTATGTGAAAGGTTATTAAACCTTCACTTCACCTCCTGTTGTGCAGAGTCCTATTTGACCCATGACCTCATTTACCGTAGACCCATTTTGACGCATTGACAAACAGATCAGAAAGCTTTTTCCAGGAGCTGTCTGATCAGAGTCTCTTTTGTTTGCTTGTACAGTATTGAAGCTGGAAGGAGCTGTCAGGGTCTCCTCTGTTTGCAGGGCAAAGAAAAATCCATTGTTTTACATACCATTTAAAGTTAATTGATACACATCAAGTCTAAAATTTGTACATAAGTATTCATGAGGTAAAGTGTTGACAAAAAGTTCTAATACATGAATATTCATTAGGTAAAGTGTTAACAAAATGTTCTTTTCATATTGCTAAGTTAGGCAATGTAATGGGAATATTCATCACCTTTAGTGATAGCTCTGGTTGCATTGTCCATTTTGCCACATGTTTTATTTTTCTTTTGCACTTAAAACTTGTGAGCTCTACCATCTATGTCATCAAGAAGATAAACAACATTGCTTTCTGTAAAATTACCTCATGAATATTCATGTACAAATTTGATGAATATCAATTTGAATATCAATTTAACCCTTTAAATGGTTTATGAAACTTTTTTCTTTGTTGAACAGAGTGTATGTAGAATCTGAGCAATGATCAATCGAGACCCAAATCAGACAGCCTCTGATCTGGGTCTCCTCAGTTTGCTACTGCATTAAAAGGAGTCCTTATAAGGTAGAGGGTAATGTTGCAAAGGGTAAATTTGCCAGCAAAGGACTTAGCATTGCCTAAGCAATACTTTCAGAATACTCATTTCCTGTATATTCTGCATTGTGTATCACTGAGTGTGTTCTATATACCAGGAGGAGTACAGGAAGGATATTGGGGCTACCAAGCTGATACAGGACAATAAGGCAGGTGTCCTGATGGCTCGCTGGAGATACCCCTCCCTCTCTTTACACGGTATGTCCTGAGATACCCCTCCCTCTCTATTTCTATGTTTCATTACCATGAAAGTTCAGTAAATTCATGTTATAAACTTGTATATGAATATTCATAGGGTAATATTCATAAGGATAGGGGTCAGTATTCATTGTCATAAACTTGTACATGAATATTTTTTTAGGTAAAGTGTTACTACTGTACCCACATAAGCCACAGGAATCGTATTCTCTGGCCTACTTCATTGTCCTGATGATCTCATGATGCAGGTATCGAGGGAGCATTCAGTGACCCGGGCTGCAAAACTGTCATCCCCTGCAAAGTGATCGGGAAGTTCTCGATCCGTCTTGTCCCAGACATGTTACCGGACCAGGTGGAGAAGTTAGTCAAGGAGCATGTAATGAAATTCCACGAGAAGACTGGCAGTCCAAACACTGTCAAGTATGTGTGATACTTACGCATTTGATACAGGACTTTGAAGGTCCTGGGATCAAGCTTGACCATCTTTATTCTTCTTCCTCACTTTTATTTCTTTCTTACATAAATTTTTTTTTTAAAAACCTTTAAAATTTATTAGTTTAAACTTTACTGAGACAATTTTCCTTCTGTCTTTATATGAATTGCATCTTGCCTGCAATGTTCCTATGTGTATACGAGTTACATGTATTTCATGAAATAAAAAAATGCTTTTTGATGTGTTTAAATTGCTTAATTTTCAATGTGAAAATCCTACTCATTCTTTGCTAAGTGCCAAATACTTCACACACCATTATGAAATTCGGTCCTAGTTTATGGTTTTCATATTAAAAAAATTTTTGAAATAAACATGAAATATGAAAATATTGAAATGAAGATTTGATTTCTCTTCATTGTAAAATTTTCAACTCCTTTGACGATACTCTGACTGCTGTTTATGTATGAAAGTGGATGTTTATAGAGTGTCTATGGGCCACGGAGGGAAACCCTGGGTCAGTGATTTCAACCACCCAAACTATGTCGCAGGCAGAAATGCTGTGAAGAAAGGTACAGCTCTAGGGTTGATAAACTCACCCTTGGATGTTAATGTTTGTACAATCATGTACATGTATTCCAGATTTGTCCAAAACTAAGTGGATTGAGGACAGGGCAGATTTGAGGGGTCAGTTTGGAATAGATAGAGATATAAAAAAGTTTAGTCAGATAAGGGTTGGTATGTTGAAGGGGTAGGACATTGGGAATGCGTAGGAGGGTGTATTTAATCTAATGGTGGTACTGATAGTAGGCAGGTACTAGTGAGGTGCATTTGTAGAGAAGTAGGTACGTTTTGGGGTTCTGGGTGATTGTGGGGGACAGGGTGGAGGACTTTAAAGATGCAAGCAATTTTCAGTTAATATTTCTGACCTTTTTTTGTTCCCGAAACACTTTTTAACAAGGTTTTCAAAAAAAAATCCTGGTTATTAGAATGGGGTAAATCATTGAGTGGGTGTCAAACTGGTTGTTTCAATTTCTCCTGTTAGAATAGAGATACAGTTTTCATACTTGGTAGATAGATGGGAAAGGGAAATTTGGATTGATTTTCAGGACGATAGGGTCAAGGTCACTGTCACTAAAATACTTTTTTTGTTTTCGTTTCCATGAAATAAATTCTTTTTGGCATGAGGTATGATGATCAGATTAAGTAAACAGATACCTTATGGAAGAGGAGGATTGGGATTGATTTTTAGGTTAATAAGGTCAAGGTCACTGTTACTAAAAATAGTTTTGCTTGCCTCGGGTGACACTTGAAAACCTGGTTTCACATCATTTGACATGTTTCTTTTTTTTTTTCATGGAACAGGTAAGCTTGAATTTTTAGCTTCCTAGTTTGTCACATAGATAATGTAATTAAGGATATGCTCGATGCTACCTGTCCAGATTAGTGTCCTTTGGGGGGGGGGGATGCGGAGGAGATGTGATTGGAAGAATAGAGTTTAGGGATGACATTTCATTAGGGGGCGGAGCACTGTCTCTAGAGGGTATCCTGAGCATCATGGTTACAAAAGAACATTCTTACCCCTGTAAGGTCAGCTGGTTTCCATTTCAAGGAGTTTGTCTGTCTGTGTTGATTCAGGATCTATCAGGATGGTGATGGGGGAAAACCATGGGTCAGTGATTTTGACAATCCTAATTATGTAGCAGGCAGAAATGCTGTCAAAAAAGGTGAGATATTAACAGAAACCCCTTCCTGTCAGATTATTATGATTGATTGAGTCCTGATTACTGTTACTTTCTTTTAGCATGTATTTTATCCCATTAACATCAATTTTTAAACCCTTGGGAGAGGGAGGTTGTGGGTTTGATCTTCGACCGCAACGTAACAATGTCATTTAACCCTTTACCTCATAGAGGAAACCATGAAAAGACCTATGCGAACAACATAAAACCAGATCAGCCTGCGAGTAACTCGCAGGCTGATCAGGTTTTATGCTGTTCGCTGCTCCTCAGTGGTCTGGAAATGAGGAATTTGTAATTAAATTTGGTAAGGTTTAACTGCGGTTTTCTGCAGATCAGGTTTTATGTGGTACCTATTGAGTGCGTCAAAATGAGTCTATATGAGGGAAAGGGTTAAAATGGTACTGGTAGCTCCCTGCCTAACACTCAGAATATACAAAGGGTAGTTCCAGGACTGCTGGCCTGGTGTCAGTACAATGTGACTGGGTGTGGTACCATGCCACACGTCTACGGCATGATACTGCAGTGTGGATATATACAGTGGTTTTTCCATGTTCCATATTGGTACAATCACACTTTACCGTCAGAAATGATTAAATGTCTACATTAAATGTCTACAAAGAAAAATGATAGAACTACTGCTGAGCTGTATGCTTTTCAGTAACATTGCATGAACACCTTGTTTGTACCTACATGGTAAAACCCATTTATATGAAAAAGTCCAGATATTGACTATCGATGTAATCATGCAAGGCTTTTTGACCAAAACTTCTTCAATATATTTAAACAGAAGAGAGTTGGCACCCACTTTGTGTGATTTTGTTTTAAAGTAGCTTACAGGTAATTCTGGCTGATAACTTACAGGGAAAGTGTAAAGTTTGCAAATTCCTTATTGTCTCCCTTTGTATATACATGTATATGGGAATGTCATAGTTTTAAATCAAGTTTTCTTTCCATCCACATACTCATTTCAAATTGTCAAAATGTGTAAACTCTGTCCTTGAACCTCTGTTCAGATTTCTGATAATACTCTATACAAATTTCAGATGTGTAAAAAGAGTTTCTGTCATTTGATTTCAAGTTCAAGGTCAGTTTGAGGTCAAAGTTCATAACAATGGTATTCCATGTCCATCATATCTCCTGTATCATTGTAGAATTTTTCTAAAACTGTCATCTGAATTTCGGCAATATGCTAAATGAAGGTTTCAGTCCTCAATTAAGTTCTGTATTGGCAAGGTCACCACAGAGGGTAAGAGTTGACCTTTGTAAAGATTCATGACAAAAGACATTTTTTGTGGAAGCATCTAGTTTTATGATAAATGTCTTATATTTTTTAAACCAGTCCTTGTCAAATACTTAATTTTGAAAAATAAATACATAAAAAAATATTGAAATTGTTGTGGTTGACCTTTTATTTTTTCTATCCAAACTTTTTCAAATGAATGCACTGCTGTCATTGTCAGCTGTCAACATATTCTCTGTTTATTCAGTGTTCGGAGTGGAACCCGACATGACCCGAGAGGGTGGCAGTATCCCAGTGACCTTGACCTTCCAAGAGGCCACGGGTAAGAATGTCATGTTGCTGCCCATGGGCTGCAGTGACGACGGAGCACACTCCCAAAATGAGAAGATCAACCGATTCAACTACATCCAAGGGGTGAGTTGTCTCCCCTTTTACTATGATGACCCTGTAGATCCGTTACAACATGTTCCATTATAACACAAAAACACATGTGTAATGTGGTTCAATGTTGGGCCCAAATCTTTATATTATGGTTTGTTTTATCTATTTAAAGAGCATTTTCACATAGGTATGATGTGGTGTAGCTTGGTTTCAAGATTTGGGACTCCATATTTAGTGTTACAGTGCATCAAGTATATCTCAATTTCAGCTTTTTCTATTCCACATAACAATTCTATGATGTCACAAAAGGTAACAAGGGATTGTATTTTTAAAAGAGCTGGGTTTAAGGCCATCATTTGTTACTGAGCATTGATAAGTACATGTACATACAAGTTATTTGTATGAACTAGAAAAAAGGTGTCTAACAAGATGAGGAAATGATATTGATTACGCTCTACTCTTGATCAAAGATTTTATTTTTTATGTTTGTTGACATTTTTTAAATCAAAAGTTTTTACTATAGGTGATTAATACCCATGATCTACCACCTTGACTCGAAGATTAAAAAAAAAGTTTCGGAAAAAGAGAGGCTTTTTTTTTTATATATATCTTTCAGAGATGTGCCTTCCACTTATGTTCCATTAGATACATATTAAGATACAAAATCTTTATAACTTTTATTCACATATATTTTTTGTTTCTTTTTTTTTCCTTTACAGATTAAACTGCTTGGGGCATACATGGATGAGATTGGCAAAACAGACTAAGTTTGGAGGCAAGGGGGGTTTGCAGATAGGACATATAACATCAGTAATGTCTCATTCGGTGCCATTTCTGTCTCTAAAATGACTAGGACTTGCCAGATATTCTAGTTCATAGATCAACATGTACCTTGTGTGCTATTGATAATCAGAACATACCAGTGGTATAACAAATGCATGTTGTAAAATATCCATGCCATTGAATTTCTGTGATGTACATATTGTGTGAGAACTTTAACAACTATATATATTTACATTTTATTTTGAGACGTTAAGGACAAAACATTATGTATATTTGATGTTAAGTTTGGAGGTTGTTTTTACTAGAATCAGCTTACATGCTTTGAAATATTCATGATGAAATAAGCAACTGCTTTAGCAAATTTCAAAAACAAGATAAGAACAATAGACAAATCGTAACATATGCTTGTTCTTCTTAATATACAATATGTACTTTTTATTTGAAAATAAAGAAATGAAAAATCACCATGTAAAATAATAAATTGCCATATTTACTTTTACGTTATAATCAGTGTTTTTTTTCTATTCATAATCACTGCTGCAATAAAATTTGATATTTTTCAAGTTTGCTTTTATTTTCTCTTTTATTGTTATCCATTACCATTGATAACCAATTATGCAACACAGGAACTGAATAGAGTTTCAAAAGGCTTTTAAAAGTAACATATATGTACACATGAGGAAGTGTTAAAACTAGATTCAGTTTCATGTGAAAACTATTATGCAGGCCATATTTTTAATATTTATCTAAAAGAAAAAACAACAACAAAACACCACCTCATTTCAATATATTTCCTATCTTTGCTCATCCCTGCATTTCCTCTAGCAGCAGCTGGCCCCATAGTTCAGCACACAAATGATCAATACCATGAAACAAGCTTTTCCATTTAAGAAAAAAAAAAAAAAAATTATCAGAATCTTTAAATAGAGGATTCTCAATAATTAACGACTTACAAGAACGGTATCAAAACAAGTATCAAAAAAACATCACTTCCTGTCTGCCTCCGTTTTCCTCCACCTGTAAGTCAGATGTTGCCATATCAACTGAAGCAATAACAGGAAACTCCAAAATGTCAACAAAAAACATCAATTACTTGTTGGTTTTTATGATTTAATCAAAATATAATACATATGAAAAGAAAATGCATTTACTTAAATGCAACATTTTCCAAAATCATACATTGTATCGCAACAAATGATAGCTAGAAATGATAAAACATCTTGGTCTTGTATTTTCCTATTCCAAAGTGAACAAAGTTTTAGTTTTCACACCAATTTATAGAGAACTCATTTGGTAACGCTATCTCTTAAAACTGAATTACATGCACTGCTATTTTAACAAGTGTTAAGCTAATAGGCTTAAAGAACAGAATTTTACATGATCTTTGTTCTTCTATTAACAGTACACTAACAAATTGGAAATTAGAGGAAAACAAATGCATGAACAAAGAAACAAGATCTAAAATGAAATAGGATATTTGATCTTTATTTTTTTTTGTCATTTTAGTGTTAAATGTTCTTGTAAAACAATACATAAGTTCAGTTTGAAACTGATGACCTTTTATGGCCTATTGCTTTACAAGACAAGACCATAAAAACATAATTGCCATGATTAAAACATGCATGTAAACAAACAGAAAAACATATAACCTCGCATTACACATTCTCGCCAAAACCATTCACATCATCAAATAACCTGTAACAACCGATTTTCAATCCGAATAATCAATGTGACCAACCACCTCTACATCTTGGACAATATCTAGGAAATCAGAAAAAAAGGAAATCATTTACAGGTTTAAAGTCCACAGACTTTCCAAAAGAAAATTAGAAAAATATCACTGAAGGTGATGAATACCCCTGCTTCACTGCCTTGACTCACTGTTATGAAAAGACATTGGAAATTCTTACAAAATTGGACGGGACAACACACAATTCCTATATAACCCAAACTTCACTTCGTGATGCAGGGGTATAAAAATTATAATCGCTCACTTTAACCCTTTCCCTCATACAGACTCATTTTGACGCACTCAATAGGTACCACATAAAGCCTGATCTGCAGAAAGCCAAAAAAGGGAAATTTAAAAAATTTTTTTTTATATATTGCTCAATTCACTTGTTTTCATTATTATAATGATTGAAGATCTAAAACTTAGTTTTGAAAAAGTGGCCATTTTTGAAGGTTATTTTTCACTTCAAACAGTCCTTAATGAGACCCCTGAAGATGAATGTTTTTTCAGGTTTGTCTAAATATCACAGATATTTTAAAAACAGCACTTCAATACTCACAGCTGATATTCTGTTAAGCACCTTAATAAACTATAAGCGTTTTTGTCTTTCAGTATAGTTTGGATCTACCATGTTTAATAAGATGCCGGTACATAATTCATATGAAAGAGAAACAATAACCTTTCCTTATATGTGTCACTTATACCCAGGCAGTGACGTCTGAAAAGTTAGAATCGATGCATCTCAGATCTCGGCACATGACATTGTGTACTTCACTTTAAGACAAGCACTAGAATGGCAGTCCTGGATGGTTCCGTGATATGACTGTCGGTGATAGAATTAGACTTTGTCCTACAGAGGTTGGTTCCCTCACAAAAATGAAATACCAACACCGAGCTGGAGACCAGGGTTGGCACTGAAATATAAGAAAAGAAATTTTTAACAGATCTCAAGATATAAGTAGTCCAGTTGGAACATCTCTTCAACCAGAGAATCATGATTGAAACTTAGAATTTATATTTGTTTGACATTTCCTTTGTAGTTAAAACTTATTTTTTATTTTAGCATCAACTGGGGAAACCAGCTCTTACAACTCCTACTAATCCCTCCTGACAGGGTTGGACCAGTACTTTGTGCCTGGGAAGGTCTTTTTTTTTTTTTTTATTACTTCTGATTACTTCTCAGTTTTTTTGTAAAAACTGGAACATTGTTGGTTTTGAAGCGCTGGTCACAGAGGGCTGACCATGAATTTCCATCTCTTATTTCTAAATGCAGTTAGATTAGTATTGCAGTTAAACCTCAGCATATCAAATAAGCATTTCTGGAGTACAATAACCACTTAATCGGTGACAAATTGTACCGTAAACACTCATGTATTGTGTGCATTCATGTATAGTGTGCATCCCGAGTTTGAGGTTCAAAACCTTGGTAAAAATCTATTTCCCTTCTATAATGCGCACTCATTTTTTGTACATCGAGGAGGCAGCCATTTTGTTTAGCCGCAGGTGTTTTGTGAATATTCAATTGAACTACAGGTAACAAAAGATCTACTGCTCCCGAAAGTCAGCCATGCGATGATTATAATTACAACCTATATAAAAAAGTCGTTCGCTTGCATTGTTAGTTAATTATTATGCCAATAGTTGAGTAATTGTCTTCAAACGCTGACGCTTTGTTGCTTGTTTGTCACAAGTTCCTTTCCAAATGGAAATTGAAGTACACAATTATCTTTAACCAAACAGTTTTGTCCAAAATGGAACTTACTAGCTAGAATATCATCTGAATTTACTAAAAACAATCAGCTGATTGTATAATCATATCATAATGACAGTCATGATTTGTCTTGGTAATGACGATGCAATATCGCATTTGGCTTCAAGTCAATGAATTATTATGTAAAGTACAGTACAGTTATGAACAAGTTCTGGGTAATTCACAGCGATATACAAACAAACGAGAACAATGGTTTTGTAAGCATTTCTTTCACAATCAC
This sequence comes from Solen grandis, assembly GCA_021229015.1. Lineage (NCBI taxonomy): Eukaryota > Metazoa > Mollusca > Bivalvia > Adapedonta > Solenidae > Solen > Solen grandis. The sequence goes on along the minus strand of CM037790.1, from coordinate 39,626,670 downwards.
ATTGAAGAAATCACAAACAGACAAGAATTTTCTGGCAAGTATATACGAAAGAGTTTTAATACCAATTCAAAATATGAACACCAATCATATAGACTTCGCCAATCGCCGATATGGCTTCCTAGTGGGTGGGGTAAAGTTTGGAAACACAAAGGAAAAACTGAATTCTCATGTATTGTGTGTACCCCTTCTCAGATATCGAAACTGAAGTCATAGAAATGCGCACAATACATGAGTGTTTATGGTACTTGCAATTCTTTTAATATATGTAGAGAGGACAGTTTCAGTGAAAAAATAACATTTTATTTTCAATGTATCAAAGCAAGACTCAATAGTATGATGAACTCAAAATGGGGAAGGTCGTCCCAACCTATGAAATCCCTTTCTCCACTATTAGTTCTGTACTCACCTGTCTCCCTTTAGCAGCCAGACCGGTACCACATAGTTGAGCTCTACCCTAGCCACGCCTCCAAGCCTGAGGGCCAGGCCACATCCATATGACAAACGTAGAGAATTGCGGAAAAGATCGAGGTTTTCACGGTTTAGTTGGTCTGGAAAAACAAATAACATTCCTCAAATGTGTAAAAGAAATAATTCAGCATATAAAAAAAAGTTTTATAACAAATCTAATAATTGATAATGTTCCATAATGACCCTGTGCTTCATATAGACTAATTTTGATGCATTGGCATACAGAGCAGACTTGGATAAGACCAGGGTCTCCTCTGTTTCCTTGTACAATACTGAAGTTATGATTCTAAGTAGTCTGATGGCAATGAAAAATCCCTCATTCATATGCAGTCATTTAATATTCATCAATTCATAAACCTTATGAACTATAAGCAATTATTATAAACAAACTAGAACTCCGCGAGTGGGATGTGTCGCCTCACGGTGACCTATCTGTTGACAGTAAAGATGCCAATTTGTCTGCCTAATTGTTCATATTTCATCTGGCATCAGGCAACACATCGGTATCAGAGAGTTCTAGTTAGGCTCGTATCACATAAACTATCGACATCAGGTGACACATAATATTTGTGAAGCTTTTACGAGAGGTTTGTTTCATATATGATTCTTGTGCAATGCACTCCACATCATTGCAAAAAACAAACATATCAAGTCTCGAGTCATTTAAACTTATGGGGAAAAAGAAATGCTCTGGACAAAAAATTCTTAAAGAAAATTTATCAAAGGGGAATAACTCAAAAAGCGCACAAGGTAGAGTTATGGTTCTTGTGCACTGCACTCCAGGTCATTGCAAGAAACATACATATCAAGTGTCAAGTCATTCAAACTGATGGTGACAAAGTTATACTCCGGACAAGCAGATGTGGACACCGCCCCTGCCGACGACAAAAGTAACCCCTATATGTCGCCTGACTAGTCAGGCGTCACAAAAAGGGGGAAAAATCTTCTGACAAAATGCCAGGAACACAGAAAGTAAAAATTTACAAGCCTTATGACTAACAAGGGTGAAACAAAAGAACACCTACCTCTGCTGAAGTCCCTCAGTACCCCACAGTTTCCCGCGGTAACAAAAAAGTGTGACCTGAAGAGTTCACCTAGCCCACCTGCCCCAGCCTTGAAGGGGAGGGGCGTGTACAGGTGTAGGGCTCCCATGCAGTACATATCCCCGCCCAGGGCATTACCTGTAAGAAACAGATACTGGTAACAAAATAACTCGACACCAAAACAAGTGATGCGCCATCTTGTTTTGCTGGAGTTGTCTGGCAGATGTTTGATTGCACTACAAGTGGCAAATGTTCGTTTATTTCAGCAAGTCAGATGTAATGCAGTGATTATTTTTCAAACCTTTAGTATCCACAAAGTTATGCATTTGCATTGTTTCTGTGATGGTTTATGTAGTAGATAGTTTGAGTGGTAGTCTCAATATGACAACACCTTATAGTTTGTAACATGTCCAAATTTCATAAAAATGCCTCAAAGGGTTCAGTGAAAAAATAAGTTGCTACAGAAACTGTGACTAAGATTCTTTGTTGAATGAAGGGGCAATGTTAGATCCATGACAGAGTTACATACTTTTGCAGCCTAGTGGAGGGAATGAGTACTCCAAGTTTCGTAACAATTCCATAAAATGAAAAACTGGTAATGAACGAAAATCTTTTCTCTTGATATATATAGTTTTATTAATACATGTATATTTGTGACAGCAATAAAATTGCTTATCTGATATTTGATGCTTTGCATAAGATTTAATCATTGCAAAAGAATTATATGTAATATTACTTTTAAAAGACTCGCATCTCTATATACAGAGAAAAAAGAAGAAAAAAATGTTAAAATTGCAATAACAAAGGTCAGAATATTTTTTGTTATTTTATAAATTAAAATAATTATGTCGATGTCATAAACATTGTAGTATTGGCATTCCAAAAAAAAAAATTACAGATGAAAAACCATGAACATAAAAACAAACCACAGACTGACATTTTTAAATTGATTATCATTAATACATGATAAAAACAAAACACAGAGACATATGTGTTTAGGAGGTCAACACTAAAAACTTACCATCACTGTTTGGTCCGACACCTTTCATGTTAAACCCCCTGAGTGTCAGAGGACCCCCCAGGAAGAATTTGTCATTGATTAACGTCTCCTGGTTAGGGTCCAAGGAGTTCAGTAGACCCCCTGCCATGGACGCCTGGAACACCTGAGGACAAAAGTCACTAGATTAATGATACAACGACAGTTCCTGTGATCATAAGGTTAGAGCATTCGCCCTGATCCCCAACTTCCATATACTAAAGTAATTTAAACCAGACCTGATGAAAATATGGACAGGTTTTTTCCAGATTTTTTTTTTCATCAAAAGTAGGTCAAAGGTCACAAGGTCAATTAAAACAAGAGGTCGCTCACCTGAGAAAGATGATTGCTTAAGAAATAAAGATGCTTGAGTGTAAAAGTGAAATATGGCATTTTTTTTAATATTAAAAGGGGCATAACTCCTGAATTTACAAGTCAATATCAGTGAGATTATGGGCATAAACATTGTCTTAAAGTTTAAACAACGTGAAATATGTTTTTTTTTTTATTAAAAGGGGCATAACTCCTGACCTAATTGACGGATCTCAGCCATAATCGAACTCAATCGAGACCTTATGGTCATAAGCATTGTCATAAAGTTTGAAGATGATTGCTCAAAAGATGAAGATGCTAAAGTGTAAACAAAGTGAACTAGAGGGCCAAGATGGCCCTAGATCGCTCACCTGAGAAAAGTATCATTCATTGCCTGTACAAAACAGATTGCTTTAGAATTAGTTGATGAGGTGAAACAATGTTCAGGAATTTTCTGACCCCATCCACAAAAGATATCATCATGACAAACATTCTGCCAAAGTTTGAGGATGATTGGACCAAAAATGTTGCCCTCCGAGTATAAACAAGATTTTTCTAAGATTTGACCTACTGACCTACTTTTCGGTCTGGCCCGGCCCATTTTCGAACTGGTTCGAGATATCATCAAGACAAACATTCTGACCAAGTTTGAGGAAGATTTGATCAAAATTGTGGCCTCTAGTGTGTAAACAAGATTTTTCTAAGATTTGACCTCTGACCTACTTTTTGATCCAACCTACCCATTTTCGAAAGGGTTCAAAATATCATCAAGACAAACATTCTGACCAAGTTTGAGGAAGATTGGATCAAAATTGTGGCTTCTAGTGTGTAAACATCAAAATTGTTGACGGACGACGGACAATCAAGTATCCCAAAAGCTCACCCTGAGCTGTGCTCAGGTGAGCTAAAAATGGCATTTTTTTAATAATAAAAGGGGCATAACTTCTGAACTAATTGACGGATCTCAGCCATAATCGAACTCAATCGAGACATTATGGTCATTAGCATTGCCATAAAGTTTGAAGATGATTGCTCAAAAGATGAAGATGCTAGAGTGTAAACAACGTGAAATATGGCATTTTTTGAATATTAAAAGGGGCATAACTTCTGACCTAATTGACGGATCTCAGCCATAATCGAACTCAATCGAGACATTATGGTCATTAGCATTGCCATAAAGTTTGAAGATGATTGCTCAAAAGATGAAGATGCTAGAGTGTAAACAACGTGAAATATGGCATTTTTTTTAATATTAAAAGGGGCATAACTCCTGACCTAAGACGGATCTCAGCCATAATCGAACTCAGTCGAGACATTATGGTCATAAACATTGTCTCAAAGTTTGAAGATGATTGCTTAAGAAATAAAGGTGTGATAGAGTGTAAACACTAAAAATTGTTGACGCCGCACGACGGACGCTCACGGGATCACAATAGCTCACCCTGAGCATTGCTCAGGTGAGCTAAAAAAGGTCAACCTGATAGGACGCCTGACCAGACATCAATTAAAGGACAGAAATTTTCATTGAAAAACCCTTCCAAAAAATTGTGCTGGTTTATGTTGCTTGTGCATGGTGCTCTGCATATAAAGGTAGTTGTAGGACTGGTTGGCCCATTGTTAGGATATTATAACTGGGTGTGGTATAATATGACATGTTTATATCATGAAACTGCAGTCAGATAGCACTATATCTGTCTCAAGTAGACAAAACTGAAATATTGCTTGTGGTTATATTTCATGCTTCAATCAACAAAACTATACTTACTGTGTCATAAAATAAGCGTTGGTTTAACTGAAATTCTACATCGTTCTTCACAAAGTTTGCATTTCCACCAATACCTGCATATTCCTGTCATAAAAAAAGATCCAACTTCATATTCATTATACTAATAGTTTGTGTTAGTAAATGTAAGCAATGAAGAAAATGTAGGTAAAGAATGAGAGATAGTATTACCAAATGTGGGACATACAAAGCAATATTTTGAAAATGTGCAAACAAAAGAGACGAAGAACATGGTAGCAGATTACAAGGTACAGAAGAAACAAAGGAAACCAATGAAGATCAAAAAGAATTAAAATAGACAAAAAAGAAGGAAAAGAACAGTGAGAGGTGAAATATGAAGGGAAGGTTGACTGTGAAGAAGAGTACAGTATCTAGAAGAAGCATATATCACTGCAGATCCATGACTTGTAGATTCCAACACTACTGGGGCAAGAACTTTCCATGAACTTCTCAGGAACAAAGTACTGGTCCAGTCAAGTGTGCTCTAATGATGTAAATGGAAATAATTTTAAATGAAATTAGAAAATTAGAGTGTGAAGAGAATGACTAAAAGAACAGAAATGATAGAGATTGAAATGAACTGATAAAAGAAATAAGACAAAGTGTTGACAGACAAAAAACGAAGAAAACTTTTACCTGTGTAAGTCTGAATAGAGAGCCTTCCTTCGGAAATATGGGGTCATCACGACCATCTCGAACATAGGTGTGCTGAAATATGCGACAAATAAACAGTCACCAATGACATAGTATCCAGGTATAAAGAAATTTTAAAATAGAGTTTATGAATAAGCTACTTTATGGATTGACATCCTCTTAATTAACAAACAAGATAGTCAATAAACTTCTAGAAATATGACAATAGGTGACTGCTCATTAGTGGATTTTTTTTCTAAAACATTGTTACTAATATGCCAACATGTTTCAACTGGCAGTCTGCCTTTGTCCTGAGATTAGAAGATTGATTGAGAGGTTGAAAGAGAGCTAATCATTTTAATTATTTATAACAGTTGTATTCCAATTAGCTTAAAAGTACTTTAAGACCGGATCTCTACTTGTAACTAAACTGCTAATGAATACCAGTTTTAAATCTCATCAGTCTTAAAACAAACTTGATGCTCTAGTTTCAAGAATATTGAATATGGTGTGGAAGGTAGCCCTGCTTTAAGAATGAAATTCATCATACCTTAAGACAGGACTTGAGACTGTGGCCAGCCTGTTCTCGTACAATGAAGGACGTCGTGTTGGAGAGAGATCTAAGGTCACGCCACACCGCCTCCCACTTGATGTTGTGCTCTCCTATCAAGGATGGGAACTGGCATCGAGAGTTAAAATACAACGGTTACAAAAACAAACAAACCATCAGACGACTCCTATATACTCCCTCTCAAACTTTATTTGCGGGGGTATAATACAATGTTTAACTGTTTATTTTATTTTTTAGTTACACTTGTATGGGGACCGCAACACTCTCTTCAAAACAGGGTATAATTAGAACTATCATTTTTGGTGACTAATAATTCCTATGTCTTCATGTAATGTGTAGGACAAGAAGCGATGGGGTGGGACAAGCATAATTTCTATATAGCCCCCACTTCTGTGAAGTCAGCGTATAATTAATGCATTATGCTTTATACTTATGTTTTATATCAAGGACTAAAAAACACACGCCTGTATTATACGTTTTCTTTTTACATAAAAATGAAATTCAAATGTATACTATATACATGTATTTACTTCATAAAACATGAACTTTATGACTGAAAATATTCAAAAACATTGAAAAGTGTATGTACATTATCATATAGTAAGTGTTTTTATTATAATAACCCAGTTATCAAAAGTGTGTGTTTTCAAAGTCCTCATTTTCATTCTATGTTAGAGGAAGGGAAAGTCCTATCAGATTAAAGGATAACGCTCAGTCTGGACTGAGTTAACCACATCCTTCTCCTCTCAAAAGTCCTGAAGGCTAGCAAACAATATAAAACCTGATACATGTCAAGGGCTGACCAAACAGTTCCATCTCCTTCTATTTCCATATGCACTCAGAACAATTTTGGGGTCAACCCTCAAAGAAGTTCATTGCATACTGATCTGATTTTAATACAAGTGACATAGGTTATTCCTTTGTTGACTCTTTGTTGCAACTATTAAATGAGGCTGATCATTAACTACAAAGAATAAAAGGCTCCATGGCTAAGTCTTTGACTTATTTAAGGCAATCCATCATTCTTTAAAATTAAAATCATGGTCCTTCAAATGCTAAAAAAAGACTTCAGAGTAGATGCAAGCATCCACTAAGTGTTGTAGGCTACTTTCCTCTTAGTATATAAAGGCTTGCATTTACTATAAAATTCCCACAATCACTTGATGGACTGTGACCACAATTAAAAGATGGATGTATAACCTTAACCCCTTACTGCTGTTGGTCTGATTCCCAGTCTGGTTGTTCCTTTTGAGCAAGCTTTCCAGCTGGCCTGCTCTAGGTCAGTAATGCTACCCTGGTGCCTCTATGTACTCACAATCTTCCCAACTTGTTATTAGCTGAACATCGCTATGTGACTGAAATACTGTCATGGCAACCGTAATATCCAAAACAACAACAAAGTAAAGGGTATACATACGCTGAAGTCTGTACTGACGCCCCGGTCCATCTCTTTGTAGCCACTCCAGGGATACTCCCCATGTGCTTGGAATACCGATGCTCCTAGTCTGTAAACATACCAGTACACACAACATTTTTTTTAAAACTTTTATCATCCTCGTCAGCAGGTTGGGGAACCATCCTGTAATTTACCTTGCAATATTTAAACACATCATATATTATGTAACAGTGATAAATGTATCTTTTGATTTAAAGTTTGTTTTTAAATAAAACTAGAACTATCACTGAAGGTGATTCATACCCCCACCCCCATCTTTGACACAGGATGTATTCACATGACACATAAAACGAATGTTCACACATAGGATTTGGGCTTATAAGCATACCAAAAAAAAATATTATCACTAAAGGTGATCAATACCCACACCGGAAGTCTGTCATGTGTAGGAATACAGTTTCAAAAGTTTGCGTGAGTGTAAGACTACATGTATGTAAGGTTTAAAGTAAGTGTGAGCAATGGTTCAAAAGTTTTGGACAATGCTAAAAAGTTTTGACAGACAGACAGAGAGACACACATACAGACACACAGAAGAAAACAATTTGCCCCCCAGATCTGTAGCTGAGGAGATAAAAATCGTCTATTTTTTTTAAAAACCTTTAAAATTTTTGGTTTTAAAAAATTTCATCAACCAGCTACTTTAGTATTGGAAAAAAAAGGGTCCTTTCAAAATACATGCAGAGTTATGGTTCTTAGGCACTGCACTTCCTCTCATGAAGGTCTATCTACATATGAAGTTTGATCAACATAAGTACAGTAGTTTTGGAGAAATGCTCCGGACAAAATCAAAAGACAAAAATTAACAAAGGGGAATAACTCCTTTAAAAAGCATGTAGAGTTATGGTTCTTATGCACTGCACTTCCTCTCATCAAGATCAATCTACATATGAAGTTTCATCAACCTAGCTACTTTAGTATTGGAGTTATGCTCCGGACAAAATCAAAAGATTAAAAATGACAAAGGGCAATAACTCCTTTCAAAATACATGCAGAGTTATGGATCTTGTGCACTGCACTTCCTCTCATCAAGATCAATCTACATATGAAGTTTATCAACTAGTACTAGTTTTGGAGATGCTCGGACAAAATCAAAAGAAAAAATGACAAAGGGCAATAACTCCTTTCAAAATACATGCAGAGTTATGGTTCTTAGGCACTGCACTTCCTCTCATGAAGGTCTATCTACATGTGAAGTTTGATCAACATAAGTACAGTAGTTTTGGAGAAATGCTCTGGACAAAATCAAAAGACAAAAATTAACAAAGGGGAATAACTCCTTTAAAAAATGAGAGTTATGGTTCTTTGCACTGCACTTCCTCTCATCAAGATCAATCTACATATGAAGTTTCATCAACCTAGCTACTTTAGTATTGGAGTTATGCTCCGGACAAAATCAAAATATTAAAAATAACAAAGGGCAATAACTCCTTTCAAAATACATGCAGAGTTATGGTTCTTGTGCACTGCACTTCCTCTCATCAAGATCAATCTACATATGAAGTTTCATCAACCTAGCTACTTTAGTATTGGAGTTATGCTCCGGACAAAATCAAAAGATTAAAAATGACAAAGGGCAATAACTCCTTTCAAAATACATGCAGAGTTATGGTTCTTATGCACTGCACTTCCTCTCATCAAGGTCTATCTACCTATGAAGTTTCATCAACATAGGTACAGTAGTTTTGGAGAAATGCTCCGGACAAATATTTGTAGACCAACCGCCGGACCGACGGACCGACCGACCGACAGGGTGACTCCTATATACCCCCCCAAATTTCATTTGTGGGGGTATAAAGATTATTATTACCTTCCCAGTTTACTGTCTTATTATTTCAAATACATTACTTAAAGTAGATCACTATTTTTTTATCATCATTTTAGATGTATCAAGTCTACAAAACAAATATGTTTATTGTTTTGGAAGAAGTAACTTAACTTTAAAAAAAGAAAGAAAGATTAAAATTTGTGAACACTAGACAATAATAGGGACAATAATAACTAATTTGAGTATGTTTTAAGCAAGAGGTTATCTATCTCAATACAATACTGAGTATAGCAGTAATCAGAGCTACTAAAAGAATGGTTAAGTGATATGACTGACATAAGAAGTCACCTGACACATATGTTGTGTACAGTAAAACATGTAACAAAGGCCTTAAGGGACCTTTATCTGCTTTTATTCAATGTTTAAATTCAATATAAATCTAATGCAGAGATTCTAGTCAATGGCCTTTTTTCATGGAAGTGAATAATACAGATAATTCACTAATACAGCTTTGACTGTGCAAAATAAAGCTCCACTTCACAAGGTGATTCGTTATAATTAATATGCAGATGGTTAGGAGACAGTTATTGAGAAGTAGAGAAATACTGGGATATTTACACCACCAAGGAGCATTTTAAAGATATAAGACCTTCATTTTTGGCAGAGGATTGTCAGAGGTGTAAATTCCTAAAATTACCACTTGCACTTACCAAACTGAGATGGTAAAATCAAGAAAACTACAAGGGTTAACTGGCCAGGGAGAGTGGTTGAGTGGAATTTTACACCCCTGGTTGTTGAGGTCAGGGGACAGAAAATGTAACTATGACAACATAATGTACATGTATATCTTACACAATATCTGGATTGCCATCTAACATCTTCTTGACGTTAACTGCGACACCCCTGCTCTGTTTAGTGCCATATGTATATTCCACAGTCATTTTCTCTGCTCGGCCAAATATGTTAGGTATTCTGATGTTGAACAGCTGTAAACATGTAACAAGAGGCCCATGATGGCCCTAAATCGCTCACCTGAGATAAATAGGTTGACCCAAGGAACATCTGTACCAATTTATTTTAAAATCTGGCCAGTAGTTTTGAAGAAGATAAAGTTTATTTTAGCAGCTTTTGTGAAGGTTGACCCAAGGATCATCCCTGCCAAGTTTAATCTAAATCTGTCCAGTGGTTTCAGAGGAGATGTTGTTTAAAGGTTTCTCTATATACATATAAGGCAAATAAGCCCCGCCCCTGGCGGCCTTGTTTATTTACGGATCGGAATAATTTTAGCAACTTTGGTAGAGGTTGACCCAAGGAACATCTGTACCAATTTATTTTAAAATCTGGACAGTTGTTTTGAAGAAGATGATTTTTAAAGTTTTCATTTTTTTTTCTTTTTGTTGCCATGGCAACCAGAGTTCTACATGGATCAAGTTTGTTTTAGCAACTTTTGTGAAGGTTGACCCAAGGATCATCCCTGCCAAGTTTAATCAAATTCTGTCCAGTGGTTTCAGGAGATGTTGTTTAAAGTTTTCCCTATATACATATAAGGCAAAAGAGCCCCGCCCCTTGCAGCCATGTTTTTTTACGGATCAGAATAATTTTAGCAACTTTGGTAGAGGTTGGCCCAAGGAATATCTGTACCAATTTATTTTAAAATCTGGCCAGTAGTTTTGAAGAAGATGATTTTTAAAGTTTTCTTTTTTTTTGGTTGCCATGGCAACCAGAGTTCTACATGGATCAAGTTTATTTTAGCAACTTTTGTGGAGGTTGACCCAAGGATCATCCCTGCCAAGTTTAATCAAATTCTGTCCAGTGGTTTCAGAGTAGATGTTGTTTAAAGGTTTCTCTATATACATATAAGGCAAATAAGCCCCGCCCCTGGTGGCCATGTTTTTTTACGGATCGGAATAATTTTAGCAACTTTGGTAGAGGTTGACCCAAGGAACATCTGTACCAATTTATTTTAAAATCTGGCCAGTAGTTTTGAAGAAGATGATTTTTAAAGTTTTCATTTTTTTCCCCTTTTTGTTGCCATGGCAACCAGAGTTCTACATGGATCAAGTTTATTTTAGCAACTTTTGTGAAGGTTGACCCAAGGATCATCCCTGCCAAGTTTAATCAAATTCTGTCCAGTGGTTTCAGAGGAGATGTTGTTTAAAGGTTTCTCCATATACATATAAGGCAAATAAGCCCCGCCCCTGGCGGCCATGTTTTTTTATGGATTGGAATAATTCTACCAACTTTGGTAGAGGTTGACCCAAGGAACATCTGTGTCAAATTATTTTGAAATCTGGCCAGTAGTTTTGAAGGAGATGATTTTTAAAGTTTTCAAATTATTTTTCTTTTTGTTGCCATGGCAACCAGAGTTCTTCATGGATCAACTTTATTTTAGCAACTTTTGTAGAGCCTCACCCAAGGAACATTCCTGCCAAGTTTCATTAAATTCTGTCCAGCGGTTTCAGAGGAGATGTCGTTTAAAGCAAATTGTTGACGACGGACGACTGACGACGCACGACGACGGACGCCGGACGAAGGGCGATCACAAAAGCTCACCTTGAGCACTTTGTGCTCAGGTGAGCTAAAAATGATAATAATGCCACTGGAAATGTATCATTCAATCTTCTGAAGTAAACCAAAAAGAATGAAAGTAGCTCTGACATCATATTTAAAAATTTAATGATTTAAAAAAGATTCACAAAATCTTGAATTAACAAAAAAAAGAAAGAAAGAAATAAGTAGACTTATCTTCCATATTTTTTTGGGAAAATGCGTCATTTTCATTATATTGAGGAAAGAGGCATGCTGGGGTAATTAGCAAATTTAGGGAAAACTGGATGAATTTAAAGAAATGTGCAGAGATAAAGATAACCATGAAGGGCCCCTGATTAAGAAGGTAATACAGAAAACTATGTAGTTTTTAATTTCCAGTAAAACACAAAAACTTTTTTAATTTTTTAGTCAATCATCCCTCAAGTATAATTAACTTCACATACAATAATTATAATAAGAGAAAGAGGGACCATACCAAGTTTCCATCATTAGTCCCAATCTGTGTGTGCGCCCCTCCTGACATGAACCTCTGTTCCTCCACAAAGTACTTAACTTCATAGCCGAAGGGTCCAGAGAAAAATTAAAAAAAATTAAATTTTAAACAATATTAATTTTATAATACTGAAGAAGCTTACTGCTAAGTACTTACAAAATATAAAACTTACAAAATACAAAAAGTAAGTATATGAATGTTAAATTTTGTAACAGAGATTTTTTATTTATTTCATACTATACCTTTGCATGTATCAATGATGACATCTACTGACTTAAAAACTCCAAGATTTCTCAACTTCTCCTTTCCTAGTTGAATGTTTTGGATCAGCTACAAAAAAAAAATTAATTTGAGCTTGTCTTGTTTTTGTTTTTTTTTGTTATTTTTTATATCAATTTTATATATATGTACATATATGTTGGACTGGTCTTTAAATCTAGAAATTCTGAATGTCAATGAGATATTTTCAACAGTTTCATTTCCTCAGAATGTAAACAAGGTCAGTCAAATGCCCTGTGACTCTAAGAAAATGGGAAGGCCTGGAGAGCTTCCCAAACTTTGGCTGGTACCCTCTACCTCTTTCTCCTCATATCACATTGTAAAATACATGTACCAATCACTTGGATTGTTTTACCTCATAAATGTGTTGTTGTTTTTTTTGTTCCTGTGAAAATTTGGGCAAATTATATTTCAAAGAGAAAATTATGAATAACACTGTAAACAATTCTAACAAGTGTACAATTTCAAAATTTGCACATGTCTCAAAAGTATACAAACTTTAACTGTTCTGTGAGAGCAAAAATGCCACTGTCATTGTTAATAATGTCCTGACTTACATCAAAAAAGTTCTCTGTTTCAAATATTCCCTCCAACTGCTTTGAAATGATGTCATCTTTTGTTCTGCTGACTCCATCAACAGTTATCCTTTTTATGATTGCCTGGAAAAAATATGAAGTTGATATAAATCAGAAATTTGCACATGGAAAAGTATAAAAGATTAAACATAATAATTTTAAGGTAGCTTAAAAGGATAATAACAGTTTTGCAATTTAACCAGTAAAATATTTGCAACTGCAGCTTTCAAATCCAAATCAAAGCTCTGTCTGAAAATAAAAACTGTACCTGGTCAGAACTGAAGGAATTTTATCTGTAACATTTCTGGTCAAAGAATCAACATGGATCAAAAGTCATGTTTCTACTTTTAATGAAACTGGTAAGTGTCTGGGATATAGGCTAATACTAAACTCATAAGTGAACTGTCATGTCAAATCAATTTAAATATCAAACATTTAGTTTGTGTACTTACAGGGGTGTCTCTTAGATTGACAACCTTCTCGCCTGAAGTAGAAAACAAGTCAACATTTTAGTAGAAAGTCTTGCTATTACAAGTGTTATAAAAATGAAACTTATAATTTGTATTTCTATTTGAACTATTTAGAATCATGGAAATTCACAAAGGCCCTGCTAATGCTTCCGTAAACTCATTCTGTCACTGGGTGACGATCATTATAACTATCTTGAAATGTAAATTTCAAAAATATCAAAGTGTCACAGTTTTGGATTCACTCTGCTACACTCTTGGTGGACTTTTCCCTACAACCTGTAACCCATATTGGTGATTTGTGTAAGCGGTCTGGTAGATCAGTTGGTATAGCATAAACCCTGCAAGTGAGGGGTCCAGATTTTCACTTGGTTACACTTACATCAACTGCTTCTCTTAATTTTATCATAGGAAAATAATCTCTGGAATGACATCTCAAATGACATAACTGACAATGTTATTTACAGTTGTGAGCTGTGGTTCCAACTGCTTAATTATAATGTCTTTGCTAATGTTGATAACAAAAATGAATAGTGAAAACATTGAAGCATTAAGCCCAGAAAACATGGTGACTGCGGATCTGAAGGTTGTTTGTTCCAACCCTGTTAAAGGCAAGAATGTTCCATGCCCTCTTCATGCAAGAAGTACTGGTCAAACCATGGTAACATATATGACAATGCCTAAGAGTGAATATTAGGATGGTGTTCCCTCGTTCACAATAAGTATTAACGGACTGGAATGGAAATAAAATATCACTGAAGTCTTAACCTCAATTTATTTCTGTATATCACTGTTATGCCACCTTTGTGACATAATGTGAAAACATTTTTTTCTGCCTTTTTTTATAACATATTAAAAACATTTTATTGTTCATCAGGTTTGGTCTACATGGAAAATCCCATGATTCTCTGGTATTGCGGTATTTCTTAAAAAGCTCCACCTACATGTGACTGCCGTCACGGTCACTACATTATCAAAACAATTGTCATTCATAAAAACAATGCAGAAGACAAAGTTCTAACATTTGTCAATTCATTATTTATGCTATATTTATGTTTTTTGGTGGACATAGGGTGACTGCAAGAAATTGTTTTCTTAGCATTTACAGAGAGGTGTAACCTTTTTTATTTTATTTCAATAAAAATCGCAACTCTGTAAATTATAAAGTGGTGGACACTAGGTGGTGATCGCTAAATCTACCCGACAAAATGTGATTATCACCATACGAGAGAACCTGGGTTTCCAACAGGCACCACTATAACAGGAAGAAACATCAATAAGCTCATCCCTAAAACTAGTTCTATATAATATGCTGTTGCTTTGTGATATTTTCTTTCTGTGGCAAAGTGATGTCATATTGAAAAGCCTCAAAAACACATAGCAAAATAAAAAATATGCAACTTTCATAATTAAAGTAATAATTATCTTTATATAACTTAATTCAACCTAAAAACCCAAATCCGCTAAATTTTGTACAAAATTACACTGAAATTCTTTCATTTAAGCTTATTGATTAAATGTGAACAACCTCTTCACTCTAGAATTCTAAACTCCATTACTATGGGTAAATAAATTTTCGAACCGTAGCAGGCGAAAATTTTAACTGGGACTTATCAAGTACATACAGATCATGCTTATAATTTTGTTACATGAGAATGTTTTAATACAATATCTAGATGACAAAGTCATCAGTCACAGGAATCACTCTTCTCCATTCCTGATACTTTCTTTTAAAATTTCGTATAAAAATAAAAGTGGATTTACTATCAACCATATTTTGAAAATGAACCAATCAGCTATCAATATGGTGTCAACATATATACATGAAAATAGGTCAGATTACTTGTGCTAATTATTCATTGAATTTGGGTTTAAAACACATTGTCACTGTAAGTTAGTTGTTTCTATTGTATAAGAAATGTTTTTTTTCTTCTACTCCTGGTAGTTTTAGATGCAGTCGTTTTGTATTATTGACTTTATAACAGATGAAACATTCCGCCCTGATTTCACTGCGGAACGTGCTATGTGTTTTTGAGGCTTTTGGATATGACGTCGCTTTGCCCCAACTAAAAAAATATCACAAAGTGACGAAATATTCATAGGACTACCCTAAATCTATCCTTTGAAAATGTTTTCTGGACTGACAGCCTAATGCTTCACTAATCTTTTTTTGTTTTCAACCTTAGCAAAGACATATTAAGCAGTGAACTACACCAACCAACTCCGTTGTGTAA
>CM037790.1:39560905-39610905 GCA_021229015.1 Solen grandis | reverse complement strand
ACCAAGACATTCACCACAAGTAAAACCCAGGACATTCACCACAAGACACACCAGGGCATCCACCACAACACATCACAGGACATACACCAAAAGACCCACCAGGACAGCCATCACAATAAACCCAGAACATTCACAAGACACCCCAGGACATACACCACAAGACAACTCCAGGACATACACAACAAGACCACACCAGTACATACACCACAAGACACCCCAGGATATCCACCACACGACAACACAGGACACCCACCACAAGACACTCAAGGACAAACTCCCCAAGACACTCCAGGACATACACCATGACACAACCCCAGGACATATACCACAAGACACTCCAGGACATACACCACAAGACAACTCCAGGACATACACAACAAGACCACACCAGTACATACACCACAAGACACCCGAGGATATCCACCACACGACAACACAGGACATACACCACAAGACACTCAAGGACAAACACCACAAGACACTCCAGGACATACACCATGACACAACCCCAGGACATACACTACAAGACACTCCAAGACAAACACCTCAACACAACCCCAGGACATTTTTCACAATATAACCCCCAAGTAATTTACCACAAGAAAACCCAGGACATACACTAAAAGACACCCCAGGACATATACCACAAGAAAACCCCAAGCATACACCACAAGTAAAACCCAGGACATGCACCACAAGACACCTCCTGGATATACACCACAAGACACCACAGGACACCAAACACAAGAAATCGACACAAGACACCAAAGGACACCCACCACAACATACCTTAGGACAACCACCACAAGACACCGCAGGACACCTCCCAGAAGATACCACAGGATACCTACCACAAGACAAAACAGGACACCCACCACAAGACACCACAGGACATCCACCACAAGACATTCCAGGACACCCACCACAAGACAACACAGGCCCCCACCACAAGACACCACAGGACATCCTCCACAAGACACCCCAGGACATACACCAAATGACAACCCCAGGTCATATACCACAAGACAACCATCAGACATACACTAAAAGACAACCCCAGGACATACACCACAAGAAAACCCATGACATAAAACACGACACATTACACCACAAGACATACCAGGATAGCCATCACAAGAAACCGGCCCACAACAAGACACAGGACACCCACCACAAGACAACACAGGACACCTACAACAAGACATGACAGGACATACACCACAAGACACCGCAGGACCCCCACAAGACACCCACCACAAGACAACAGGACACCCACCACAAGACAACACAGGACACCTACAACAAGACATGACAGGACATACACCACAGGAAAACCCAGGACATACACCACAAGACACCCCAGGATATCCACCACAAGACACTCAAGGACATACGCCAAAAGACACTCAAGGACATACACCACAAGACACACCAGGAAAGCCATCACAAGACAACCCCAGGATATACAACACAAGACAACACAAGACACCACAGGACATCCACCACAAGACATTCCATGACATCCTCCACAAGACACTCCGGGACATACACCACAAGACAACCCAAGAACATGCATGCCAAGACACCCCAGGACATATACCACAAGAAAACCCAGGACATACACCACAAGACACTCCTTGACATACACCACAAGACATACCAGGACAGCCATCACAAGACAACTCCAGGACACCTCCCACAGACACCACAGGACACCAAACAAAAGAAATCACAGGACACCAAATACAAGACACCTAAGGACACCCACCATAACACACCTCAGGACACCCACCACAAGACAATGCAGGACATACATCACAAGACACCAGAAGATATCCACCACAAGACACCCGAGGATATCCACCACAAGACACTCAAGGACATATATCACAAGAAAACCCATGACATAAACCACAAGACACTCCTGGACATTACACCACAAGACATACCAGGATAGCCATCACAAGACAACTCCAGGACATCTCCCACAAGATACCACGGGACACCCACCACAACACACCTCAGGACACCCACAACAAGACACCGCAGGACACCTCCCAGAAGACACCGCAGGACACCTACCAAAAAACACAGCAGGACACCCACCACAAGACACTGCAGGACCCCCACAAGACACCCACCACAAGACAACAGGACACCCACCACAAGACAACACAGGACACCTACAACAAGACATGGCAGGACATACACCACAAGACACCACAGGACACCCACCACAAGACACCGCAGGACCCCCACCACAGGAGACCTCAGCACACCCGCCACAAAATTGCAGGACCCTCCCAAAACCAGGAAACCCCCCCCACACCACAGGACACCCACTACAATATACCCCCAGTACTCCGACCACAACATGCCCCAAACTAACCCAAGTCCACCCGCCATAAGATACACAGGATACCCGCCATAAGACACCGCAAGACACCCATAAGACACCGCAGTACACCCGCCATAAGACACCGCAGGACACCCACCACAAGACACCACAAGACACCACAGGACTCCCACCACTAGACATCCACCACAAGACATCCACCACAAGACATCCATCATAAGATGCCCAGGACACTCACCCAAAGGCAACCCAGGATACCCACCCTTAGACCTTCCCAACCCCAAGACATCCTAGGACACTCAGGGGATGTAGAAGAGGTGAGTAGTTGGGAGAAGTTTTGGCGTATGTAGGGAGAAGAATGAGATGCCTGTCCATGACTAGAAAATGGCACAGAGAGAAGTAAAGGGAGAAGGACTGGTTCCTAAACTGTCAATCAAGTATGTTTACATTAATCAACTTATCCAACCAGTGTAAGTGTGAAACACATGGTGAACGGTTGACCTACTTTACACAAAGGAGCATGTGCTTTTTGTTTGTGATACTTTTTGTGAGCACTTGACCTAGGTATGAACAGAAACTGTCAAATTATCAATAGGGGGAGGAATTACATACAAATTGCGGATCCGTCCAGTATGAGCAAGGTGTAAGGCGGTAGAAAGAAGTAGGGTAGAGTGTAGGGAGAAATTTGATAGAGAGATGAAAAATGATAGGGGAGAATGAGTAAGATGTATGGTGATAGACAGGAAAGATAGACAGGAAATGTACGGGCGAGTATAGGGAGAAGTAAGAGTGAGGTGTAGGGTGATAGATGGGATATTAGGGAGCAAATGTAGGAATAAGTATGATCAAGATTTAGAAAGAAGTAGGGTGTGTAGAGCAGAGCATGGTATGAAAGGTTAGAATAAATTAGCATTCAGGTTTTTTTACACATATTAATATCTTTTTATTTTCTAAAGCATCTTGATTGAAGATGGTGGCTTCCTGTCCATGACTTGCTCAGCTCAGTGAAAAACAGCACAGAGAGAAGCATTGTTGCTAGGCTAGGGTATGGTTCCCTAGCCAGAAACAGATGTCCAGTTCCTATAAGGCCTCTGACTCTGGTGCTGAGTTGTTTCTACCCGACGAAGAATATGATGTTTATATTGGGGGAGGTTTTTCCGGTGATTTATCAGCTCAGACCAAAACCAAAATTTTAATTTAAAACTGATGCAAAACCAGATCAAACTGAAAGTATTTGATGCAATATATACACTTGTACAGTTCTTATGCATTATTGATACTTTGGTAATTTCTTGCTTTTGTAGGCTGCATTTTTTTATTGTACTGAGTAGCTAAAACCCTTATCTGGCTGTTGCTAAGGGACTTTCTTTGATCACTAGAATTATGATGAATAATGCAGTTTTCATGACAAAATAAGAAGGATGATGTTAAACAGTTTAGCTATGTGCTGTTTTGCAGTAGTATGAATGCCATTATCTTGTATGAATGGAATTTGGATACTTGAATGTTATGCATGTGTGAAATTTCTACTTGAAGATTTTATGGATGCTTGGAGTGGAAGCCCAATGTTTGACGTTCTCAGTGATGCTTCAAGGACTGTAACTGCTGTGAAATGTGAGTACTATTTTGTAATATGATGTGCTTTAACCATGCATATTATTTTGTAATAGGATGTGCTTTAACCATGTATATTATTTTGAAGCATGATGTACTTTTTAACTATGCATATTATTTTGAAATATGATGTGCCTTTTAACCATGTGTATTTTGAAATATGATGTGCCTTTAACCATGAGTATTATTTTGAAATATGATGTACTTTTTAACTATACTTTTTAACTATACTTTTTAACTATGCATATTATTTTGAATTTTGATGTGATTTTTAACCATATGTAATATAACTATTTTTCATATCACTGAAATTCTGTGAGAAAAAAAAATCCTGTCACTGGATTATTTTCTCAGAGTTATGACCAACATTGATGGAGAGATAGGGAGGACATAAAGTAAAATTTGATATGCGTATGGCAGTGTAACTGAAAGGGATTTGTGGTCCATGCCTCCAAAGCAAATAAAGGAGGAACAAAGCAAACAAAACAGTGGACTAAACATTAACTTCCCATTACAAATATTGCCCTATACAAAAATGAGAAAAACGCATGTAACATACATTAACCTATACTTTATATTTAAAATTATAACCCAATACCATGAGTTCTGGAAAGATAACTCTTTCAACTAGTCAGTAATTGGACAAAGATTGAGTAATTAATAAATAACTGACCACTACCACTGAAATAACCTTTATTATGTATAATGGAAAGATAAACCTGACCGTTGTCAGTGAATTATCAAATTCATAACGGCCTCTATCCAATATTACCACATAACACAAAAAGAATGATTAAGGGGAAAATAACTGACCGGTTGTCAGTGAAATAGCCAGATATACCTAAACTGAAATATATATAAGAAAAAATAACCCAATAAAAACAGTAAATGTAGTTCTGTGGGAAAAATCCTGCCGATGGATACTTTTCCAACAGTTCGGACCATCAAAAGATGAATATAGATAGAACACAAAAATAAAATCTGACATGCCTATGGCAGTGTAACTGAAAGGGGTTTGTGGCCCTTGCCTCCAGAGCAAAAATAGATGTGGTGCAAAGTAAACAAAAAATGATGAGCAAGTGACCCAATCCTTCAAACCAATAAGTAATGGAAAAGTTACCCCTTACAAAAAAAGGGTAATGGAAAATTATCTGACCTGTTGTCAGTGAAATAAACAAATTCCTAAACTGAAAGCTTAAATTGAACAAAAAAATAACCCAAACAATATCTTATGGAAAGATAAACCTGACCTGTATGTCATGGATTTATCTTATCCATAGCTTCCTCTAACCAAAATTGCCCCATACACAAAAAGAGAACTGGAAAAGAAACTGACCCGTTGTCAGTGAAATATCCAGATTTACCTAAAATAAAATTTAAATAAGAAAAAATAACCAAAAAAAAAGGAAGGAACCCAATACTTGAGAAAAATACTCAATACAAAGAGTGAAAGTAGAATTTAATGGTAGAATATAACTGATACTTTCGTTATCTAGACAAACTTTGAGTATGACGGATGTTCAAAGACAATGAAAATGACCCTATATGTATCTGTTGTAATACATACGCTTATGATTACAATAAGAAAGGTTGAAAAGGTCAACTCATGTAGCGGGTGGGGGACAGCAGTGCACTGATCCATTTCTAGTGCACCAGCAATGAGTTTGACCCACATAAAATCCCAGTACCCATGCAATATGACACAAAGAAGGGAAAAACAACACAAAAGACATATGTGAAAGGTTTTTTAACTGTGTATAGGTGCCACTTGGCACTGGTGTGTGTCTTTTCAGATGTCATTAAACTGGCTAAATGGAATTTGAATATAATGCATGTTATTTTTTCCACTTGCAGGTTATGTAGCTACTTGGAACTGAAGACCAACACTTGATGTCATCTGGAACAGTGGTGCTTCAAGATCTGGAAAATTTGCTGAAATGTAAGAAATGTATTATTATGTGTATGTCTTAACATGTAACATGTAAATGTAGTTCTGTTGGAAAAATCCTGTCACTGGATACTTTTCCTACAATTAGTACCATCAAAAGATGTATATAGATAGAACACAAAAATAAAATCTGACGTGACTATGGCAGTGTAACTGAAAGGGATTTGTGGCCCTTGCTTCCAAGAGCAAAATGAAAGGTGGTACAAAGTAAACCAAAAATGATGAGAAAGTGACTCAATCCTACTAACCAATAAGTAATGGAAAAGTTGCCCCATAAAAGAAAGGGGAGTAATGGAAAATCATCTGACCTGTTGTCAGTGAAATATCCATTCATTCCTAAACAAATATAATTAAAAATAACCAAATACATGGAAGTAATGAACTGATAAAACTGACCTGATGTCAGTGAATTATGGAACCCATTACTTGCTCTAACTAATATTGCATCATGCAACAAGAGTAATGGAAAAATAACTGACCCTTTGTCAGTGAAGTAAAAAATTCCTAAATAAAGAAAGATAAACCTGACCCGTTGTCATGGATTTATCTATCCATAGCTTCCTCTAACCAAAATTCCCCATACACAAAAAGGTACTGGAAAAGAAACTGCCCTTGTCAGTGAAACCTTTCCAAAAAAATTTAAATAAGAGAAAATAACCCAATAAAACATTGGTGGAAGGATAAAACTGACCCGTTGTTAGTAAAATATCCATAAATACTTAAGAAAAATACCCAATACAAATTCATTGTAGAATCTAATGGTAGAATAAAACTAATACTTTCGTTCACTAGTCTAAATTTGACTATAACGGATGTTCAAAGACAATGAAAATGACCCTTTATGTATCTGTTGTAATACATACGCCTATGATTACAATAAGAAAGGTTGAAAAGGTCAACTCATGTAGCGGGTGGGGGACAACAATGCACTGATCCATTTCTAGTGCACCAGCAATGAGTTTGATCCTCATAAAATCCCAGTACCCCATGCAATATGACACAAAGAAAGAGAAAAGCAACACAAAAAAACAGTTGTGAAATGCCTTTTTACTGTTAATTGGTGCCACTTGGCACTGGTGTGTTTCTTTTCAGATGTCATTAAACTTGCTAAATGGAATTTGAGTATAATGCATGTTATTTTTTCCACTTGCAGGTTTTGTAGCTGCGTGAGTTGAAGACCAACACTTGATGTCATCTGGAACTGTGGTGCTTCAAGATCTGGAAAATGTGCTGAAATGTGCTGAAATGTATTGTAATGTGTATGTTTTAAAAATGTAACATGTAAATGTAGTTCTGTTGGAAAAATCCTGCCGGTGGATACTTTTTCCACAATCAGTACCATCAAAAGATGTATATAGATAGAACACAAAAAAAAATCTGATAAGGCTATGGCAGTGTAACTGAAAGGGATTTGTGGCCCTTGCCTCCAGAGCAAAATGAGATGTGGTACAAAGTAAACAAAAAATGATGAGAAAGTGACCCAATCCTAATAACCAATAAGTAATGGAAAAGTTGCCCCATACAAAAAAAGGGTAATGGAAAATTATCTGACCTGTTGTCAGAAAAACCAAATACAAGAAGTAATGGACTGATAAAACTGACCCGATGTCAGTGGATTATCGAATCCATTACTTGCTCTAACCAATATTGCATCATGCAACAATAGTAATGGAAAAATAACTGACCCTTTGTCAGTGAAGTAAACAAATTCCTAAACTGAAAGCTTAAATTGAACAAAAAAATAACCCAAACGAGGTCTAATGGAAAGATAAACCTGACCCGTTGTCATGGATTTATCTTATCCATAGCTTCCTCTAACCAAAATTGCCACATACTAAAAAGAAACTGACCCGTTGTCAGTGAAATATCCAGATATACCTAAAATAAATTTAAATAAGAAAAAATAACCCAATTAAAACATTGGTGGAAGGATAAAACTGACCGGTTGTTAGTAAAATATCCAAATTAAGAAAAATACCCCATATTGTAGAATATAACTAATACTTTCGTTCACTAGTCTAAATTTGACTGTAACGGATGTTCAAAGACAATGAAACTGACAGTATATGTATCTGTTGTAATACATACGCTTATGATTACAATAAGAAAGGTTGAAAAGGTCAACTCATGTAGCGGGTGGGGGACAGCAATGCACTGATCCATTTCTAGTGCACCAGCAATGAGTTTGATCCTCATAAAATCCCAGTACCCCATGCAATATGACACAAAGAAAGAGAAAAGCAACACAAAAAAAACAGTTGTGAAATGCCTTTTTACTGTTTATTGGTGCCACTTGGCACTGGTGTGTTTCTTTCAGATGTCATTAAACTTGCTAAATGGAATTTGAGTATAATGCATGTTATTTTTTCCACTTGCAGGTTTTGTAGCTGCGTGAGTTGAAGACCAACACTTGATGTCTTCTGGAACAGTGGTGCTTCAAGGTCTGGAAAATGTGCTGAAATGTAAGAAATGTATTGTAATGTGTATGTTTTAAAAATGTAACATGTAAATGTAGTTCTGTTGGAAAAGTCCTGCCGGTGGATACTTTTCCCACAATCAGTACCATCAAAAGATTGTATAGATAGAACACAAAAATAAAATCTGACATGGCTATGGCAGTGTAACTGAAAGGGATTTGTGGCCCTTGCCTTCCAGAGCAAAATGAGATGTGGTACAAAGTAAACAAAAAATGATGAGAAAGTGACCCAATCCTAATAACCAATAAGTAATGGAAAAGTTGCCCCATACAAAAAAAGGGTAATGGAAAATTATCTAATATCCATTCATTCCTAAACAAATATAATTAAAAATAACCAAATACAAGAAGTAATGGACTGATAAAACTGACCCGATGTCAGTGAATTATCGAATCCATTACTTGCTTTAACCAATTCTTTGTCAGTGAAGTAAACAAATTCCTAAACTGAAAGCTTAAATTGAACAAAAAAATAACCCAAACGAGGTCTAATGGAAAGATAAACCTGACCCGTTGTCATGGATTTATCTTATCCATAGCTTCCTCTAACCAAAATTGCCCCATACACAAAAAGAGTACTGGAAAAGAAACTGACCCGTTGTCAGTGAAATATCCAGATTTACCTAAAATAAATTTAAATAAGAGAAAATAACAAAAAAATATCCATAAATACTTAAGAAAAATACCCAATACAAATTCATTGTAGAATATAATGGTAGAATATAACTAATACTTTCGTTCACTAGTCTAAATTTGACTATAACGGATGTTCAAAGACAATGAAAATGACCCTTTATGTATCTGTTGTAATACATACGCCTATGATTACAATAAGAAAGGTTGAAAAGGTCAACTCATGTAGCGGGTGGGGGACAACAATGCACTGATCCATTTCTAGTGCACCTATCAATGAGTTTGATCCTCATAAAATCCCAGTACCCCATGCAATATGACACAAAGAAAGAGAAAAGCAACACAAAAAAAAACAGTTGTGAAATGCCTTTTTACTGTTAATTGGTGCCACTTGGCACTGGTGTGTTTCTTTTCAGATGTCATTAAACTGGCTAAATGGAATTTGAGTATGATGCATGTTATTTTTTCCACTTGCAGGTTTTGTAGCTGCGTGAGTTGAAGACCAACACTTGATGTCATCTGGAACTGTGGTGCTTCAAGATCTGGAAAATGTGCTGAAATGTGCTGAAATGTATTGTAATGTGTATGTTTTAAAAATGTAACATGTAAATGTAGTTCTGTTGGAAAAATCCTGCCGGTGGATACTTTTTCCACAATCAGTACCATCAAAAGATGTATATAGATAGAACACAAAATAAAATCTGATAAGGCTATGGCAGTGTAACTGAAAGGGATTTGTGGCCCTTGCCTCCAGAGCAAAATGAGATGTGGTACAAAGTAAACAAAAAATGATGAGAAAGTGACCCAATCCTAATAACCAATAAGTAATGGAAAAGTTGCCCCATACAAAAAAAGGGTAATGGAAAATTATCTGACCTGTTGTCAGTGAAAAATCCATTCATTCCTAAACAAATAAAATTAAAAATAACCAAATACAAGAAGTAATGGACTGATAAAACTGACCCGATGTCATGGATTTATCTTATCCATAGCTTCCTCTAACCAAAATTGCCACATACTAAAAAGAAACTGACCCGTTGTCAGTGAAATATCCAGATATACCTAAAATAAATTTAAATAAGAAAAAATAACCCAATTAAAACATTGGTGGAAGGATAAAACTGACCGGTTGTTAGTAAAATATCCATAAATACTTAAGAAAAATACCCAATTCAAATTCATGGTAGAATATAACTAATACTTTCGTTCACTAGTCTAAATTTGACTGTAACGGATGTTCAAAGACAATGAAACTGACAGTATATGTATCTGTTGTAATACATACGTCTATGATTACAATAAGAAAGGTTGAAAAGGTCAACTCATGTAGCGGGTGGGGGACAGCAATGCACTGATCCATTTCTAGTGCACCAGCAATGAGTTTGATCCTCATAAAATCCCAGTACCCCATGCAATATGACACAAAGAAAGAGAAAAGCAACACAAAAAAAACAGTTGTGAAATGCCTTTTTACTGTTTATTGGTGCCACTTGGCACTGGTGTGTTTCTTTCAGATGTCATTAAACTTGCTAAATGGAATTTGAGTATAATGCATGTTATTTTTTCCACTTGCAGGTTTTGTAGCTGCGTGAGTTGAAGACCAACACTTGATGTCTTCTGGAACAGTGGTGCTTCAAGGTCTGGAAAATGTGCTGAAATGTAAGAAATGTATTGTAATGTGTATGTTTTAAAAATGTAACATGTAAATGTAGTTCTGTTGGAAAAGTCCTGCCGGTGGATACTTTTCCCACAATCAGTACCATCAAAAGATGTATATAGATAGAACACAAAAATAAAATCTGACATGGCTATGGCAGTGTAACTGAAAGGGATTTGTGGCCCTTGCCTTCCAGAGCAAAATGAGATGTGGTACAAAGTAAACAAAAAATGATGAGAAAGTGACTCAATCCTACTAACCAATAAGTAATGGAAAAGTTGCCCCATACAAAAAAAAGGGTAATGGAAAATTATCTAATATCCATTCATTCCTAAACAAATATAATTAAAAATAACCAAATACAAGAAGTAATGGACTGATAAAACTGACCCGATGTCAGTGAATTATCAATATTTTTTTCCAATTTAATGGAAAAATAACTGACCCTTTGTCAGTGAAATAAACAAATTCCTAAACTGAAAGCTTAAATTGAACAAAAAATAACCCAAACGAAGTCTAATGGAAAGATAAACCTGACCCGTTGTCATGGATTTATCTTATCCATAGCTTCCTCTAGCCAAAATTGCCCCATACACAAAAAGAGCACTGGAAAAGAAACTGACCTGTTGTCAGTGAAATATCCAGATATACCTAAAATAAATTTAAGTAAGAAAAAATAACCCAATAAAAACAGTGGTGGAAGGATAAAACTGACCGGTTGTCAGTGAAATATTCATAAATACTTAAGAAAGAACTCAATACAAAGAGTGAAGGTAGAATATAATGGTAGAATATAACTAATACTTACGTTAACTAGTTTTAATTTGACTTAAATGGATGTTCAAAGACAATGAAAATGACCCTATATGTATCCGTTGTAATACATACGCTTATGATTACAATAAGAAAGGTTGAAAAGGTCAACTCATGTAGCGGGTGGGGGACAGCAATGCACTGATCCATTTCTAGTGCACCAGCAATGAGTTTGACCCTCATAAAATCCCAGTACCCCATGCAATATGACACAAAGAAAGAGAAAAACAACACACAAAACATATGGGAAAGGTTTTTTAACTTTGTATATATGCCACTTGGCACTGGTGTGTGTCTTTTCAGATGTCATTAAACTTGCTAAATGGAATTTGAATAAAATGCATGTTATTTTTTCCACTTGCAGGTTTTGTAGCAGCGTGAGTTGAAGACCAACACTTGGTGTCATCTGGAACAGTGGTGCTTCAAGATCTGGAAAATGTGTTGAAATGTAAGAAATGTATTGTAATGTGTATGTTTTAAAAATGTAACATGTAAATGTAGTTCTGTGGGAAAAATCCTGCCAGTGGATACTTTTCCCACAATAAGGATCATCAAAAGATGTAGATAGAAAGAACACAAAAATAAAATCTGACATAGCTATGGGGGTGTAACTGTAAGGAATATGTAGCCCTAGCCTTAGAGGAATAAAAAAGGTGGTACAAAGTAAACCAAAAATAATGAGAGTGACCCAATCCTACTTACCAATTAGTAATGAAAAAGTTTCCCCATACAAAAAAAGGGTAATTGAAAATTAACTGACCTGTTGTCAGTGAAATATCCATTCATTCCTAAACAAATATAATTAAAAATAACGGAATGTCTAATGGAAAGATAAACCTGACCCGTTGTCATGGATTTATCTTATTCATAGCTTCCTCTAACCAAATATTTCCCCATACACAAAAGAGTATCGGAAAAATAACTGACCCAATGTCATTGGAATAAACATAAATTCATAAACTGATAACTTATATTAAAAAAAAAAAGCCAATACAAGGTTCAGTGGACAGATAAACCTGACTCGTTGTCAGTGAATTATCAAATCCATTACTTCCTCCAACATATATTGCCACATACACAAAAAGAATGATTAATGGAAAATAACTGCCCTGTTTTCAGTGAAATATCCATATTCTTAAGCTAAAATTGAAATGAAAAAAAAAAATCCAATTTACAGAGTAATGGAAGGATAAAATTGACCCATTGTCTGTGAACTATCATTACTTCTAATAAAATACATTAACCTAAACCTCAAAATTTAAAAAAACCTAATACAAGTATTAATGGAAAGATAAAACTGACCGTTGTCAGTGAACTATCCATTTATTCCTAAACTAATAAAATACATTAACCTAAACTAAACCTCAAAATTTAAAAAAACCTAATACATGGATTAATGGAAAGATAAAACTGACCCGTTGTCAGTGAACTATCCATTTATTCCTAAACAAAAATTTAAAAAAAAGGCTATAAAATAAAGTATATCCAAAATCAGGCGACACAGAGTCGGATGGCATCCGATGATACCTCTGCCATCGAGCAGATAATACTCAATACTTCGGAGGTATTGGGGGGGACCTGAAACCATGGATATACACAGAATTTCAATTATAAAAAAAATTCTCTTACCTTAACTGTATCGCCTATAATGCATTAAGCATCAAGTTTTAACAGGCAAGAATATAAAGGCGTTATGATAGCCAGACTAAATTGAAAATGTTTGTGTATGAATTTTCCATTATCAGTTGTGATAAGATTTGCAACATTTTTCCAGATGTCACATTTTCTTGGTAACTAAGTCACTTCTGAATGTTTTCAAATGTATGTTTCTATTTTTTTTCGATGAATTCTGATCAAATATTTTATATCAGATATAAGATAAAAATTGTTCAATGCATCAAAGAAAAACTTGTCAGTGTGGCACCATATATTGATCCATTAGCGGGTAAAATTCTTATTCATTGTAAAACTTTATGGAAGCACAAATTAATTCATGTGATTTAATCTGCCAATTTTTACATTTGTAATTCAATTTGCATATTAGCTGGAAGTACACAGAGAGCAGGTCCTGTTGCTGATGGATAGAGCATCTGCCCTGTCATCAGGGGGTTGTGGGACTTTGATCCCTTGTCATTAAAATGGTATTGTATACATTTCGATGTGTAGTAGATAATGGTAGTTCCAGGGTTAATGGGTCCTGTGTCAGGATAAAATGACTGAATGTGGTATCAAGTCACTTGTCTTCAGCTTATTTGTCATTTGATATTGTTAAATTTCCATATAATTAACCATTTTGTTTAGTAAATTGAAAGTATGAATTATTTTCACGACAATGCTGATCTAACATTGATGCTGTTTGGTAGTATTCACAGCAAGATACTGAAAGACACTTGAATTTCATCACAGGTGTTTGACATCAACTTCAGCAAAACCCCATTTTGGCTGTAGTATACAAGACAATTATTTTATATAGGGACAAACTTATTAAAATACCTGCGCATTTCGTGAATGATTGCTTATATATTACAATCACTTGTTTCCACGTACATGTTAATTCATATGTAAGTATATTTACCGTTATATCTCAACATAGAAATGATGATTTTGTTGGTCGAGATAACAAGTCTCACCTGTATTTCCATCATCATCATCATCATCATCATCATTTTATAGGCTGTTATTAATCATCATCATCGTATAGGCTATTGTCAATCATCATCATCTTATAGGCTTATCAATCATCATCATCTTATAGGCTATTGTCAATCATTATCATCTTATAGGCTGTTGTCAATCATCATCATCTTATAGGCTGTTATTAATCATCATCATCGTATAGGCTATTGTCAATCATCATCATTTATAGGCTTATCAATCATCATCATCTTATAGGCTATTGTCAATCATTATCATCTTATAGGCTGTTGTCAATCATCATCATCTTATAGGCTGTTATCAATCATCATCATCTTATAGGCTTTGTCAATCATCATCATCTTATAGGCTGTTGTCAATCATCATCATCTTATAGGCTGTTATCAATCATCATCATCTTATAGGCTATTGTCAATCATCATCATCTTATAGGCTATTGTCAATCATCATCTTATAGGCTATTGTCAATCATCATCTTATAGGCTGTTATCAATCATCATCATCTTATAGGCTGTTATCAATCATCATCTTATAGGCTATTGTCAATCATCATCATCTTATAGGATGTTGTCCAGGAGGACTTGGGTAAGCTTTGCCTCCAGCAATAGCTGCTCACCCTCTGGATCTTTCAGTGGCAACCTCTGAACTAATGCCTAACATTTACATATCGACTGATTCAGTGTGCTGCCATTTTTTCTTTGGTTGGCCTGGTCGGCCTTTAACATGGAAAGTGGTGCTTTCTTAGTCCAGTTGGAATCCTCCTTTCTTGTGACATGGCCATTACTAACCAGTTGATTATCACACGTATTTCTTCAGTTAATTTGAAATTACTTTTAAGTAATCAAATGAAAAATAAAAACATAATACTTAACTAAATAACTGTTTATGTTGGATATGTCTACTGGTACACTAAACTATCCTTGCTTTTAATCTACCTTCCATTTGGTGAGAAATAAAATCTAGAAATTTGTACGAGGGGTGTTCACAAAGTTCAAGGAAAAGTGCTCACATTTCTACATTATACGAACGCAATGTATGAAAGTTCTGACAAGTAAAATATAATACAATAGCAGTTAAATTACAAAATTTCATATGAATCACTTGCATACATACCATACAATTGTAACAATAGTAACATCAAACTAAACCGGCCCATTTACTCAAAACATCAAAGTCAACATTCATACACATTCACAACAAATGAAAAACCTGCTTAATCCTATTCAAAATACACAATCACATATATGTTGCATATATATATTCAGCTGCTCATGAATTATGTTGAAGACAGTCTAATTGCTACAGTCCATTAGTACATAATTTCAGGAATGGCAAATCGCCGATCTCTGCTCTGCCAAGCAACTCTTAGATGCCAGCGTCATGCGATAACATCTTTGTCACTTGAAGGCCGCTGCGCTCGTCATCAACAATGTTTCCCTGTCATTTTTGCTTCAGTCGTTTGTTTAAATTTCTAACGTCAGAAATCAAAATGATGCCATGAACAACATTGCAGGTATATGTAGTTTGAAAGGCATATGGTAAAAATTGTGCATTTGAAACACTATAATTTTTCATCAAATGATGTTACTATGGAAACCATATTCTACAAGAGGGGTACAGGTGTATGTTTTGCGCATTAAAAAGGCAATATATTGACCTACATCATGGTGCATTTTCATAAATCTGCCATCCAAAATAAAGAAATGAGAACACTTTTCCGCAACCTTTTGAACACTCCTCTTATAACATACTGCATATAAAGATTGAATTATCAGCGGAACCCACAGTATAGATTCTGTTATCATATATACTATGAGATCTTCAACTGACAAAGCTTCATTTTCATTTTCATGAATATTCATCAGCTACTTGCTGACCAATGAAACCATGTGAAGTATTCTGAATAGTTTCAAAAGCAAAAGTTGACACATTGTTCCCAGTCACCTCTACATATGGTAGGTTGCAGCTGACTTTCTAAATCTGTGCTGCTTCAGTGGTCAAATGATCCCTGCTGTGGCTATGCTATTGCAGCCATCCATTGAAATGGGTGATTAATAATTCATTAGTACAAAGTTTTGCTATTCAAATAATCTCAGTCGATTTAGAAGCAAGGAGTTTTGTATTAAACATGATTTCGGTGCAGATAAAGAATGTTGAATACTGCTATAATTATGGTCAAGTGTCAGGATTTGTCTATGGTAGCACTATGTTGTCCCAAATGACTGGAATATTGTTAGTGGGATGTTAATGAATGAATATGTGGAGAAAGTACATGCATAATATGTTACAAACTAAATACAATGACAATTACCCAAAACAGCCTTACAGTCGTCGTATCCATCAAACTGATCCTGGAGCATTGTCATACATAAAGTAATTCAAATGAGTAAGACATCACAAAGCTCAGTAAAATACATAATTGTATAATAGCTACAGGACTAGATTTTAAGCCCTTAAGTCAGTCAAAAATAACTGAGCCCTACCTCATAACTTTTTATACAAGTTTAACAGATGACTTACTTGTTTATCATCCCACAAAGTAATCTCCCTTGGACCGAATTCGATCTCCTCCGCAATGCCTGGATACCAGTTGCTAGGCAACTGAAGTTAATTCATCGGACCTCCCCTTTCATGACACACTCTAACTCATCTGAACTATCAAAACGGATTCCTCATAGGGGTTCTTTCAAGTCTTTGCCTTTGTCTGTCTGTCTGTCAGTTTAGTTAACTTTCTTATTTTATGTCGATTGGGAAACAAGTTCTTACAACTTATATTAATCCCTCTTGACAGTTTCTGGGTTGGACCAGTACTTTGCACCCGGTAAGGTAATGAAGAATTCTTGCCTTCAACGGAGTTCAAACCCATAACCTTTGGATCTGTAATCACATATGTTACCACTGGACCATGGCGCCCTCAACCAAATGCAAATTATATAACTTGTGTTTACTCAGTCTAGTGTAAAGTGTCCAAGTATCTGTATCCAAGTTTGTGAAATGGCATGTAATGTATAACCTTCCCTTCAAACCACCTTAATTATATTTTAGCTCCCTTAAGTGACCACCTGCCTTATGGGACCAGCAACCTCATAAAATGCATCCCTTGAAGCTAGGAAAACCTCTCAGAGCAACCAGCACTATACGCATCTGTATATTTAATGCCTTCCTTGACTATATTTGACACAGTTCTAAGTTGATTTAGTGATATAAAATATCATACAAGATGTTTTAATATATTGTTAAATAAAACATATCCTTATATACATAGAATGCATTTATTTTTTTCAAATATAATACAACACAATGTTGACCTTTAGTTAAGAGACCACCTGTCATTACAGACCAATAACTTTCACCTTCTCCCCTGAGTGCTTGATCTCTTAAGACAGATTACACTGTAATTGAAAAAAATCTATAACATACCAGTACTTAAGATAGGCCAAACAATT
The DNA here is from genome assembly GCA_021229015.1 of Solen grandis. NCBI lineage: Eukaryota > Metazoa > Mollusca > Bivalvia > Adapedonta > Solenidae > Solen > Solen grandis. Next base: position 39,593,307 of record CM037790.1, on the reverse strand, counting down.
AGATGCTTAACCCTTTATCACACATTTAAATTTAATCTTCAGTATTCTATTAGTTTTCATTAGCTCTGCGTTGTTGTTTTTTTAAGAAAAAAAAAGTTGAGTTATTGTCATCACTCTGGCATCATCATATGTCAGGATTACTATCAGGTTGATATATTACAAGGAAAGAAAAATGTACAGCATGATCCTGATTTGAACCCATCTCAGACCCCCAGGCAACAGGGTTGAAGAACCATCAGACAACTGTCAAAAATATCTCCAATAAGAATTACTTTGGGGCAATTCAATAATATACACCCATGCATAAGCCATATTCAAAATTTGTCCATGAAAAATATTCTATGTTCTTGATATACTCAAGTGTGATATAATACTGGAGAACTGTACTGTAACAGCCCTACATTTAACCAAGGACTAGAACAAGTACCATACAGATTTAGTTGTTGGAATTGATTACACAAATCTCACAGCAACAAGGGTAACTAACTGGACATTACAAAACCATGTATAGAAAGGATTTGAACTCGAAACACAGCGCTTACAAGTTTGGAGCTCAAGCAACTGACCATATATTGCTTACACATTATCTTACCAATACTGGCTATGATATGAAGACATCTGCTGAAAGACCTGAGATCTTACTTCTCAAAAGGCCTGAATTAACAACTGTTGGAATATATGATTCTTGCTGACTGCAATCCTATAAACATCCCCCATCAGTCTTGTTGGCAAAGTGACTAGAGTATTCTCCCCCCTAACCTAAAAATAGCAGGTTCAATTCATGACCATGACACTACCATAGTCCTTTAAAATGGAACTGGTGTAGCTTCCTTGTCGGAGACTAACAGTAATTTGATAAGTAGCGGTAAACATGTAATGTCACTTGTCTGTTGGGTGTGATATTGCATGAGGCAGCACAATATCTGACTCATATATATATAGTCCCTAAAATGACTGAAATACTGTTGATGGGTCTTTTTATTAAACAAACATTTCTTGCTAGGAAGAAATCTTTGTCATTGCAGTGTTTTCATCTTCCTACCTAGAAACAATTTAGTTGCATTTGTTGGATAATTAAAAAATATTATAGCAAGGTGGATAACCTTTAAGGTAATCCATCCATCATTAATTATAATCATGATCTGTCAAATGCATAAAAAGACTTAAGTTCAGATAGCATCCATTGACACTGAGTAATAGACTTTTGCTTTAAGTCTATAAAGGCTTGCAAATTACTATAAAATTCCCACTATCACTTGATGGACTATGATCACAATTTAATCATGGATGGTTTACCTTAAATGCAAGTTTACCACTAAAAAGTTTAGTACCAAATATTTATTTGTGATTTTTGTATCTAGTGCTCTAGATAAAAGGAACAGTTAGCAAAGTACCAGGAAATATTTGGACATTGTATCATGTCACTTACCTAGTGACCTGTATACTACAGAGAGGCAGAGTAAATTAATAATTATGGTTGTATTATGCTGACAAATTACACTTCAGAAATGATAGAATTTTACTGTTGCTTACATGGTTATAATTATGGGTGATTGATTGTGAAATTCTGAAAATATTGTTTATATGCTGCCCTTGGCACTCTATTCTTACAAAACTATCAAGTCACTACACTGTAATAATTATCAGAAAGACAGGTTCCAAGTGATACCAGTTCTTTGAAAAAAACAATTGTTTAAAATTCATTTTGCAAATCAAATGGAATCATATGATAGTTTTGATCCTGTCCAGACACCATGTACGATAGTGCAATGATGGTAATACGACAAAGTATCATGTTTTACCATAGTGCTGATGCACTTTCACCATCTTAATATCATACTGTTGTCTGTTGCGGTACACGGTATCATTGTTGCCTTTTCACTATTGCCTTAATGCATTATCATTATTGCGTTTTCGCAATCATGCTATGGTGTTATCATATCCCTCCATTGCCCTCCAGTGTGTATGTGCATGCTGAAAAAAGAAGATCTTCAATTCACAGCAGTACAAAAGGACAAAACTTATTTTGAAAAAGTTTACACTCACAAGTAAATATTTGTTTCACTGAAATTCTGTTCCCATACTTATAATACAAATATCCTAATTAATGTAAACTTAAGTTTAGAATCAGATTCTTAATCCAACATATTTTTGTCACATGAAATTGAACTTCAGAAGGCGACAGTGCAAGAATGATAATGCGGTGGCATGATAGTGAAAATGCAAAGATAATGATAACGTCATAGCATGAAAATGATAACACAAATCTGCAATATTGAAAATGCAAAGATAATGATAACGTCATAGTATGAAAATGATAACACAAATCTGCAATATTGAAAATGCAAAGATATTGATAACGTCATAGTATGAAAATGATAACACAAATCTGCAATATTGAAAATGCGAAGGTGTACAGATGACAACGCTATAGTACAATACTGAAAATGCGTAGTTACAATAATGATCGTTTTGATTACAAACTAATGTAACACAGAGTAGTGTTTACTATAGCTTTATTTTGGCTTGAGTCCTGGAGTACATGCAATGTGCTGGGCTTAACCCAATGTGTGCAAATGAGCACAGGCATTGCACTGACCAATAATATAATATTCCCTTTGTTTTAGAAGAAAAAGAAAACACATAATCATATGAATAAACATCATGTAAATGTAGTAAACATAAAGAAAAATACTGAAGTTAATTTTTTCATGTTATTTTTCTTTCACTTAAGTAAATTGTCACTAGGATTAGTTCATTTGTCTGATCTAAATCCGAATAGCATTTTTTTTATATTGTTCATTAATTGCTAAATTAATTGGTCGCACAAGTTCTTGATTCTCTAACCCATTCACTGTTTCTATACACTGCTGGTAGCCACACTTCTCAACCCTTTCCTTGTTACATAATGCTGTCTGGGGTTTGTCTGAGATTCATGGTTAAGATTTGAGGCAGGCAGAAGGGCTATACAGGGGGTGTTTTGGACTAACTCTTTAGCACTGGATTTGTTTACGAGTTATCTGCTGCAGCAGTATTTGCTGCCGTCTTGACCTTTAATGATGTAGGACCTGTTGTTGTATAATGATACAACTTTCGCGCATGCCCAGGTTTTTCCTCCAGGTAATTTCATGTTTTCCTCAGCATACTGTCAAATATCATGTACGTTTCCAAACACATTCAAAAGCTATGGCTCTAACAGGATTCCGTAACTTTGTCCCATGTAAATGCAATGATTTTCATATTCATATTCATATGACATCAATTTTGACACTGAAGTTGACATCTGCTACCAAATTTCATTGGTCAATTCTGGACAGACATTCCTAATATGTTCATAGGAGGTGTAAATAGGATATAGCTGCATGTGCATCTGCACTTTCATTGTCTGGTTTTCAAACATTTCAATATTGTATGGTCAGTTCACATTTCGAACCTTTTGATCAGATGTCTTCAAATACATTTAAGGGTTTTTGAAGGTTAAGGATGTATTTCATAATAGCATTTTTTTTACTATAAAGACAAAGACGGAAATTCAAACTAGCAAACAGAATTTTTTTAAACTTTCATGATTATAGAGAATCACACTAGAAACAAATTTATGAGATAAAAAATGGGGGTCTCCATGCTACTTTTGAGTTATCTGCCCCTGAATGTGAGTTTTTAGCTTCAAATCGGAAAATTGAAAAAATAAAGTCTATGTTTACACTCAAGCATATTTATTCATTTGTCCGAGTTCTTTGCTGATAACGGCTAAGCTGGGAAGGAGTTATGCCCTTGAATTTGCTCTTTCGCATCATACATTTATGAAGAATTTTTTAACATGCATAGATCAAAAGGTTATAGGTAGTGTATCTTTTATCCATAAACAGCTTAAATATCATGTATTAAGTACATATTTTATAATTCATTCCTTGTGGGCTTTTTATCACATGCAGTCTTCCAGCGCGTTCAGCACTTTGATTTTTTATCTAAATGTATCATTTTTAGAAATACAAAAACGAAACAACAAATAAATATTATGTCATATCCACTTTATGAAAAATGCTTTGCTATTGATTAAAAACAAATAATAGCATTCGGCAAACAAACCATGATTATTTCAACTAAAAAAAATATATGTACTTGAAGTATGTAATAAATTCTTACCCTTTTTTTTTTAAATTTAAAATACTCGCCCTATGGCTTAAAGCTACATAACTGAGAGACATATTTCAAAGATAACCCGAATTGTCTACAAAGTATATGGTTGATCTTGCCAAATTAAAAATACTTTTTTTATTTTTTTAATCCTTCAATATACCAGGTACCATATTTGTTATTAAATCCAACAAATACCAATTAAATCCATTAAATACCTGTACAAATTATAAAAAAAAAAATTTTTTTTTCTTTCTAAACCTGGTCTGAGTGATATAATGACCAACAAGAAGAATAGAAAGAAAAAGATTGACAACCACTGGGATTCAAACCCGCAACCCCCAGTTTCTATTCAAGGCAGATGATAACAATTTTTGCCTATTTATGGATGTTCTTTTACTGGAGGTGACGCATTAGGGTGTGAAATAACCTTAAAAAAGACAAAACAAATTTCCTCCCCAGATACCCTTCAGAATGCATCGCCATCACACTAGAAACATTTAATTCTTCTGAGGAGCGTGCACTTTGATTGTAAACCTTTTAAAACTTATATAATGATTGAATAAAATGATTTTTTTTCTAAAAAGTGCTAAGCCTGTTTTAACTGATTACAATTAATTTTGAACTATATAATTAGGAAAATTTCGTCCCTTTATGTGTGAATTTGACATGTTTATAACGCATATTTATTTCGTACAAATTGTTTTAGACCAAGACAACAACAACAAACCATCCACTAGTAACTGTACTTTCCGTTATTTTCTTTTCATTGCCGCTATTTCTTAAAATAACAAAATAGTTAGCTCCCTTGTTTATTGAAACAGGTGGCGTTTATCATTGACGTCAATCGGTGTTCTGAGCAGCTTCTCTGGGGACCGTAGCATCAATATTCCATTAGATATTTCTTATTGAAGAAGCAAAGATACTGCGGACATCTTGTAAAATTAGGTAAGTCATATAGCTTGTTTTTAGATTAGTACCATTCATTTCATGTGTCGACACTTCAAAGTTGTTAAAAGCTTTGGCCACTCTTGTGGATGGAAGAATTTGGTAGCGGTGCCTCAGGGCCGGTTTCTCATTTTCATGCAAAAATCAATTATTTATCGACTGGCTTTCTGTTACACTAGATACATGTCAGCGCTGCCTCCATGGTCCAAAATTGTTTTCGGTACAGCAAAATGTTCTCGACGAGGAGAATTGCATTCTAGAAATTTATGTTTAATGTAAGGCCAGGCGGATTTCACGCTTGACTTACTCCCGTGTAAACAAGCATTCACGTGTTGACTGTCAAGTTTGACATTTCATTTTGATGCAGGCACCATCTGTGACAGTTAACTGATTCGGATGATTTTACTTAAAATAAATGACTTTCTTAATGGTAAACAGTTTCTAGAGGAATTTTTGTTGGATGTTGTTTTAATTTTTTTTTATTGATTGCATATTATATCCTGGAGTCATGGGTTTTCACGCACTTATGTATTTAGCTCGTTGCTGATGATATTATTTTAATTGAAATTAACTGTTGAACTACCTTGCCTGCAACTAGATGTATTTTCTCTCTTTCAACGAAATATCATAAGTGTAGGCTGTATTTTCACGAAGCAGCAGACATTTTTAGGGATACCCCAAACGTAGGTAACTTGTGTATTACGTCATATGTTTTCGCGCAGTACATGCCATGCTATAAATAAGAGGGTTTTCTGGCATTCAGCATTGTTAAATATTGTTTCCAATACTAAAATTATCTCAGTTGTATGTTAAGTGTGAAATTACACAAATATTAAGTTTATTCACACCGTTTAAGGTCATATTAGGTATCCTTTCAAAATAAAAAAAATAATTTCCTCTACTCTAAACATGGCATATGTCATGTGGGCTATACCACATCATTTTGGAAATAAAAATGGAGAAAGAAATGTTTCTGATAAAGTGACATTACAGAGTATTAAAACATTTTTCCCATAGGATTGGAAACATTTTTTCCAGCTAATACTGATGCTACCACCTAGAGTATGTCAAAAGCATAAAAACATGTAAGAAATTATCCTAATATTAAAGCTTGTTACTTTCCAAAAACACAACAATATACCATATGACAATCACATGACCGGTTTGACAGATTGCGGTAACCAGACGATAAAAAAATATGGAGGGAAATGCATTCATTAAAAAATTTAGGGAGTAAATGATAAACTGTTTTAAAAGTAATAAATTTTTATCTTTAAAACAGACTATGCCTCTGATCTTTTTACTTTTTTACTCTTGACAACTGTATTTTCCACACATCTAATGATCTGTCTATAGTTGCAAATCAGATAAAGGAAATACCGACGCTAATGACGCAATCATAGCTTGTGTAAATAGGAATTTCGAAAATTACATTACTGCGCGATAACGTATGTGCGTGAAAACATATGACTCGACGATACTCTACCGGTATTCGTATATTACCGGGGTATTCAGAAATGACAAGAAAATAGGTCTTGTGACATTTGCCTCAATATCATTTGCATTTGTATACTAAAAGTAAACATACTGTGTGCTATCTGCCAAAACTTTAAACCTTAGGTATGAGCTATTTCCAAGTGAGGTTTTACATTTCTTCAAAAATACCCTTTTAACAATTAAAATTCTATGAAAATTTAACATATTTTCTACCTGACTTATTTCGAAACAATAATTAAAAAAATAAAACCATACAACATAATTAAAAATTATTCTAAATGTTACAGGACAGCATATTGAACGTCACATAAAATTTACCATGATAATATTTGATCTAAAAAAAATACTAGGGGTGAAGTTTATACATGTATGCATTGGTAATACCCAACCAAGAAAGTAATACAATCCACCAGGATACATTTCAGTCTATTTGTTAACTGTGGGATAGTTTGCCAGTGCTTCTTTATTTTAAGATAATGATTTATAAAAAGTTTAGCAACCAGTCAATCTGCTTTTATAGATTAATACTCTTTTGGTATAAAAGAAAAATAGTCTTGTTCCTGGTTATAGGCTGGACAAAAAATGGGTCGGTTGGTTGACTTTTTTTTTTGTTTTTTTTTTTTAATGTGGAAAATATAAAATGCTACATGCCGATTTAAACGAAGACAAGGCGATATAAAATCGTAGATTGAGATGGATATTTTTTTTTTTTTTTTTGTCTCAGCCTCAAAAAAAATGGGTCAGGGGGGGGGGGGGGTAAAATAAAGGGATAAAGGGTTGGTAGGTGACCAGAAACAAACCTGATTTTTTTTTTATGCCTTAGCAGGGATGCGAGGTATATGGTAAAATGTAGTAGATAAAAACATATCTCATCATTTTTGGCAATTCTTAGGACTGTCATTGAAAATCAAGTTATTTGCCACTCTACAATATGTGGCAACAAATGAGAGGGTTGCTTTTCAAAGGATAAATAACAATCAAATGTTAATTAATAATTTAATGGAGAGTAATGAAAATGATCACATGCCTCCAGTGATGATGCAATAGGAACAGTTGGTAATGCCATGTATTTCTGTTCCAGGATTTACTATGGGATTTCGTGGATAAGCATGGATCAAAGAAATACGGGTGATCTTAAAAAAGTAGTTGTGGACATTCCAGAGACTTTAAAAACCCACTTGAACATTCCCATTCATATACCAACTGGTTGATTTCAGGGTGTCTGACATCAACAAATTTAATACATATTCTAAAGTTTGATGAAAAGAATACAGTAAATATGTCCGAATACCATAAAAAATACTTCTGTCCACGATTACTTGACTACATGGTAATTGTGGGCAGTCGTCACCATAATAACAACAATAACGTTGCTCAGACACCAGAACTTCTACGACGATACCCTTTAGAGGATCATGCAGATTTCCCTCTACCGACAGATGTGATATTCTTTTGTCAACCTGAGGGATGTATAAGTGTTGGACCAAAGCGTATGAGTCTAAGAGAAACTACATCATTTGTATTTACCCTGACAGAAAAAGATTCAGGTAAAGTTAGGTATGGAATATGTGTGAATTTCTTCCGCCCAATTGAGAAACACAAAAGTGACAGAAAAACAGATAGACAGCACAGTAGCGGTAGTAGTGATAGAAGTTTCAGTGTTGGAAGTTACAGTGAAGGTCATAGCAATACATTGAATGTACAATATGGTGATTATGAAAATCGATCACCAAGAACTAGTAGGAGATTGAAAACTGCTTCTCGTGTGAGAAATAACACATTAACTTCACTATGCATTATAAGTCATCACCCCTTCTTCTCCACTTTCCGTGAATGTTTGTTTATGCTCCGTCGAATAATAGATGCATGCCATGACAGAAGTTGTTCAAAAAGAATTGGTGGATCTCGCAGTCTTTCAAGGTATGTATTAATTGAAGAACAAGTATGATTAACCCTTTCCCTCATAGAGGACACCATGAAAAGACCTATGCGAACAGCATAAAACCAGATCAGCCTGCTAGTAACTCACAGGCTGATCAGGTTTTATGCTGTTCGCTGCTCCTCAGTGGTCTGGAAATGAGTATTTTATAATTAAATTTGGTAAGGTTTAACTGTGGTTTTCTGCAGATCAGGCTTTATGTGGCACCTATTGAGTGCGTCAAAATGAGTCTAGATATGAGGGGAAGGGTTAAATCACAACATTTAACATTGTGAGACCAGAGGTAAAAAGTTTTGTTCATTTATTCTATCTAAACTAATTTACTTGTATTGTGATTTTGCAACAAATTCTTACATACAGATGCTATAATATTTAAGTTTGTATTGATCATTCTTTTCTGAATAAAATGAATATTCACCCAAAATTTTTATTAGTAAACCAGAGTAATTTGTGAGAAATTGTTCATTCGTAAAACATGCACTTGTTTTGTTACATTACTGCAAGTGTTGTGTTGTTGAACCATAGTTATGATCTATTGTTCAGATTCAAAATACTTATACTAGCATCCCCAGGTCATTTTTTTATTGTTTTTAAAACTTTTAAAGAGTGGTATAGATGGAAAGTGCTATTGATAAGCTTTCCAAAACTGTTTTTATTTTTAAAATATCTTGAAAATTAAAAAAGTTATTGCATTTTAAAGTGTCGAAAAAACAGCTGAAGTTCAGAAAAATGGACATATACAATACATAGTATGTTTCGAAACCTCGACGGAACCATCGCGTCGTGGAATTCACTACATTCACAACTAAAATTGCTCTAACTTTTTTATTTTTTAAGTTATTTTGATGAAACTTGGAACACAAATACTTTATTGTTGACTGGGCCAGATTCTATTGTTAAATATACTCTATTTTCTTTTGGTTATTGTAAAAGAAAAAGAAAAGCATATTTAAGATTTTCTGATGCATCGTGGAATTTCGTATATTCACAACAAAAGTTGCTATAACTTTTTTATTTTTTAAGATATTTTGATGAAACTTGAAACACAGACACTTTACCATTATCTGATCAGATTATGTTTTTTTTAAAAATTGAAAATTTAAGTTAAGACTCCACAGTTCCTGATTCTTTAATAAACCAAATCACAGCTTATTTTAAATGTTATGACACTTTTCCCAAAGTTTTGCACAATAAATACTTATTTCAAAATATCTAATGACATATTTCCATTTACTTTACAAAAAAGAATTATTAAATTAAAATTTTGTATTAAAAAAAATGTTTTAATGTCAAAATTTTATTTCCAATACTTAATTTGCAATATTCAGTACGTGATATTGATATTATGAATAAGAAAAAAAATACTATAATGGTTATGGGGGAATTAAGGTTTTCAAAAAGATGTGATATCAATCACATCAATATTAAGCATTCACTGCAGAAACAGTAATTTTGGGAGATAAAAGAAAAAAAATGATATCTTGATACTTATTCATTATATAAAAAATAAGTTGTGATATATTTATTAAACGAGAGAGAGAAAAGAGAGAAAGAAGTTATACTTAGAATTTAAATATAGCAATAAACTATATGCTTTTATTTTTCTCAAAATTGAAAATCTAAAATTAAGCCTAACACTTTTCCAAAACAACATTGTATAATCAAGTATCCAAATCTTGACTGGCTGATTATAAGGTTACATAATATTGCTCAATAATGTCATAAATCGCACTGGTGGCTGCACCTGAACCATAGACTACTTCCCTAGTGATTGCACCACATGGGGCCAGCCATCAACTGTAACCCTATAAAAGGGGATGCAATCTCAAAGGGTTACTAAGTTTGTTATAAGTTAAATAAGGTCATAAACTATCAGCTGGAAAGTGTCTCCCAATCAGTTGATTACACAGCATGGGGCCTAACTTTGTAATTTATGATGCAATATGGAAGACCCTCCCACACACTTGTATTGTGATTTTGCAACAAATTCTTACATACAGATGCTATAATATTTAAGTTTGTATTGATCATTCTTTTCTGAATAAAATGAATATTCACCCAAAATTTTTATTAGTAAACCAGAGTAATTTGTGAGAAATTGTTCATTCGTAAAACATGCACTTGTTTTGTTACATTACTGCAAGTGTTGTGTTGTTGAACCATAGTTATGATCTATTGTTCAGATTCAAAATACTTATAGTTATACATGTATCTGCCAAAATATGCTTAATTAAATAAATGGTCATGATAGCTCAGCTGTAAAAGGCAGCCAAAATAGGTAAAGTCATGTTCAGATTTAGAAATACACACTGATTTTTTACCACCTATTGCTTTTAAAGTGGGAATGTCAAAAATAATATAAGAACTTCATTTATTAACCATTTCACTGACCAGAACAGTTATCATTTTATGTTGTAATATTCAAGGTAAAATTTGAAAAACTACAAGGTTACAGGGCTGCAGTAGAAGTTAAGAACCTCTTGACATTTTCTTAGGTTTTCTTTTATTCATAGGGCTAAAAAAGAGGATTTTAGTCAAAGGATATGCCAATTTTATTTTGGAGTAATAATCATTTTATAGCCCACATGAGCACTATGTGCTCAAGCCTTCAAGGTGAGCTTTTCTGATCACCAGGCATCATGCATTGTCAACAATTTGCTTTAAACAACATCTCCTCTGAAACTGCTGAACAGAATTTGAGTAAACTTGGCAGGGATGATTCTTGGGTGAACCTTCACAAAAGTTGCTAAAATAAACTTGATCCATATAGAACTCTGGTGGCCATGGCAATGGGAAAAAAATAATATGAAAACTAAAAATCATCTCCAAAACTACTGGCAAGATTTCAAAATGTTTTAGTACAGATGTTCCCTGGGTAACCCTCTACCAAAATTGCTAAAATTATTCCGATCCATAAAAAACATGGTTGCCAGGGGCTGGGCTGATTTGCCTTAAATGTATATTGTGAAAACTTCAGATGACATCTCCTCTGAAACTTATTCTGGCCACTTTGATTAATTTTGGCAGGGATGATCCTTGGCTGAACATTCACAAAAGTTGTTAAAATAAACTTGATCCATGTAGAACTCTGGTTGCCATGGCAATAGAAAAAAAAAAATGAAAAACTTAAAAAATCATCTCCTTCAAAACTTCTGACCAGATTTCAAAATGTTTAGTACAGATGTTTCTTGGATAGCCCTATACTCAGTTGAGCGATGTAGGGCCTCTATGGCCCTCTTGTTTGTGAGAGGAAACAGCCTTTAAAATGTGGTACACTTCAGACCAAGGTTTAAATCAGAAGGCTTTAACCCTATGAACATGTATGAGTTAAAAGTTTTTAGCTCTGTTGGGACATAGACTTATATAACTTTCATATGGCCACGAAAACTGATTGGGCTATGAAATATAAATGGTTACAGTCAAACAGTTGTAGTTAAATTGTAATGCTTCATAATTATGTAGATCTGTATTTGCTTGCAAAAGAAATTAAAAATGTGTGGGTTTTTTTCACATGACCAATGAAGCATACATCAAAGATATGGTTTGTGAGTGTGAATACACATTTAGGGTATTCAGTTAATAGCATTTATAGATACAGTTTGAAAAATGTATAAAGCAGGGTTATCACTCCATTCTGAAAACTGAGGTCCTTGATAAAGAGTTGCCAGAAGTATTAGAATCAACCCACTTGTTCATGTTAACCCTTTCCCTCATAGAGGAAACCATGAAAAGACCTATGCGAACAACATAAAACCAGATCAGCCTGGAGTAACTCGCAGGCTGATCAGGTTTTATGCTGTTTGCTGCTCCTCAGTGGTCTGGAAATGAGAACTTTATAATTAAATTTGGTAAGAGTTAACTGTGGTTTTCTGCAGATCAGGCTTTATGTGGCACCTATTGAGTGCGTCAAAATGAGGGTTATAAATGAACTGCTCTGGAAATCAGGAATCTGTCTTTCTCACTAACATATATGGAATCTAGGACCCCATGTTAGGAGTAAGTGAGAACTGTGTGTAAGGATAACGCTTGAAGTATAATAATTATGAATGTAATGATACTGAAAGAAGGGATGTTAATTTAATATTTTTGTACTGGAGTTAACTGAGTATCAATTTAACAGGTTATATTACTGTTAGATGCAGTTGACAAACTCTTTATTAGCTTTTTGTTAGATGGTTTTAAATTCAAACAAAATGTCTGATATTGTTATTTTTTTTTAAGTTCAGCTAGCCTAAAATTGGGATATTGGATATTGCTGGATAACCCTCTTGATAAGATAAATAAATATTTCTAATATTTGTTTTATTTTTCTCTTGGAATCATACAGTGAAAGTGAGTTAGATATCTGAATGGGAGGAAAAGATCGTTTCATGTTCACATTTATTATCAACTTTACTCATAGTATCAAATTCCTCATGCTTTGTCTTCTGTATTGAAATCTGATGTTTGGATGTATTGATTTTTTTTCTGGCCCAGATGTATATGCAAACAGAAAACCCTGATTAGACAGCTCGTAAAGAGAGCCGTCTGATCTGGGTCTGTTTTTTGAGTCAAACAAGTCTATATGAGTTAAAGGGTTACGGGGTTAAGCAAGCAAAACTTGTTAGCTCACTTGAGCACTATGTGCGCAAGGTGAGCTTTTCTGATCACCCTGTGTCCGTTGTGCATCGTCAACAATTTGCTTTAAACGACATCTCCTCTGAAACCGCTGGACAGAATTTGATTAAATTTGGCAGAGATGATCCTTGGGTGAACCTTCACAAAACTTGATTCATGTAGAACTCTGGTTGCCATGGCAATAGAAAAAAAAATTAATGAAAACTTAGAAAATTATCTCCTCCCATGTGCACGAATGTATGTGGAGAGGGGGGGGGGGGGGGGGGTAATCAAGCTCATCTTGCGAAGCCAGTGTAATATATGTTTTGCAACATGGCCAAATATAGAAAGGAGGCATTACTACGGTCTCGTGACTTTTTTATGCAGATGATCCCAAATGTTGTGCGCTTTGGGTATCAATAAGAAACCCCTTGAAAATGACCAATCAGTGAAAGGAAAATTCCTCTTAACCAATCAAATTACTCTTTCAAAACAAACCCTCAAATTTCGGTGCCTTCTGTATAGATAGGCAAGTACCTATGAATAGAGAAGGATGCACAAATAAGTGCTAATAATCTGTCATAATTGTTAGGTTTCACCTTTGACCACAGATTTGAATGACAATTTGGAAAATATTTTCTTATAAATCATAAGTTAACTTGTCATCGATAGACTCTCTTTCTTATTCTCAAAAGGTCTCTAACTTAGTGTGACCATACCAGTTTCAGACATTTGGGAAAACATCACTAGTGATGTGCTATTCATGACAGCAAACACATACTCATGAACTCTGAAGGATTTCCTGAATGCTTGGAAATCCTGTACATCTGACAAAAGTTGCAGTTTTCTTCTCCGAATCAAGGTGAAATATGCTACTTGTGACAGCTTATGACGACTTTGTGTACCACATGAATTTTATTTTTTTTGTCTATATGTAGAAAATAACATTATGACCCCAAAAAAAAGAAGTGGAGTAAAGGGTTCATTTGGATTCCACTCACTTAGTGATACTAACGACCACCTAAAGGTCATGCAGCCATAACTGTGGTGTATATATTTGTTAACCCAATGTCCACCATTACTGTGTGGTTATCTGCATGTTTTTTTATCAGCATGGGCGTGGAAACTCCACCCACTAAAAAGTGTGCGGTATCGAAATTAAACATGGGTATTTTACTACAGAAAACTACCCAGGCCATGTTACAAGGGATGCATATAGATTGCAAAGGGCCATTATGAATTACACCAGATGCAGTTTGTACATTCCTAGGGGGTTGAACAAAAACTGACCCAGATACAAATGTTTCATAGTAAATCTATGCATAATTTATGGGCAGATCACTTCGCTAATCCACCTTGGCTTTTCTAATTGTGAGTGAATCAAGGCCTGATGTATTGATATTTTGTTGGGCACATAGTAATCACAGACATGACCAGGAGAGAGAGCCTGTCATGTCATGATGGAGTGTGTTAACTCTCAGAATACATTTGCTACTATTGTGAGTCCATTACGCAGACCTAAAGCTGGAACAGAGGAAATAGTCCCTTTGATTTCCCCTTATTTGGCTGTGGACTATTATGTAAATGCCTGATTTGTATGAGTTAGATACAGAATAAATTGCATTCTATTTACAAAGAGATAAAATCTCCCTGATTTCAATATTGTTGCAACACTGATGGAAAACTCAAGGTTGAATTAACGTAAGGATTTGTTGGTTTGTTACTTAGGAGATTACAGTTCTGTGTCATCAGTTTTTAGACCGGCAGCAAAGCCACAGTCTTTAAATTTGGTAGCAAGAAGTCAAAAACAGGCATTGCTGATTTGCATAATTACAGTAGCTGATTTTACTGCAGTGTGTCAGAATGAACAACTGAAGCAAGGTGAATGGAATCTGGGTCATAACCCTTACTTCTGATCCTTACAAAACAAATCAAGGCATTGAGAGACTGCCAGATGAGTTGCTGAATTACTAATAATTAGAATAGCAAGGAAACCTGTTGAGATTTTGGCATCAAATAACCTTCTATCAAGTTCAACCCTGTTGAAACACTGGCTTTAGAATTACAGCTATTTCATGTAAATCCTTTTGGCAGTCTTTCAGTGGCATGAGCACTTTGATTTTTATCACTGGGTTCGAATCCCGGCAGAGTCAATTGGATGCATCTAACTTGTTTTCAGTAGGTTGTAGGTTCTACCCTTTTTCCTCTGTGCACTTTTAAATTGTCATCCCCTGTGATTAGCTTGACATTGCTATAGGACTGAAATACTGTCCCATCAACAGTTGACTTCCTACACAACTAGTATTGTCTTGAAAATACTGAGTTTACTCTCAGCTTACAAGACACCTCCAAGATTGCATGACCTATTGATATAAACCCAATAAACTAGATAGGTTTATGTATGTATTTAGTGACCAGCTGAGAGTATTGTGATCCTGATTATTTCTGGTGCTTGATGAGGATTCTCAGGATTGCTTGTGTGGTTCATTAGGTGAATAGTGCACGGAACAGGATAGAGGTGTTGATGGGATTGGTGGATTGATCGAATCACTGTCCACGTCATCCATGTCTCGAGACCTCAGATGGACAGTGATTAATCAGAATGGAGTCCGAAATAATGAGCAGATATCTTTGATTTCAGATATTGGATATATGGTCATTGCGGTGGTTCATTTGACTAATCTTTTTAGGAGTTAGTGAGATTTTATAGCCTGTGATCATTCTAGAAGTTTTGAGGACATAATGAACAGACTTGAATTCCAGAACTAGTGGGTAGTTAATTTACTTAATTGTACTTAAAATATCTTAAATGAGTTTGAAACTCATTCCAGGATTCCTGGTTTTAGAAGTACAGAACTAAAGTAAAATACATTATAACCTTAACCCTTATTTTGACACATAGGCAAACACAGATCCAGGTCTTCTCTTGTTTGCTAAAACAATAATGTAGCTAACAGTTTCCATAAAGGTTGTGCTGCAAAGAAAAATCCATCATTTCATAATCATTTAAGTTTAGATAATTAAAATTCATCAAGGCATAAATTTGAACATGAATATTCATGATGTAAAAGGTTATTCATCAATAATATTTGTTGAAAAATGATTGATTTTTTTTTTATTATTTCATTATTTCTTTTTTTCTTTTTTTTTTTAGAAAGGAACAAGAATGGTGACATTCGCCGCAAAGTATTTGATAATTACCTAGAACTAACTATGTTGGATTGAATTGAGCCAGGTATATCCAGGAATACTGATGTGACTTTTAATCAAATATCAGATTTAGTTGCATTACCAGTAATCTAATTACTGACTAATATCATTAACCTAAGTATTGTTTAGAAAATATGCATTTTTAATTATCAATCCTGTGATCAGATTAAGAAGATACCCAATTAACCTTTTACCACCTTGTAAGCTATTCTTGGCTTCCCTAGGTTAGTGTTTCTGTCTCTTGAAAAGTTAAATCCTTGATCAGATTATAAGCTATTCTTGGCTTTGTTAGGTCAGTGTTAATACCGTCTCATCTTGGACATTGATTGGTGGCAGATTGTTTCCATGAGTTTCTACACAATTATCTTGTTTTGTATCAATCACTTAACCATATTTCATTTTGCTTCCAGTGTGTTGTTTAACTCAGAAACCTTTTCACGTGCAGACAGGGATATGGGGCTGGATTTTCACTTGAGTCCAATACAAAGATTTGCCAAAAAGTTGGGGTCCCACATATTTCTTTAAAGGGTATGCTCAGCACATGCTCCTTCTTTTTAGGAGTTAGTGAGAACCCTGTATGGGATGATATTTAAGACTTTAATGGTTATGTCTTTTTGATTTTCCTTTTTATATTTTGTATTTGTAAGGCATTGGACTTTAAAAAAAAACCTCTGAGGTCAGGGCTTTTTTTCCTTCTTTATCAAGTGCCGTTCATAGGTGCCTTCCCCTCTGAAAAATTCTTTAGATTTATGCAGTTTTCCCCAAATTGCATCTTACTCCAGGATTTTTCTTTTCCCGATGAAAAAAAAAGTGGTGATATTTTCCCCTAAATATGATATAAAGGCCCTTTCCCAACATCTGAAAAAAAGGCCTAGAGGTAAGGCTTCATGAGTTGCTCTTATCTCTTTGTAATTTGTGATCAACTTACCTGTACGCCCACTCACAAAAGCCTTTTACAATAGTCTCAGGTTAACTCCTATGTACATTGTATGGATACTCTTCCTCATGTGAAACTACTACCAAAGACTTAATTTAAGGAGATTCTGATTACAATGACATGTATCAAATACTTAAATACTCCATATTTAGTCGTATCTGTCTGCTTTTTCAAAGTTATCTTGTAATTTGTATCTATTGTGTGATCAGAGGTTTGAAAAGATATTACAAGATTTGAGGTATACTCAGAATACCGGGATTTTCCTTAAGATTAAGAGTAGAATGCTAATTTTAAATTGTAGGAGGCAGAAGGGTCTGCAGGTCTTACGTTTCTCTGTGATTTTTTTCATTTTCTATGCATTGTTCCCCTTTTTTTTTAAAATTTGACAAATTTGTGCTGGCCTTGAAAGGACTTGTCAAGCAGTCAAATCGGCCGCCAGCAACCTCTTAACCCTTTCCCTCATACAGACTCATTTTGACGCACTCAATAGGTACCACATAAAGCCTGATCTGCAGAAAACCACAGTTAAACCTTACCAAATTTGATTACAAAATCCTCATTTCCAGACCAGGAGCAGCGAACAGCATAAAACCTGATCAGCCTGTGAGTTACTCGCAGGCTGATCTGGTTTTATGCTGTTCGCATAGGTCTTTTCATGGTGTCCTCTATGAGGGAAAGGGTTAAGGAAAACCCTGGAATACGGTAGGGTTCACTAGGATCCTGAAAACTACAGTTCTTTTTTTTTTTTAAGGATTCTCTGTAAAGTATAAAGTTGGTCCAATGATTTGTAAAGAATATGCTCTGAAAACTGGAGTCCCTTTACCAAAAAAAATAGTCATGGTAAGTCTGCTATCAATATCGCTTTGAGAATGGGAAGTAATGAGTTCAGTCCCTCCCTGACCATTAATACTAGTCCTGTTAATTAACCCTTTCTCTCATAGAGGATACCATGAAAAGACCTATGCGAAAAGCATAAAACCAGATCAGCCTGCGAGTAACTCGCAGGCTGATCAGGTTTTATGCTGTTCACTGCTCCTCAGTGGTCTGGTAATGAGGATTTTACAATTAAATTTGGTAAGGATTGAGTTTGGCTTTCTGCAGATCAGGCTTTATGTGGTACCTATTGAGTGCGTCAAAATGAGTCTATATGAGGGAAAGGGTTAAAGGAATTAGTTCTGGACTGGATAGAGAAGTAAGCAGTCAAAGGACTTGTGCTGTTGCCAGGATTATATTGTGTGAAAGTCTGAAAGATGTGGTATATTTGATAGTTGCAAAGGGTTAGTAACAGTCATCCATTTGACTGAACTCGATGTTGTCAGCAACAAGCTCCCGATGATACTTGATCCTTGTAAAAGTCTGATTAAATGTTGTTCCCTAATCAGAAGGATATGTTGTGAATCAAATGAAGTAGCTGTCACTCTGATTGTCGTGGTAGGTCTTAGCCTCTCAGTATTTCCTTAGCTTCATGGGAAATCAATAGTTGCTTATTGTATACTTCGCTCTAAAGGCATACGCAAGTCTACAAAGAAAGTCCACTGTGACATTAACAGAAATTTTTGCTTGTAAATGTACTGAAAGGTTGCTTGATAGCGCAGCAATGGAAATTATCCTGAGGTGGCATTGATGTCGATTCGATCAGAAATCAGTGTCTTGATGGCCAGGCACAGCTAGAGGATAATTGTGGTTGATGGGCCTTGGAGCTAGTCTGAATCTTGGTATTGATCCAATGACTTGACTGGGGGTTTTCTCTCTAAATGCTGATGTTTATAAGAGAGTAAACATAATGCTGTTATGGCTATATTAGCTTTACTTTGACTCGGGACCTTGACATTTCAGAAATGGTGCATTAATGGATGGTCATGGTCAAATTTACACAAATCCTCAAAATAATGTTTTAGCTGTTAACAATTTTGGAACATTTTGACCATTGAGTTTCAGTGACTATGTAGATCATTGTGATATATATATTAATTTGATGCTAACAGTGGAAATTGAATAGTTTTGAGTGGATATTGAATATATCTCATCTCCAAGTGATACAATTTTCACTTGTGATAAGTGCTTATGTAAATATTGTATTTGTATTAATTTTTGATGAGATATGTTCCATGCTTATTGATAAATAACAATTAATAAGCCCCTTTCGAATGTCATTGTTGAAAAAAAAAGGTGTCCATGCCGAGATGTAAAATTCCTAAAATAATTACTGTCCTGTAGTAAAATCTTGCAATTATTAACTCACCAGGACGAGCTGGCAAGTAGAGTTATGTACCCCTGGTGTCCCTGGTTCCTATATTGTTAAATCAGTGTCACTCCAAGGGAAATCTCAGCAAGCAGACATCCTTTTTGACCTGACTGGTGATTTTTAGGTCAATCCTGGCCTCAGGGGTGCATTGTCCAGTGGTGCATTGCTGTTATGTTAATGTTTTCTTTGTAGTTTATGCAACAATTTTCGTCTAACCCTGTTAACAAGATGGTGTATAATGTAGCTGTAAGTGCTAACCTTGGCCACCAGTAAAGAGCCAGCCCAGCCTGCTGGCCTGGCTCTTTACTGTTGGCTGACCAACTACAAGTTTTCATCTTGTTATCCCTAAAATTGATAATGGAAATTTCCAAAAAAAGGAGTTGGCTAAGTCCATTTGAGAAATTCAGCAGGTTAAGGGTTAAATATGATCATTATTCAAGATTTAGCAGATGATCTATGCATTTATCCAAGAAATATCCATTTCAAAACATTTTTAGCCATATGTTTGTTAACCATGTCACTGCATGAGGCAGATTTGAAGTACATTCTATCTCGAAACTTCTTTTTATAACATCAAGTTGCAAAGAAATAAATAGAAAACTATATGGCAACATTTGGAAATTTTTGTCTAAGCAATGCACCCTGGCCTACTAGAGTTTGAATATGATAAGTCTAAATGTCCCTTGGTGTTTCTGGAAGTGCTGACTAAAAATTTGAAAAATCTTAAATTGTCTGCTGTCATCAAAATATTTTCATGGTAATGTGATGAAGTGGTTCAAACTTCATAAAATGAATGAAATAATGGAAAGATATTTGACTAGCGCAATAGCTCAGTGGTAGAGTGTCCCCTTTGTGATCAGGAGGTCCGGGCTTTGAATCCCAGTAGGAGTACTTTTCTCTGGTGACTGCATGAAACCAAAAATTAATAAAATTGATACCAGGTACACCCTTGCCTGGCACTCAGAAGCGTTTGACACTTTTTATCAAGGTATCGCGATGTAATGCCTGTTTTGAAATTCAGGAGTCCTTTCTGAAAATTAAGGAGTCCCTGTCATGTCATTCAGACATATAATGACCTTATTCACATATCAATCAGTTAAAAAGTTATGATTCATCAAAGAGGGTTACTAGTAAAAGTGTTTTATGAAGATTATTACATAGGTTCTGAACAAATTTGGCTGTTCAATTTTTTAATCTGAAAAGTAAGTTTCCAACTGAACCCCTGGCATGTCAGTCGTGGAGTCCCTTCCCAGTTTTTGTTGTCCTCGGGATTCTGGAACTCTGTTAGTGTCTACCCCTGCTCAACAAAACGGGGTTGCTATGAAAACTTGGAGCCCTCAGTATTGTCAGTATTGCTTCATGCAGGAATTTGTCTCACGTGTATCAGTGTTAAACATTGAGCATGTGAAAGAACCATGAGGTCTATTTGTAAAATGAGCTGGGGTATTGCACCTGGACTCATTTGTATCTAGCCACTGTCTCTTCTGCATGCTGTCTCTTCAGCAAAAAAAAAACAACCCCAAAACAACAGTACCCTACTGGAAATAAATGCTTGTACTTTGGCGGATTATCCTGGGTCTCAGGGTCTAAATAAATACAAATATACAAACAAACATGAAATTGTAAAGTAATTCATGTTGTTACCATTTAAATTATGTAAAATTTTATTTGGTCAAGTCACTGGACAAATGTACTGTGGTCCTTAAATACCATTCTGAATGCAATGTATTAGTCTATAAGGACAAATGCAAGGTTAACAATGTGTATATTGAAGTAAAACCATACATAAACATGTTACTTGCCTGAAGGTTATTAGATCAGTACTGATACTGTGACGGTTGTGTGTAGTTATAAATATGTATTTGGTTAAAACTACTTAAGTAGAGGGCGTCTAGGCTTATATCATTTGTTACCATCTTTACTTGCTATTGGTTTGTATGTACATTTAATACAAAACACAGCATGGGTTCAGTAGTAATCAAGTTCTTCAACCTTTTTTTTTTTTTTTTTTTTTTTTTGCATTAGCTTCATCTTAGCTGGGAATTCTGCAATTGGTTATTTATGAACCAAGATAATGAAACCCCTTATCAGGGAGGCATACTATTTTATGGCAATATGAAATATAATATTGGAAATGGCCTTGTGAAAAGTAAACAGTCAGCAATTAGAGCAGGAGTATTGATTCTTGCTCCTGTCATAGATTACCCCATAGTTCCTGCCTGTTTTCAGGTGTCCAATCAGATTATCAATCATTAATGAATCATTTTTAGCTTGACTAGTCGTAGAATATAAGAGCTATTGAGTCGCCCTTGCGTCAGTGTTGGTGTTGCAGCCCTTTGGTTAAAGTTTTGCATGCAAGTTACTGTCAACCTTATAAGAAATTCTCATAGTCATAGGGAAAGGCACCTGTAAATGGCCCTTTATAAAGAAGGTAGAAAAGCCCTTTGAATGATTATTCTTTTAATAATTATTCCTTGAATTTCCTGTGACAGATTTAATATCCCAAACTGATCATTATGAATGTTGGGTAGTAAGGACACAGTTATGATCTTATTTGACCATATTGTGTTTTGTTACAGGGACACAGTGTGGGGTGTGTTGACGGGCCAGGGCAGTGACAACGTACCAAGTCTGGTTGTCCACGAGATACGAGAAATAGAGACATGGGTCCTGAGGCTGCTCAGTGCACCTGTACCGGTTCCAGCAAAAACCCGTGTGGAGGTAGGTATGGTAATGTGACAAGCATGCAGGGTCACAAAAATAGGGTTTTATAAATGGTCTTGTGGGTGGGGTATCCCATGGTAAAGATAAGGGTTTTAATTGCTTTATAGTAATACAGTTAGTTAAAAAAAAGATGCTATTGGAATTCAAATTTATGACAAAAAGATCAGCCCGTTCAAGTTTATTTCATCTGGATGACAAATAGATAAAAAGAAGTTGATTTCAACTAGTAAACAGTAGAAAATTGCTGGATGTTATCATTTGGATTATTAAATTTCTTTGCAGTCATTGTAATGAAGATTTATGTGAACAGGCTCCAATATTATATTTGCAGGCACACAGGCCTTTGCTAAATTGGATCCCTGCCTTGATATGTCATCTATGTATACATGCATTTAGACATTTTTGCATGTTGTGGACAAAGAAAAAAATCCATTTTGATATAAAGCTTCTGTCTTACTTTTTCAGATTCAGGTGTTGCCACGGGAACTCCAGCCTCCACTTTTGTTTGCCCTCCCCGACCACACCCGGTTTTCACTGATAGATTTCCCTCTACACCTTCCGTTGGAGCTTCTGGGAGTAGAGACCTGCCTCATGGTCCTTACTGCCATCATGCTTGAGTTTAAGGTATGCCCCTCAAGTTTTTAAGATCTATCCTGATCTAGTTTCATCTTAAAAAATAAGTTATATCCCTCTCTTGTATTATGCTTGAATGCCACATTAAGTAACATCCTCACCTAATGTCACAGTTTGCTCTCATCAAGTGTTGAAATCAATACATTAGAAAAACAAAACTTCTAAAGATTGCTTATTTAACATTTAATAGATTGATAGAATCTGGACTCTAGACTCAGATTACCTTAAAAAATAATTTGTTCCTTGTCCAGTGTTTATATGTAAACAAGTTAAAATAGTCCATTAGCTTCTCTATCCATCAATGTTTTTGATAATCAAGCATACAGAAACAAAACCTACAATCCTTGTTGAAAACAAACTCTCCATGAGAAAGTTAAAAATACCCAATCAATTTCCTCTAAAAACTGCACCTTTTTTCTCTTTTATGATATATATCAGTAGGAAGAAACAAATCAGAGAGTCTTTTAATTTTTTATTTTAAAACTGAAAAGCAATGGTTGATAGTTTGCTTGTTTTGCATCTAAAACCAATAGAGATATCTTGCAAAACAATATTTCATGAAATTCTTGATTCTATTATGAAATCCAAACTCAAAAACAGAAAGTGAAATGTAAGTGCAAATGATTTACTTTTCTTAGCCTTTTGAAATGCAAATTAACTGGGATGCTTTACTGCTTGAAGATCAGTGTTCATTTGCAGTCTGTGATAGATCTTCAGTTTATTTGTCTGAAGATGTCTCAACTCTTTACCTCATATAGATATGCTTTGATGCCTTGATAACCAGGGGAGACACTGATAAGAGAGATCATGTTTGTTTTTAAAATATTGTAGTGCAGATCCCACACAGTCTGTATGGCAAAATGAAATCATTTATTATCTTTCTACATATATAAATATTCTGTTTTTTTAAGTGTTGTATACAAGAGTGCTTATATCTGAGTCAGTATCAAATATATTTAAATCTCTAAAACTTGCACACAATTAGTACCATTCTTGTGTCACTTTTGAACATAATGGCAAGATCTGTGTTTGAGTTTGATCATACGTAACTATGCAAGAGAGCCAGGTTGATAATCAGGCAACACAAAACAGCTAATGGACCTTTCATGTGTAGAGCCAGTGTGACAAGTGGCCACCATCCAGCTGTTACCAGTTTATGGCTGTCAACACGGATTTGTCATTCCAAGTGAAAAATGGAAACATTGTATTAATGAGGACATTTGTGGCATTGAGGCATATGTCATGGCTGTTGGCCAGCAGTATTGGATTTCTATCAAGTCTCTGTAGTTTAATTAGAGGATTAAAATGATAAGGAAAGTAATGGTCCAGGTTAATTACTGTGTCATGTGATTCTTTTGTGGTTTTGAGATTCCCCCATATCTTCATGCAGTGATATCTGGGTAGAACCTGAGCTGCAATCTGATCTGGGTCTACTCCATTTGCCAATGCATCAGGCAAGTGTATATGAGGTGAAGGGTTTACTTTGCAAGAAGTAGAGAAAACCAGAAATCTAGCTAAAGTCCAAGTCAGTTATACACAGCTTCAATTGAGGCTCCATGTAAAATCAAGAATATTCTGTTTAATACTTGAAAATGCCCATAAAATCTTTGAATTTTGTTGTGTATTGCAGGTTGTTACCATGCCTTGAATTACTTTTACTCTTTCAGGTGGTTATGCAATCTCGTGACTACAACGCATTAACGATGAGTGTGATGGCATTTGTGTCGATGTTGTATCCGTTAGAGTACATGTTTCCTGTGATACCTCTCTTGCCAACCTGCATGTCATCGGCAGAACAGGTGAGTTGGATGACACATTCTCCCAACAATCTTTCTCCTTGTCGATCCAGTCCCATGTTCTTCAGAGAGAGACACTTCCATGGAAGTCCTGCCCTTTATTTTGTGATCAGTCATGATGGTGGCATGCTTACCCTGAGTGATAGAAATGAGTTAGATTCCAAGTTGTGATACATGTCATGAAATAAGGCCTGGTAAAGCATCCTAGCATGCAGTTGATGGGGATAGTATTAGGAATGGTTTACATTGTTTCAAGATAATGAGACTGGATGTTGTACATAGCATGCACGTTAGGTGTGTACTGTAAGACAGTACCATATCTGTCTTGTGTGAAAAAAAAGTATAAAAATAAACTGAAATGCAATTTGTGTTTCATGCAATCAACCAATCAAACAAACAAACCATGGATTGAGGGGTCTGCTAAGATTTGTATGAAGAGATAATTGCTTTTTGGGGCGTTTGTAAAGAGAAAAAAGGTTTAACTTTTATAGACAAAGAGATGCATTTTGATGCCTTGGCAAACAAAGCAGACCTGGATGAGACAGAGCTATCCAGGAGCTGTCTGATCAGATTATATTGTAGCTCAGAATCTGCATGGAAAAGAGAAATTCTTGTGTCATATATCATTGAAGTTCTGTAAATTAATATTTATCAAATTATTATGATGAATATTCATGTGGAAAACAGTTAAACCTTTACTTCATATAGACTCATTTTGATGCACTGGCAAACACAGCA
The DNA here is from genome assembly GCA_021229015.1 of Solen grandis. Lineage (NCBI taxonomy): Eukaryota > Metazoa > Mollusca > Bivalvia > Adapedonta > Solenidae > Solen > Solen grandis. The sequence goes on along the minus strand of CM037790.1, from coordinate 39,567,907 downwards.
GAACCATATCAAACAGCTCCTATAGGAGCTGCCTGATCAGAGTGTCCTCTGTATGCTGATACAATAGAGTAACCCAATTTCTATAGTCAATGTGGCAAAGAAAAATCCATTATTTCATATATCTTTGAAGTTCAGTAAATAAATGTGCATCGTTAAGTCATAAATTTGAACACGAATATTCGTGAGGTAAAGGGTTAACTTGGATTAATTTGTCCAGTTAAAGCTGAATTACCAAAAAATAATTGAAGGAAATGTGGGTGAGTAAATACTTGGTATCCAAGATAGAAATTATACCATGGCTGATAACCAAGGTCTGGCCTGTTTGCCAAAGCGTCAAAACACTTATGTTACACAATTAACCTTGCACATATAATACATTTGTAAAATGCTGTATACATGAAGATAGAAGGCAGGGGATTATTCTGTTGGATTTGAAAAGATATCTAGTATTTGAGCACATAAAGGATGGTTAACAATTTTCCCCATGTTATTGTAATGAAATAATCTGATCATGGATAAGTAATAATATTAATAAATAATATACCATAAAAACTCCTGTATTGTGCACACTCATGTATAAAGTGCATCCTGAGTTTGAGGTTCAAAATCTTGGTAAAAATCTATTTCCTTTCTATAATGCGCACTCATTCTTTTTAAATTGAGGAGGCCAAAATTTTGTTTAGTTGGGGGTGTTTTGCGAATATTTGATTGAACTACAGGTAACAGAAGGTCTACTGCTTCCACAAGTCAGTCATGCGACAATTATTATTCACACCTTTAGGATTTAGTATCCACATTCAGCATGCATTGTTATGTTGATGTTCATTATGCCTAATAGTTTAAGTAATAGTCTTCAAATGTTAACACCTTGTTTGTTTCTCAAGTCCCTTTCCACTTGGAATTTGAAGTACACATTTATCTCTAACAGAACAGTTCTGTCCCAAATGGAACTTATTAACTTGCTAGAATATCGTCTGAATGTGCTTTAACAATTAACTGATTGTAAAATCATAACATAATGGCAGTCATGGTTTGTCTCAGAAATGACAATGCTACCATCGCATTTGGGTTTATGTTGTCAGTTAATTACATGTATTATGTAAAGTACAGTACAGTACTGGACGAGTTCTGGGTAATTCACAGCGATATAAACACAGTGCTCCAGCTAGGCCGAAATGGCAGGGCGCCGCGCCCTGCCGCCTTTGATATACGCCCTGTTGCCTTTGATCTCCGCCCTGCCCCTTTCAGACAGTGCCCTGCTTTGCCTTTGTCGGTAAAAGTTTCACCCCATACTGTTTTCACCAAGCCTCAACTCTCGGCGTCCTTTTATTTTGCCGACAAACCTTAGCGTGTGTGTGTAACTTAGACGTAGTCACCCAATGTTCAAAGTTGGTGTCAATCAACCAGCACAATTAAGCCAAGATTAACAGTCGGCTATTCTAGTAATAAGTATCAACATAATTTTGTGCAGATATTTGGCAATAAAAAATCAATTTTAATTGCATTTATTACTAAGGTATTATTGTCAACTACCTGGGGAAAAAAAAGTATGTTGTCATTATTCATCTAAATGGCGCATTCTGCCATATTTAAAATTTCAAGTATGACCAAGTGGAAAACATGCCCTAGTCCAGCCATCAGATCAAAAACAAACATTCTAAAGCTATTTTTTCTCCAAAGCCTCAACTTAGCTGAGGCAAATCAGTGTCAACAATTCAAAAGTCAGATTAGTCTTTGGCAGGCAAACGAAAACTTGACTGACGAAAAATTCCATTTTTCCAAAAATATCAACCAATGAAATGGCCCGATAAAATTATGTTCAGAGAGGCGGATAATTGTCATTAAATTTTTATTCTCTAAAGATTTATCATGACAAAAGCAAAAATTATTACAATTTTTAAATGTATCTATGTTTACTTCCGGTATGTTCGATGAAAATCATTTTAAAAGCATGCACTAATACATTTTGTTTACAGCTATCAAAAAGTTTAAAAAAATGTTTTAAAACATGGATGTTTGAAATACAGATTTTACATCATTTTTTTTAAATAAAGATTGGCTTTAAATTTACAATATTTATGATCGTAGGGTAGTCCTATGTAAAGTGAAATGGGTGGGGTAATGCATTGAGATAAGTTTGCATTATTTTTTTTCCAGTAAAAATATCAGATCTAAATTTAAAAAAAAAAAAGATATTTAGAGATAAGCATAAAAGTTTTGAAAAAAAAAAAGTTCTGGAGATAAAAGAAAACAATGAAAAATCTGATAACACAATTATTATGTTTATCCAAGTGGAATTTTATTTTTAATATTATTAAAATTTTAATCTGAGTCTCTACGTAACCAATTCATCTTTGAAAAGATATTTCTTGTTTTGTTAATTATCCGGTCAGAATGGATAATACATACATGTCTACAAAAACAAATTCTAGATCTTTTTTTATGCCCCCACAAAGTGGGGTGCATATAGCGTTGCACTTGTCCGTCCGTCCGTCCGTCCGTCCGTCAGTCCGTCAGTCCATCAGTCCGTCAGTCCATCAGTCCGTCAGTCCGTCCGTACGTCCCGAAATCTTGTGAACGCAACTCCTCTTAAACCGGATGGCAGATTTTGCTTAAACTTCCAGGGATGAACAACCTTAATGTGTAGATGGTAGTAAAGAAAGGAATTTTCGCGGCGACCAAATGTAACAGAATTATGGCCCTTTGTTGATTTGTTCACTATATACCATATAGAAATTTTGTGAACGCAACTCCTCTTCAACCGGATGGCAGATTTTGCTTAAACTTCCAGGGATGAACAACCTTAATGTGTAGATGGTAGTAAAGAAAGGAATTTTCGCGGCGACCAAATTTAACAGAATTATGGCCCTTTGTTGATTTGTTCACTATATACCATATAGAAATTTTGTGAACGCAACTCCTCTTCAACCGGATGGCAGATTTTGCTTAAACTTCCAGGGATGAACAACCTTAATGTGTAGATGGAAGTAAAGGAAGGAATTTTCGCGGCGACCAAATTTAACAGAAATATGGCCCTTTGTTGATTTTTTCACTATATACCATATAGAAATTTTGTGAAGCAACTCCTCTTAACCGGATGGCAGATTTTGCTTAAACTTCCAGGGATGAACAACCTTAATGTGTAGATGGAAGTAAAGGAAGGGATTTTTCGTGGCAACCAAATTTAACAGAATTATGGCCCTTTGTTGATTTTTTCACTATATACCATATAGAAATTTTGTGAAAGCAACTCCTCTTAAACCAGATGGCAGATTTTGCTTAAACTTCCAGTGATGAATAACCTTAATGTGTAGATGGACAATGTACAGATCTTACCAGCACAGTATACGATACGCAACCTGACATAATCCTAGGTGATTTCAACATCAACGTTGATTCAGTTTGGTACAGAAGACTATCTGAATCTCTGCTTAATTATCGCCAGTGTGTGACATTACCAACACACTTAAGTGGATCTATTATTGATCTTGTCTATGTAAAAGATGAGTTGCCACAGCCAAAAGTAACTGTATACCCAACATATTTCTCTGATCACAGCATTGTGTTCCTGCAGTTTTAGGAGACCAGACATGTGTTTCAAAGTTTTGTTTTATTCAGACACTAATATTGTATTCCATCTGTAAAGAAACCAAATATGATGCCTCAAGAGTTAGGTAACTTTTTTATCATTAATACATAATTGAGGAAATTTCAACTGAAACGCTATAATAAGAACAGAATTTTGTAGACATTAAATGAAGCTGCTCTTGTTTACGAGCACATCTGCACAGTGGGGGCATCCGTGTCCTTTGGACACAGTTCTAGTTTCTTTATCAGTTGCACTTACAACTGCCCTTTTAGGGCACCTAACTATGCCTTTTTCATGTCCTGGGGGTGGGGAAGAGCACTTTGGAGTCAACAAAATGCAGGCCTCTCTATGTTATACATGTGCATATTAAGAAATTAATAACAATTTTTTTTTTTTTTTTTTTTTTTTTTTTACCACTTTGTTTTCCTTGTCATTGAAGCAAAAGGGTCGAGGCCATCCCCGTTGCTCCGTACAATATAACTGCATATAAACATACATGTAAATTACATCATTCTTATGCAATTTTTTTTTTTTTAAAGGTATTTAAATTATATAATAGAAGTAATACAAACATAAGATAAAGAAGAAGAAGAAAAAACAACAAGTTGCCTTTCCTACATAGAATTATAAAGCAATAAAAATCTATATTGGTATACTTATTTAAGTCCATACAACATAAGTAAAGTAAAGCATCCGTACCTTATTATGTCCGTGTTGAAAATACTGTTTAAGATTTAAACATTATCTAAGGTGTTGCTTAGAAGTTGTTTCCATTGGGAATCAAAGCGGTTCCTATCCTCTAATTTTAATGTGTTGGCGTATATTGTGTATTGTTGTGTAATATAAGCTACAGCTAAATCATATGTTGGTTTAAGTTTTATAACCCTACTGTGATATAAGAATTTTTTAGTAAATAATATTAAAAGATTTTCCACCATACATGTGTTGTTTAATACACCAAATAAGAAATCTACTTTCCCTATATTTGCTATTTTTGGATTTACTTGTTTTACTGTGGTCTTTTTTATATTAATAATAACAAAATTTAACTGGGATCCATGTTTTTCTGAGGAGACTTGGATGCCCGTTTTTGAAGTTTTTCAGCAATATGCAACTGAAATGCTAGCTTCATTGGCATTTTTTTTTTTTTTTTTTACTTTTGGTTAAGATTAACCTGAAAAAGCAACATTACAATAATAAGATTAGTGATCAAATGTTCTTGAAACAAATTCCATTTTTTAAACTCTGCAAAAAATATTTCCAAGCAACTTATCAAATCTGCACATAAATGCAAAAACACCTTTTTCTCTTATGTTTACTTTCCTCTCCCATTAGTATTATCAATTCTTTTTGGTAGCATTTAATAACTCATTTTGTTATCCTTTGATTCTAAAAAAGAGTTTTATTATTTACATGTTAAGATACGCATTTTCTGTTTATTAAAAATCTTACATGTATGATGCTTGTTATATGAACTCTTTGTAAGATAGTCAGTGGGATGCTTCCCCAAACCACTGCTATCTAAGAACAGAGATAATAAAATGAAAATCTTGATCCAAAAAAAAAAAAATCTGCACATAAATAAGACACCCTCTTGACTGGAATGAGAACAAAAATTCCAACCAGGAAATCCCCCAGAGGTCTTATTTAAAGTCTTAATTTGAAAAAAATTCCAGGGAGAGAGCCCCCAAACCCCCCTTCCAGGAGGGGGTATCCCTCTCCCGAACCCTCCTCCTTCTCATCGCTTCGCAAATCGGATGCCCCTTTGGGCCACTAGCAGCCTTCCCTTTTCAAATCCTGGCTGGAGCACTGAAAACAAAATGAATATGAACTCGAGAACTATGATTTCATAAGCATTTATTTCACAAATAATATTGTAAAAATCAGACAACAATTTTCCTGCAAATATATATAAAGTTTTAATATCGAATAAAAATATAGATACATTCATATAGACTTTGCAGGTCACCTGGTATGGCTTCTTAGTGGATGGGGTAAAAATTGGAAACATTATAAAAAAAAAATGAATCCTTGTGTATTGTGCGCACCCCTTCTCTAAAAAAGAAATTGAAGTCATAGAAATGCACACAATACATGAGTGTTTACGGTAAATGCATATTCCCTATAATATTTGAAACTTTATTATTTTGTTAAGTCATAGATTTACTATCAAAATCACATTTATCTTATAAAAATCAGTCAACACTAAATTATTAACATAATTTCTTTCTGCTGGAATCCGCTGAAGTAAAGAACATACGCTGATACTTGAAAAATACATATATTAGAATGGAACGGCACTCAAGGGAAATCAAATTGTGCACAGAGAACAATAAATTTAACAGAAAGCTTTGACAGTGTCAAATAGATGCTGAAATAACTGTTTCAATTTTGCTGTAATTCCATAATTTTGCTATATTAATGAAATTATCTAAGATTTGAAATACTTAATCTCTTATGCAATAAGATATAAAAGACACTTAATGCATTTTCAAGTATTCTGAAGCAAATGTAATCCATGCCTTATCAGTTTTGTAGCTAGAAGCGTGTTTGCCTAAAGATGTCATTATGATTTATAATCTATCATATAGAGGAAAAATGTTATTATCACAATGTTAAAATGTGCACCCAAAAAGAATTATGGGGGAGCATGTAGTCTTAGCTTCATTTATCTATCTTTCTGTCTGTCCTTCTTCTTCTCAGGGCTATTTCTTAATTAATTAAGGGTTTTCCCTATATGTTTTCAGATGGGGGTCATATGACTCCTTGATATCAAGATAAGAGAAAATATTGAAATATTTGGGGCTCATTTAGAAAATTTGAGGGTCAAAGCTGGCCATTTTGTATGCCATGAAAGACCTTGTTAGTTGACACTTTATGGGAGCTTCATTACCATGTGGACACCATTATCTGTTTCAAATATATCACAGAGTTATGGCCCTATTTCATCAATCTGTTATGTTAATTTTGATTCTTCTCCTTACTAATTGTATTTAGAGATCTTTTGTCAATTTTACCAATACTCTTTTTGTATAGCATCTGTTTTTAGAAAGTGTCAAGCAATCAATAATGTTCTGGAATGTGTCAACGTAAACTTATACTAATATTGAATCAATGATACTAGAAATAATTGCCGTAGAAGCTATAAGTGTTAATATGTCCCATTTTCAAAAACAAATTAGGACACAGCATTGCCATGTATGATTGATTATACTAGTTTGAATAAGCAGATAATTTACTTGAATGGTTTCATTAGGGAATGGAACAATGATGAGGTGTCATTTCTCGTGCAATATAAACATTATCGATTAATATTTCCTGTGGATCCGTCTGTTGCACATATTACAGTGAAAGACCTGGGTGTTGTTGTTTTTTCTAGCTGTTCGTTTAACTGTTGTTGGCTGTGATTGTGA
>CM037790.1:39510805-39560805 GCA_021229015.1 Solen grandis | reverse complement strand
TGCTGGCAAAATTTGTTTTCTTGTAAAAGTAACATAAGTAAAACAAACACTAGTTGGGATCCATAGCAGTCAAATGTTATCAATAAGGTAAAGTAAATTCCACTTATAACGATATTCACATGACCTTGATTTTAATATTGTTACATCCAAATATCATTATAAGCGATATTGCTCAATACGAAGATTATGTCCAAGTACTATTTCTATAAGAAAACAAACCATAAATACTCTCTATTGACATCAATGACGGGCATATAAAAGAGAGAGTAACAAGAGGGCCAAGATCGCTCACCTGAGAAATACTGCTTTCATTGCATTTACAACATAGTCATAATGAATACTAAATCCATGCAGAAGAACAGCAATAATCTTAATTCCACACAAAAAGTTTACATGTGGTCAAAAAAACAAAGTTAAACCTAGCATGGGACCACTTTTGACCCCAGGACTATGATTTGAAAACTTGGTTCAGGTCCACAAGGCCATGTTACATACCAAATATCTAAACCCATAATCTTGTGGTTTCTGACAAGGATAGCTCTTCAGAATCTTTCCTATGTAGTCTACGTAAAATCAAGTGACCCCTGGGGCGGGGCCAATTTTGACCCCAGGACCATGATTTGAAAGTACTTGATAGATGTCCATAAGGCAATTACACACCAAATTCCAGGCCTTGTGGTTTCTGAGAAGAGGATTTTTCTAGATTTTCCTATTTATGCCAATGTAAAATCAAGTGACTCCTTGGGCGGGATGTTCATAAGGCCAAGTTACACCCTAAATATCTTAACTCCAGGCCTTGTGGTTTTTGAGAAGATTTTTCTAAAAGAATTTCTATACAAGTCTATGTTAAATCATGTGACCCCTGGGGGCAGGGCCAATTTTGACCCCAGGGCCATGACTTGAACAAACTTGAAAGATATTCACTAGACAATGCTACACACTAAATATTTGAACTCCTGGCCTTGTGGTTTCTGAGAAGAGGATTTTTCAAGTTTTTTTCCTATATCAGCCTATATAAATTCAAGTGACCCTTGGGACAGGGCCAATTTTGACCCAAGGATCATTATTTGAATAATCTTGGTAGAGGTTCACTACACAATGCTACACACCAAATATCTAAGCTCTAGGCCTTGCAGTTTTGCAGAAGAAGATTATCAAAGTATGCATTTTTAAAATCTATTTTTAACTCCTGTGACCTACTTCATCAACCAATCAAAATAATTTGAACAACTTTAATAAAGGGCATCATAAGGATGATGCCTGTAAAGTTTGGTCAAAATCCATTCAGCGGTTTAGGAGGAGATGTTGTTTAAAGGAAAATGTTGACGTCTGATGCACGCAGGCACAGATGCCAGACAAAAGGTGATCACAATAGCATGTTGTGCTCAGGTGAGCTGAAAAGCTGAGATGCACCTTCCTCCTTTTAAACTAATTCTTCATTTGAAAGGTCCATTGCCAGAAGATGCATAGATAACAATAACAAGAGGGCCATGATGGCCCTGGATCGCTCACCTGGTATCATTAGGCTATGTAAAATCAAGTGACCCCTGGGGCAGAGCCAATTTTGACCCCAGGGTCATGATTTGAACAAAACTTGGTAGAGGTCTATTAGCCCATGTTACATACCAAATATCTAAACTCCAGACCTTGTGGTTTTTGAGAAGAAGATTTTTCTAGTTTTTTTCCAAAATAAGTCTATGTAAAATCAAGTGATCCCTGGGGCGGGGCCAATTTTCACCAAATATCTAAACCCCAGGCCATGTGTTTTCTAGTTTTCTAAAAAGAAGAATTTTCAAGTTATTTCTTATTAGCCTATGTAAAATCAGGTGACCCCTATGGCGGGGCCAAATTTGACCCCAGGGCCATGATTTGAACAAACTAAGTATAGATCCACTAGACAATGCATGATTCATGATTTGAACAAACTTGGTAGAGGTCTATTAGCCCATGTTACATACCAAATATCTAAACTCCAGGCTTTGTGATTTCTGAGAAGAAGATTTTTTTCAGGTTTCTCCTATATTAGTCTATGTTAAATCAAGTGACCCCTGGGGTTTGGCCAATTTTGACCCCAGGGTCATGATTTGAACAAACTTAGAAGAGATCCACTAGACAATGCTACACACCAGGCCTTGTGGTTTCTGAGAAGATTTTTCAAGTTTTTCCCTATATTAGCCTATGTAAAATCAGGGACCCCTTTGGTGGGGCCAAATTTGACCCAATGGTCATGATTTGTAAAAACGTGGTAGAGACCCAGTAGACAATGCTACATACCAAATATCCAGGCCTTGTTGTTTCTGAAAAGAAGATTTTTCAAAAAAAAAATCTATATTAGCCTATGTTTAATCAAGTGACCCCTGGTGCTGGGCCAATTTTGACCCCAGGGCCATGATTTGAACAATTTTGGTAGTGATCTACTAGACAATGCTGCACACCAAATATCTAAACCCCAGGCCTTGTGGTTTCGGAGAAGAAGATTTTTAAAATTTTCATTTTTAAAATCTATTTTTAGCTCCTGTGACCAAGAGTTTTGACCAATCAAAATAATTTTAACAACTTTGGTAAAGGGCCCCATAATGAACATTCCTGTGAAGTTTTATCAAAATCCAGTCAGTAGTTAAGAAGGAGATGTTGTTTAAAGAAATTGTTGACGACGGAGGCACGCACGCACGGACGACGGACAAAAGGCGATCACAAAAGCTCACCATGAGCACGTTGTGCTCAGGTGAGCTAAAAACAAGAGTTTTGAAGTCTCTACATACCTAATAGTGTTTTTGAAGCATTCCAACTCAGTGACTCTGGAATGCATTCCCTCATCAGTTCCTGCCATTAAGTCAAAGTAGTGAATTTATACAAGTTAGTATCAACTCTGACAAAAGTATTTTAGGGGGGGAGATTAAGGAATTGTCTACTTGAATATTTTGACAAAAGCAACATTACAGCTATCAATAAGACTAATATCCCTGAATAACCATTTTGTCCAATTTAAACTGATTTCTATTTTTATAAATAATGACCTTGACCTCATCCATGCAAATACATAATTGATTACATAATTTCTTCTTAATTTTTATATTTCAAGAGTCTGGTGCCAAACTATAGTTACTGCTTCTTTATTAATATATAGTTACCATAGTTTTGCGTCAAGTCCTTTATTTACACTTTGGGAAGGAGAAATTTGAATGCAACATTTCACTCATGTACTTTGATCACAGTAAAATACTCACTGATCAAATGAAACATCAACAACATTGATTCCTGAAGAAAACTGTCTGAAACCTGACAAGCTGCACATTTACCTATTTAAACCCTTTGCCTCATGAATATTCATTTACAATTCATGATTTCATGAATATCAGTTTACTGAACTTTCAATGGTTTATGGTTTATTCTATGCTGTGCAGACTGTGTAAACTCTGAGATATAACATTGTATGAGCAAACAGAGAAGACACTGATCTGGGTCTGCTCTGTTTGTCAATGCATCAAAACTAATCTATAAGAAGTACACTACAACCCCGCCTCCTCACCGTGCAGTCCTCAGTAAGATCCATCATGTCTTCCTCCATGCATAGTGCCACGTCCCAAAATGATGGCTGGGCCATGCCCGACAGGACATCACAGCGGAACAGCTCACAGAAATCTGCCAGGCACACCGAGTCTTCCTCCTGCACACAAATTCATACATAATGAGGATGTGACAGACACCTCTATACAATAGATTGATTAGTTAGATTTGTCAGTGCCTCACTCTTAAAAATATATAAACATGTCTTCATATACTCAATTAACAGAAAAGTTAGAGTCATTAAAAAAAGTGTCCCAATACTTAAGAACATGCAATTTTTTTCATAAAGTCAAAAAGTAATGTTTATTTTTCAACGTGCATTAATAAACATCAAACATTTACCTTTAAATCAATATTCATGTATATATGACTCTTTGATAATAAAAAGACATTTGTGTTGTTATTTGTTTTATCATAATTATATTGACACCTAAATTTTCATATAATTATACTGACGCTTTCTTCCAGCCAGTTGGAATAGTATTTTTTTTTTAGGATAAAAACAACAATATTATGCTAACTTAATTCACATATACATGTATTTTACTGATTTACTGTATTGCCAGTCATTACCCAAAGGCAGATGACTTTTGTTGAATAAATTTACTAACTAGATGGTTGTTTTGGGGTTAAGAATTGGGAGACAAAATGATAATATGCAATAAAGATATGATGGTTTTTATCATAAAATACTTCAGTTTTTCCATTTCTAATAATAATCATTTCAGTCTAACCTATAATCAAGGGAATTAACTCTACCTGGTAGATGTACTGTGGATGTCTGTTAGCCAAATGATTGTCTAAGTACACCTCGCCAATAAAAGCCTTCCCACAGTAGTTACAAGCCCACCGGTTCCCTGACTCACGCTCCTTGTGTTCCTCATGAGCCAGGAACCGGTCCCGGTCTCGGAAGAATGGACATTTGTATGGAATCTTGGCACCAATTGACTGATACAGAGGTATCAAATCCTTAAAAAAGGAAAAATAAATCATATATATAATATAAAGATGGTTTAAAGATAGGTGAGTATATATGTCAAATTAGTAAATGTGAAATATCTTTACCCAGTAATTCAATCAAGATTAAATACTCATGACATGCAACAACTAAATTTTCTATTTCCAACATACATAAAAGAAAAATTGTTCTATTCAGTTTACCAACATAATAAATTAATTCAAATGGAAAATTCATCTGAACAGCGCTACAACACCTCACAATCTACAATGCCTTGGAAGTGTTTTACAGCTATCTGCAGCGTGAAGACAGTAGAACCATTACCAATCAGAGTGAAGCTCCACTTTCATTCACTCTGAAAATTCTAAATTTGAGTTTTTCCTTGCAATTTATCAAAAGCTAAACTGTCTTCCCTTTTTTATATTTCTTAGCTATATCCTCTGAAGAAAAAAAATAAATAAATAAACATTTCCCGCAACAAATAAATAGGAATCATAACCATTCCTATGTTAGACCAGCACTGATCAGCTGCAGATGTCCAATCATCAAAGGGTTCAAACCCGCTAAATTCAGACCCATTGTTTAATGTTTATATAGTAGTATAGCACCTTGACGCCACTGCATCTCGGTTCTCTCTTCAGATTCAACTTACCTCATAGATTACACGACGCACAGTTCTTGCTTTGTCTCTTTCACACTGATCTCCATGAACAGCCAGACTGCTCATCACAATAACCTGAAATGTTCAAAATCATGTGCTTCTAAAATTGGTTTCTTCTCTCTCTCCAGAGATCATTTATCACTTAAATATCAGATTATTTGTCGAATTTACTTCATACAGTAAAACCACAGGGGCTCAAAATTGCATGAGGTAAATAATTTCGTACTTACTGGTAACATTAAAAAAAAGGGAAGAGAGGACACTATTTTAGGCTATTTTTCTAATATCACAATTTCTGCAAATAATGATCAGTAAAATAGTTCATATGCATTTGATATGAATAGAAATAAAGAATTGATTCGTGTCCCATGTTGTTTTTACTCTTATAAATGACTAACAAGTGTTTTTAATGTCCAAATCAAGCTTGACAATAGCTTGGACAGGCTACTTCCAGTTTCTTTTGCAGTGAATAAAATGTAAGCACTCATTGGTGAATGAATTTAAATTAAATATTGTGTAGGCAGGCATGACTTCCCTGTACCTGCTTGTCCGACAATAATTACATTAAGCCCATTTTTAATCACATTGTTCATGCTTTTCTTGACCTTTGTAACTGAATGAGGTTCTCATGGAAAATATCAGTATCGTTTACATTTTGATTGACCAATAAAAACTAACCTTTATATCCACTACAATAGAAATCGGAAATAGCCTTCCTTGGCTGTTGTCAAGCCCAACTGGAGCAATAAGTCCTGTTTTACTGTTCAAATAATTTGTTTTCAATATCTTTAAATTGATACAACTTTCAATAAATTTACTCTATGGATGTAGAGTGCAATCTGTTTATAGATGTATCTTGAAAGTCAGTTTACCTCTTCTTCTTCGTCTTCTTCTTCAAGATAATCGTACATGACTCACTCTGGAGCATTGTCGTACAATGGTAAGGTGAAAGCATGGTGAGGTGTGCATTTTAAAAACAGTTTAAAATATGATTATCTACATTAGGTTTAGAGCAAAGACAGGCCAGCCAGTCCTTCCCTGAGGTCTCAAGAGTTTGGAGTGTGGTCAGATGCTTAGGTAGCAAGTTCCAGAGTCTAGCACCCGAGGGAAAGAAAGAGTAGCAGTATGTGTCTGTCCTGCAGAAGGGGACCCAGTACCTTAACACGGCGGTCTCCAAGTCCATCGGCTCTTGTAGATGTTGCAGAGCAGTTGAGGAACTGATTTACAGGGATGTACACTAGCTGTTGAGTTAGCTAGAACATCATGATCAACTTGGCATGTTGGCAACAGTGTTCGAGTGAAGGCAGTCCAAGGTCAGAAAGCATTTGGCAGGTGCTGCTGGTGGTCCTGTAATCACCATTAATAAACCGTGCTGCACGGCGTTGGATTGCTTCTAACTGCTGGATGCATGTTTATGTATGTGGATCCCATACTGTTGCTGCATATTCCAGGATTGGTCTGACCAGAGACTTCTACGACAAGGCTTTGACCTCCCTTGGGCAACCAGATAGATTCCTTCGTAGAAAGGCCAGAGAGTTGTTGGCAGCTTTGGTCCTGGTGTTGACATGGGCATTCCATGAAAGGTCATCAGCTACGGTCACACCAAGGTATTTTCCTGTTGATGCCACAGCTAGGTCCTGTCCATGTACTTTGTAGGTTGAGTGGATGGGTCTCCTCTTCCTAGTAATGCGTACGACCTCGCATTTGCTTGAATTGAATGACATCAGCCAGGTTTCTTCCCATTTCTGCAGGACGTCTAGGTCCTCTTGTAGAATATGAGCATCAAGTTGATTCTTGATCTTCCTGTAGAGGAAGCTGTCGTCTGCAAAGAGTCTGGATGTAGACTGAACTTGTGCTGGCATGTCAATGATATAAATTAGGAAGACGAGTGGCCCAAGAACAGACCCCTGTGGCACACCGAAAGTGACTGGTGATGAGCTGGAATGGTGCCCCTCAACCAGTATCTGCTGACTTCTGTAGAACAGCATCTGTCTGTTCCGAGTCATCTAGTGCTTTAGAAAGGTCTTGAAGTGTTAGCAAAAGCTGTGTCTCACATGATTGTTTTTTTTTGCAAAAGCCATGCTGAGCATCTGACGAGATGTTGTGATGTTCTTGATGGCTCATAATCTGGCTGTGAATGACGTGTTCTAGGATCTTACAGCACAGTGACGTCAGTGAAATGAGCCTGTAGTTAGCAGGTATGCTACGGTCACCTTTCTTGAATATGGGGGTTACTAAGGTTTGATCCCAGTCACATGGGACTTGTCTGTGATAGAGAAGCCTGAAAGATCAAGGTAAGTGCTGATGATAATTCACTGGAAAATTCTTGAAGAAATCTGTTAGGAGTGGAATCTGGTCCTGTTGCCTTGTGTGGGTTCAGGTCTCGTAACAGTTTCTGTATACCTTCCCGCCCAATAGCAATTTGCTTAATGGCTGGGTAGGGGTCACCTTGCATCTTTGGTAGCTCCCGTTTGTCATCCTGTGTGAAGACACTAGTGAAATGCTGGATCAGGATAGTGGCCTTGACCTTCGGGTCATTGTACAGTATACCTTCTCTCCTGAGTGGGGCAACACCACTGCTGTCACACCTCTTGGTTTTAATGTAGGAGTACAGCCTTTTAGGGTCACGATTAATCTCTACTGGTCATTTTTTCTTATTGACCTCTGCTAGATCTCTACCCAGGCCCTATATAAAAGCTTCGGGAAGTTTACACCGATACCGCTACCTTGTTTCGGCCGTACAAATCGATTGTTTTAGAATACACAAATAAAAAAACGCAGACACAGTAAGTAGATATATTTTTCTTTCCATTTCTTCCAACATCATTGTCGTTGCTTGTCAAATTCACCAGTTAACAGCTACAGACTCATGAAACCTCAAAACTCGCCGTTTAAACAGCCATAACCCTGCGGGTTATGCGGTACAGTGCGGTATGTGGTTTTCTCTATTTATAAGTAAATAGAACATATTTCACATTAACTTTATTTTGAAAAATCGTTTTATACAGCAACATTTCTTTGATTTTGCCAGGGCTGACTTATTGGCAAAGAGCATTTACCTTTTGTTGTTGAACAGTCGTAGCTGAACCGAGCTGTAGTTTAAACTGCTTCGCCACTAGTCCCGTGATCAATATTTACAAAATGTCTGTTTAAAACTATGAGGTGAGTGGTTTGGTGTTTTCTGTCACTTAGACAATAATGTTGAATGAAATCGAAAGAAAAATATGTCTTCATACTATATCTGCATGGATTTTTATGTGTGCATCCTAAAACTATCGATTTGAACAGCCAAAAGGAGGTAGAGGTATCGGAGTAAATTTCCCGAAGCTTTTATATAGGGCCTGGGTAGAGATCCAGCAGAGGCCAATACAAAAAAAAATAAGTGGAGCGGATCTCAGTAGAGATTAGGTCGCAATCTTCAGAAACAATATCTTTGATATAAAAGTTGTAGGCACGTATGCACTCATATTGGGCATCCTTTTGCAGATTTCTGTAATACTGGATGTCTGCATCTTTGTTACTTCGCTTTGCCTTTCTGTGCGCCCGCTTCTTGCATCTTGAGAGGCGTCTTGCTTTCCTGGTGATCCAGGGCTGGCAGGGATGCTGGTATCAATGGTCGTCATACAGTAGTCCCTAAAATTGCTTCAGAGTAAGTCGATATCAGTATCAGTTCTATGGTCAGACACAAACTTGTCAGAAAATGCCTGAATCTGTCCACAGAGTTTATCAAAGTCTGCATGTTTCCAAAGAAGTATTTTCTATCGGGTTGGTTTACAGCGTGGGGCAATGATGGAAGCCTGGATAAAGACAATGTCATGGTCAATAACTCCTCTGCCTCTAGTAGGGAAGGTGACAATTTGTTCTGACCTGTTAGAGATGGTGTCCAGGAGAAGCTGGCTTATACGCTTAGGGTAACCATAACCCACCACGGTGTTGGAGGTCCAGTCGATGTCTGGAAGGTTACAGTCGCCAGCAATACCTTATCCCAATTTGAGCCGAAAATGTTCAAAAAAAGGCCCTGTTCTACTTTGGCTCTTTTTGGATTCGCACTGGTACATGTTTACGAACTTAAAATTTAAATTGATTTCCTCTTTGCATAAGTATAATGTCGTTACTATAACCTGAATTGATTGTATATTGTGTACATATTAGCAAATACATACTTATATCACAGAAATTGTGAATTACAACATAATCTACTTACAAATATGACTTGTATCACCTCCATTACGCCGATAGAGATTTTGCATTCGATTACAACTATGGTATATTTGTATATATATCAATTCGACACCAATCTCATTCGAGGGCAGATGTAATCGGCGGATCGGATCCAATATGTAAAATAGAAGGACGAATACGGATCCATCTATAACTTATTTATTTCACAAAACGTTGAAAGAGTAAAAATACCCCATGTTGAAGGACAGTGAATGAGCTTAATAAAATGGTATAATTTTGTTGTTTTGGTTCAATCGATTCCTTGTAAATTTATGTTGAAAGCGGCGGACCCGGACCCAACATTTTTAAGATTGATGATTTGAAATGATTTAAAATACACATTGCCCACGGATCCTATACCGACTTTTTCATTTCACGTCACATTGAAAAATAAAAAACAACGTGTTGAAGGAGGGTGAATAACACTTAGCAGGCCCGGATCCACCGGGGCCTTGCCCCCCCCCCCCCCCCCCCCCAGCTGCCCTGGTCATACATTTTTCTAGGCTATAAAATCCCTTGATTACATCATAGTAGTGTTGTCTAGAGGAAATCCCCATCGTGGGCCCCCATACTGAACCACCCGCATAACCACCTGACCAGCCAGACTCCTATTGTCTTAAGGCCCAAGGCCCCCTGCTGTTAATGTGTAGGTAATCCGAACCGGCAGTCGTCCTCCATGACTGTGTGATAAGCAAGTGTTTAGGGTACTGCGGACACGTTCACTGGTTGAGAGAAATTTACATGGCATCTAATAATTGGGAAAAATCGGCAATTACCAAAAGTTTGTATCAGTTACAACTATAAACTATTCTAAGCAAATGCAGTTTAAGAAATAGCATAAAAATAGTTAAGCTAAAAACAACAACTAAGCTGGACATTAAAATGTAATTAGCATCGAAACAATTTCACTAGAGCCAAAAAGAATGAATAATAAAACTACTTTGACGAAATCTACGCAACAATTTTTTTAATTTACGTTTCTCTTCATTTATAATGTTTTAAATCTTGCATTAAAAGCGGGCTAATAAGCTGCCGGCAGGTTGATGAACTATCAGGTATGAAAAATTGCCAATTTCGTTTTTGAAAAAGTTAAAAAGGTAATGATTTTTTTTTTGCTGTAGCAAACCTCAGATTAGATGCGTACCTATCGCTAGCCATGCAAATTAAACTTAATCAGAAATGGGTTGTGTTTCTAAATGTCATCAGCTTTACTTTTTTTACGTAACTTTTTAAGCATTATTTTTATGAAACTAACTCCTAAATATTTTTTCCTGAAAGGAATAAATACAAACAGCAGGCCGATACATCATTATGTTCACTTTTGAATATTTACGAATATAATAATCTACATGTATGTGTATTCATGGTCTCTTAATAAAGAGACCCTGGTGTATTTTAAATGTATAAAAATCATGAATATGAAACGAAAGAATTTGAAAATTTTAATCTGCCAAATTTTGGGACAATCCATATTTTGGGACAATGTATATGTAGAATATGCATGATCACTAATTCAAATCAAATCCAGGTAATCAGTCATTGAGCAATGTTAGTAATAAGTCGATGAATACGAAATACTAATGCACAGAAAACACAACTTATGTGCGAAATAAAACGGATATTAAAGAGTTCATATTAAATATCAACATCTTTTATTACTGAATATTGTTTGTTTTGTTACTGATTTAACATTTAGGAAAAAAAATGTACCAAAAATCGACACGCAGAAGGGGCCCATGCAACCGCCCGACCCTAAAACGTGCGTCTGATTTTTTTTATCTGGGAAGTCTGTGTGTGAAGGCTGCTTCCAGATCGACAATTAGACTGTCAAGATTACCAGGTTCGAACCTAATACAGCATATACCCGGTATTCTCTTCAACATATTTGACAAAATATGTTTAAGTGATTTTTTTTCCTCAGATTTAAACAAAACTGTCTTTTACAGTGTTGAGTCTAAAACTGATGACAATTCAAAGCATTCACTAATTGATAATGTACACAAGTCACTTTATCTTTTTTTTTTTTTTTTCTTTTTTTTTTTTTTGGGGGGGGGGGGGGGGGGTCCAAAAGGCGGAAACATAAGCATAGCTTCCCGGAAGATCCTTGGAAGCATTCATGGAGATTCCGCGAAATATTTTTTCCTCCGAGGAACCCCAGGTTTCGGTGATGTCTCGAAGGTACGGAGACCTTTCTGTGACACATTCCAGATCTTGTGATAGAATCTCAGAATATTCGCAAGAAAATCGGCAAGCGCACTCTAAAAATTTTTGCTTTTTTTTGGTCAACTTTAGACTGAGACGGTCAAAAAGGCCATGGGGCATTGCTGGGGGCATCCTCATAAACCCCCGAAAGTCTACCCTTGATTTTGTCCATCACCAAATTCTCATAATCTCCATAATCTTCCCGAGGCACCTAGGATGGTTCGATAAAATGATAAATCCCCTAATCTACGGGGATATTCCCCCGATGATGTTTCAAGTTCGATGAAGCTCCGATTCACCTTCCCCGATCATCGGATAAATTTCACGAGCATCGGGAGCCATCCCCGATAATACAAGGCCATTGTACCATAACTAAAACATCAGTGAACGTTTCAACGGACCAATCCCAAAGCTTCTCATAGGACTGCTCCATCTTTTGGGCTCAAACATCTGATGCCATCGGGAGAAAATTTGCGTATTTCAACAACGCCGATGATTTTTCTCCAGTGGGACCTAGACATTAGATCCATGGTCTTCAAGTTAAAAAAAAAAAAAAAAAAAAAAAGAAAAAGAAAGAAAGAAAAGAAAAGCACATAAAAACCTTCACTTGTATCCCCAGATACTCTTTAGAATGCATCTCCATCACAATAAAAACCTTTTTTTTTCCAAGGAAGCATGCCCCCGGATCCCCCTAGCACTCACATCACATTCAGACCCCCCCCCCCCCCCCCCCCCCCCCCCCCCCCCAGTGGAAAAATTCTGGACCCGGGCCTGCTTAGATATTTATAATTTTTATATTTTGATTCAATCGATTTTCTATAAATAAAGTTGAACACGGCGGATCCAATATTTTAGAAGAGATTGAATATTACATATGGGTCACGGATACTATCATAACTTTTTTTTCACGTTACGATTAAAATAAAAAAAGCAAGAGTTTATTGTTTCTTGTTGGTTCTTGTACAAGCTGAGTAAGTCCATTATCATCAAGGATGTCTGTGAAATAATAGTGCAAGTCAGGATGCTGTGTCCCTTGTCGCAGAGTTTTGTTTCCCCAGTTCCAACCCGGCATATTGAAATAGGCAAGCATTTTTTTGGACTGCTCTTTGTAATGAAGTTTCCTTTTCTATCTTTGCGGTATATGTTATAATCTGGTGGGAATATCTGACTGTTTTGAATTTCTGGGTCAAGCCAAGTTTCTGTTGCTATAATTACATCTGGTTTAGTACTATTAGGTTTTGCAATTGGTGTTGTTTGTTTCGGATGGACTGGCAGTTTACATTTATGATTCTCAATGGGATGAAAGGTTTACTGCTGTTTTTGAATTTGCTACGCTTAGGTGTTGAAGAGTGTCTTGGTTTTAACACAGAATATGTTTCTATCATGTTTAAGCTCTCTTCAAGTGGGCTATAACTGTTACTAGTAGAAATGGAAGTTGAGCCATAGCAAAAGGTATTATAATTCGGGCTGTTGCACATAATGCAGTCCCACCTGACTGAAATATTTTCATCTGCTACAAGGTAACTATAGGTTTTGCTGTTGATATCTTGGCAATTAACATGAAACCACTGGTCACATGTATCACATCTTACTGCTTTGTCATCCCAGGTGACAGGTTGGTCACATGTGCCACAAGGGTATACAGTACTGTCATTGTGGGTTGGCCCAGGGTTGGGATTTATGTCATTTGCGTTTGCTATTAAGATTAAGATTAAATATGATGATATAGAATTACTTTTCAGTGGTGTGGGTTTTAGCGATTTTGACTGACTCCAATTGAATTATCTAATTGATAAAAAATGAAAAGTTACCTCGATCAACTTTATTCGGAAAATACAATCGTACGTATTACATGTGTACATATATTTGTCAACTACTAGTATTAAAATGTTTGACACCAGACTTAAACTGTGGTTACTAGTCCTTAAAACCCACAAGATACATTTACTTTAACATTATCATCTCTGAGTAGGTAAACAAGAGGGCCAAGATGGCCCTAGATCGCTCACCTGAGAAAAGTATCATTCATTGCCTATACAAAACAGATTGCTTTAGAATTAAGATGATGAGGTGAAACAATGTTCAGGAATTTTCTGACCCCATCCACAAAAGATATCATCATGACAAACATTCTGCCAAAGTTTGAGGATGATTGGACCAAAAATGTTGCCCTCAGAGTATAAACAAGATTTTTCTAAGATTTGACCTACTGACCTACATTTCTATCCAGCCCAACCCATTTTCAAACTGGTTCGAGATATCATCATGACAAACAATCTGACCAAGTTTGAGGAAGATTGCATCAAAACTGTGGCCTTTAGTGTGTAAACAAGATTTTTCTAAGATTTGACCTATTGACCTACTTTTCGGTCCGGCCCTGCCCATTTTCGAAAGGGTTCAAGATATCATCAAGACAAACATTCTGACCAAGTTTGAGGAAGATTGGATCAAAATTGTGGCCTCTAGTGTGTAAACAAGATTTTTCTAAGATTTGACCTACTGACCTACTTTTTGATCCAACCTGACCCATTTTCGAAAGGATTCAAGATATCATCAAGACAAACATTCTGACCAAGTTTGAGGAAGATTGGATCAAAATTGTGGCCTCTAGTGTGTAAACAAGATTTTTCTAAGATTTGACCTACTGACCTACTTTTTGATCCAACCTGACCCATTTTCGAAAGGGTTCAAGATATCATCAAGACAAACATTCTGACCAAATTTGAGGAAGATTGGATCAAAATTGTGGCCTCTAGTGTGTAAACAAGTTTTTTCTAAGATTTGACCTACTGACCTACTTTTTGATCCAACCTGACCCATTTTCGAAAGGGTTCAAGATATCATCAAGACAAACATTCTGACCAAGTTTGAGGAAGATTGGATCAAATTGTGGCCGACAAGATTTTTCTAAGATTTGACCTACTGACCTACTTTTTGATCCAACCTGACCCATTTTCGAAAGGGTTCAAGATATCATCAAGACAAACATTCTGACCAAGTTTGAGGAAGATTGGATCAAAATTGTGGCCTCTAGTGTGTAAACAAATTTTTTAAGATTTGACCTACTGACTACTTTTGATCCAACTGACCATTTTCGAAAGGGTTCAAGATACATCAAGACAAACATTTGACCAAGTTGAGGAAGATTGGATCAATTGTGGCCTCTAGTGTGTAAACATCAAATTGTTGACGGACGACGGCAGACGGACAATCAAGTATCCCAAAAGCTCACCCTGAGCATGCTCAGGTGAGCTAAAAATGATGTTAGACAGTTACGCCGAATAAATTCGTATTGGGCCGAAGTAATGACCGTGAGGAGTGTAGGCCGAATGTGTAAAGATAGTAAAGCAGAAGAATATATATATATATATGATCGAACTCAACCAATCACTTCGGTGTGCATATCTTTTACACGCTATATTTTTGTTTTTTATTTCTTGTTTTCTCCCTGATTTTAAAATAAGGAAATATATTTTCATATAATCATTTAATATTACTGTAATATTTGAAAATAAGTAAAATTATTTAGATATAGTTCGAATAAGTAATTAGTTTAGTATTGAAAAATTACTTTTCGTAGAGAAAAACCATTTTGTCGAGAAAACTAAACGAGTAGTTATTTATACTGGTACCGTCTAGTGAAAAACACACATGGAGGACCCATGCTTGAGGGAGCCTGTAGACAAACTTATCAAACGATATGAAGGTGATGCTGTCAGGGTGCCCAGATTTAACAAAAAGCTAGAGGTGTTTGAACAATTCGATCATGTCGAAGTGGATGCTGAAGGGAAAATGCCCACGCATTTCGACACGGGAATCGAGACGGGCTCCAAATCGTTGAAGAAGAAAGCAAATGCGAAGTTACTAAGTTACGAAGAAGCGTTCACAAAGATGACAACAGAAAACAATACGCAATTCTTCAATGAATCTAAAGTCCAGCACATTGCTCTGCTTCCGAAACACATTCAGGGGGTCAAAAAAGGAGTGAAAGAAAAGTTGAATGTTGGGATATTCATGTACAATAAAGAGTAAGACGATCGAATCTTAACTATATCCAATAATTTATTACTTCAAGACTTGTTACTTGTATTCAAATTTATTTATGTAAACAATACAAGTATATCCAGAGTTAAGCAACCTCTTGCAATAGTATTGGTAGACAGCCTTTCAGTTTTAGCTATAGAGCATTTAGCTTAAAGCAGCTCATTCACAGAGGATTGGTAGAAATTAAAAAAAAAATAGTCTCTCTCATTAATGCTGTTGAAGTCTGTATCATGACCAATTAACTCAGCAAGTGTAAGTCAAATTACATGCAAAACATTATTTTCGTAAATGCCCACTTTGAGGGAAAAAGGTTGAATATAGAACAGACTTCAACAGGTATCTCAGAAGCACGTGCTTACGGATAGCAAATTCTTAAGTTCAGACAAATAGACCTTCTTAATACAAGTTTTATAAATCTAAATAATGATGGTTCAATACTGTTATTAACACTGTTGCCTGTGATGGAGAAACACCTTTATTTTTACAATCATGGAATGTTGCATTGGGTGACCATGTATATGTAGATGGGTATTGATATACCTAATACATACAGATAGTTTAAATTAAATTCCTATTCAGAAACTATCTTTGAGGAATTGGAATGGTATGTAATTATCTGATTCAGGAAATTTAGCAATGATTGTAGTCATTGTCCTTATAGCTTCAAAAACTTTTTTTTTGTAAATTTTCACATGAAATGATTAGTTAAACCAACCTTTAGTTGACTTGTTCATCTGTACTTTGTTCTAATCTTGGTTATTAATATGATTTTCATGAAAAGTCATTGATATATACTTGTTCTTAACAGATGATAAGAGTTTTAAGAAATTTTACATTGATTTTCAGACTGGGAGGCGTTCCAATGGCCTACAAGAATGTTCAGATATTGCAATCTCTTGGAAGAATTATATCAGAGCAGCCCTGCATTCATTTTGATGTCAGAGCAGACTTCATCTTATTCAAGCCTACAGCAGGTTGCAAAGTTATAGGTGAATCTTATTTCATTGTTTGTTTGCATGCTTTAGTATTGCCATCCAAGTGACTAACAAAGTCTTAAGTAAGACCTTGAAGAAGTAAATGTAGTAAGATTACACATACCCTACATTTTTCATTTAGGTCAAAGCAAAGTAATTTATATCATTATGATGGAAAAATGATTAGAGATTCAGAATAAAAGATCTATATCACATTCAGTCCCCTAATATTAACTCAAATAACCTAACTCGGTGAGTAGGAAATTTACAATTACAATCTACTATCTAATGTTGCAATATAACTAAAGTTGTTAAAATGATACTCATTGTGCATACCACGTGGTATATGACATCATTTTAAGCTAATGCGTAAAGCATATTTTTGCATCGATTTGATAAAGAAAACTGCTGTATGTATTTTATTTATTCATCAATTTTAATGGGATACCGATAGAGCGCATACAAAGCAGAAAATTTTTCCCTACTCATAGGTTCCAGTGTTTCTTTTTTCAGATGTTTATTATTTCCAAATATTTTGGAGAACATTATTAGTGAAGTGCTTTACGTGTTAGCAAACAAAATTTCACAAACTCAGAAGGTTTTTCTGAATGTTAGAAAAAACTGTATATACCACATCATATACCACATGGTTTGGCCACACTGATCCTGATAGCCCTCATGCTTGGCTCTCAACACAAGGGAAGTACAGGGGGCGATTTGTGATTTGACTTGGTGAATGTGACTGGGTATTGTATCATGCCACTTGTCTTCTATGATACTACAGTGAGGCAGCAATATAAGGTCTTTTGTAAGACAGGCCATAAGACATCTCTAAATGACTGAAATTCTGTTAGTGGAATTCTTAACCCAAAAGAAAGTCTATTGTTTTCCTTATATTTTTTACTGAGCCAACTTGTGTTTATTTAGAAATAGCATTGGGTGTATTAGATTAATTTTACATATTTTATGTTTTTTTAACAGTTGCACTTTTAATCCAAAATTACTGAGCATAGATAAGGCTACCAGCAATTTTGACCCCCCCCCCCCTTAGATGGTCCAGTAATAGTTCAAACTAAGGCAGTCAGTTGGCCATGATGAATAGAGAGTTGGTATGTACTGGTACCCCCCTTCCCCCACCAAAGAAAGAAAAAAAAATGTAACTACTATATTTTTCTTCTAAACTTGGGTCACTGTTTCATGTACCTTTCAGGTGTGGTAAAGTTAGTGACCCAGAAGAATATCATCTGCCACATCCACCAATTTTTCACAGCCTGGTTCCCCATTACACAGCTGCCAAACAAGTACCGTGGTAAAGCCTTCAACGGGGCAACAGTTGAGATGGAGGTCATAGCGACACACACCAGCAACAGTGTGCTGTCCATGAAGTCAAAGTTTATAAAGGTCATCTCTCACAACTGGTAAGTTTTTACAGGTTTTAAATCCTTTCCACATTTGAATATGCAAAAGTTTTGAAGGAAGCAAAATTTGCTCCATTGATTTTATCTTCTATTTGCTTTTCTTGTACCGTTAAATCAGTTAGTGAAGGACTTAATTAATTTGGGGTCTTCCTTCTCTTAAAATTAGCTGGATGTCGCTATAATACTGTCACAGTGACTGTAAACTTCAACACAACAAGAACTTTATCAATTTGACATGGTTTAGAAATGGTTGCCTTGAAAATCTTCATTTGCTTCCTTTATGAATTGAATCATTTAACAAGACATACACAGGGTTCCCGCTGGCCATCGCCATTGTCGCCAATGGCGGCAGAAAAAAAATCTGGCTCCAAAAAAATTGAAATGGCGAAAGGTTATGACGCCTTATTTTTCATAATTGGCACCGCATAATAAACTTGTGTTTTTGCTTGGTTCCCGATTTTTCATTCTCCGCATATTAACCGCAATGAAAAGCGGATCACCAATCAGTTTACTCAAGCGTGTTTACCGTTATCGTGTAATCTTAATGATGGGTCTATTGTTTGTCACAGCAGGTGACAAAAGATTATTCTTATCCATTCATCAATTACGTAATCATGCTGCAGTAAATGACCAGAGGGCATGTGACCTCACTTACTTTGGCAAACAGCAAATTGCAAATTCTGGGACAGTGTTTGATCAGCTGATTTTGACATGTCGGCTGCTAATTTACAGATCCAGCCATGATCAGTTTCATGTAAATTAGTCTTTGTAAGTAAAACATATTGAAGAATGAAATGCAATAGTCGTAGAGGTTTAGTTTGAGATTTTGATATATTCAAGTAGTTCTTGACTTGGCTAAGTTTGGTCACAAGGCTGACTAGTTTTGCTGCACCGAGTTTTCTTTCTATCAATGTTTTTTTCCATTGAAAAATATTTCCACTACTAAGACAAAGTTCTAAAACATGTTTTTCTTTTATTTGTTTTATTTTTGAGGTTTTTCAGTTATTGCAGGTAGATAGATCAAAAGGGAAACAAATCAATTGCATAATAATTTAAAGTTTTTCTTCCTCCGTTCATAAAATTTACAATTATTAAATAAATAACATCTCTTTAATTAAATATTATATCCTGAGTGAATGTGTGTGCGAGTAGTTTGAATATACCTGGTAATACAATTTAATACATATGGTACCTGTTTATAAAGGGAGAAAAAATAAACATAATAAAAATATATATTTGAGCCATTGGCACTAAATTTGGCACAAACTTCCTTAATTTGGCTCCAAGTTTTCTCGTTTGGCGAAAGTTGTGGCCAAACTTTTTTTCAGCCAGGGTGAACCCTGCATACATGTGTAGTACTAACTGGCTTGGTTTTTCAAGAAAAAAATAATGATACATTGATCTCCATCTTTCAAAACTGCAGGGATTATCCAAGAGCGAGATAGATATTTGAAATCTGCTCTATGAGCAAATATGTAGGTCAACCACACATAGGGCTTATATCTTTCAAAGGACATGGGTAAGTTCTCACTTACTTTGGCCAAATTAAATGCTTTTTATGATTTTATCAGATGGCATTATCCTTGTACTTATTCTCATTTAATTGCTAAGCTAATTGGGGGATAAAGAATACTGGTACATTTTTAGTCATGTCAGGAAAAGAAAAGCAGAATATTGATTTTGTAAGTTGTGTGTAATTTATGTTTTATAGTGTTTCCAAGGCGGTGAAAGGACACGCGGCTAAAGGTCTAAGTGAAGAGATGTTTGACGTAGCACACACTATTGGTTCACCCATGCTTTCTAGCACTCAGGTGGAATCCAAAAAATCTAAAAAGGCTAAAAAGATAAAAATGAAAGAGTTGGATGAGAATGCTAATTTAGAACTGTCTATAATTAAGGATGTGGATATGTCAATAGGTTCTGTGGGTACTTGTGATGTAGATGGTGGTGTATTAGAAGAATCCAGAGGTGAGAGTAAGAAGAAGAAAAAGAAGAAGAGTAGGAAGTCTGACATGGCAAATACAGGTGGGGAAAATAAACAGGGTGGCATTGAGGAGAATAGTAAAGCTGGAGTTAGTGAAAACGGCATGTTGGAAACACCGAAAGTGAATGATTCAGTGGACGATACAAATTCAGGGAGGAAGAGGAAGAAAAAGAAGCATAAGAAATCAGAGTCTGAGGTGAATGGTGAGGATGTTGGCGAAGTAATAAGTAAGGTAGAGAATGAAACAGAAAGGACAGAAAAGTCAAAACATAAAAAACGAAAGTTGATTCTGTGGAGAACAGCCCTAGTAACATTGCAAATACAAGTTCTGAACCTAAAAAACAGAAGAAAAGGAAAAAGCACAAAAGTGAAAAAGACACTGAAGTCTGAAATGTTTTTTTTTTTTTTTTTTTTTTTTTTTTTCTCTATCAAAATGAATTTCTTATCAGAAGATACATTTTGATCTCTTCAGATTTTAATTATTTGTTGCAACGTAATACATGTCTTTAACAACTGGTTTGTTGAACTTTTTTTTTTAGACATTTTTGTTGCTTTTTAATTTACATTTTTTATGTACATTGGCACAAGATAGTTAAAAAATCTGATAATGTATTAAATACTAGGCCATTTAATTTTAAATTTGTTTATAGCTTGACTTTACAAAGTCTCAGCTGTTGCCTTGAAGCCGTCATGAAAATAAATCTAAAATATAAGTCTAAATTTAATTTAGAACAAGATGGTTTGGTATAGTAGAATTATATTTTATGATAAGGCTGTCAGGATCTCTTCAGCTTGCTCATACATGGTAGCCCAGATTTTACACGGTCTGCAGGGGCAGGGCAAAGAAAAATCTAGTTCCATCTACCATATAATTTTATTAAATTCATAGTCATCAAATAAAATATTTGTACATGAATATCCAGGGGGTTAAGAATGGATATTCAGTGTTTAGCTGTGTTATTTCTCTCTCTGCGCCAATGACTAAGTTGCATCCTGGCTGTCCTTAAATCATATAACAAGAAATATAAAGTCTAATATATATAATACAAGAAGACATTATCAGTTGGATGTTGAAAGATACTGATTATGGCCCAGTGATAAAATGATAGTAAAATGATAGATACACTCGCTTGGATTTGGACAATTGCATGTCTGTTTTCTATATTATGTATATACTTCACTTTCTTTTAATAAGTTTCATTTGAAGAACTGATTCAACCCTCTGAAATTTAAAGAAGATATCTACGTTGTATATAGATACTAGAAAGTATGCAACCACCAATCTTGAAAGAAATGGGGATGTTAATGATGAATACTTAACCCTTTCCCTTATAGAGGACACCATGAAAAGACCTTTGCGAACAGCATAAAACCAGATCACTGCTCCTCAGTGGTCTGGAAATGAGGATTTTGTAATTAAATTTGGTAAGGTTTAACTGTGGTTTTCTGCAGATCAGGCTTTATGTGATACCTATTGAGGGCGTAAACTACCAGATTTAATTACACAATCCTCATTTCCAGACCACTGAGGAGCAGCGAACAGCATAAAACCTGATTAGCCTAATCGCAGGCAGATCTGGTTTTATGCTGTTCGCATAGGTCTTTTCATGGTTTCTTCTATGAGGGAAAGGGTTAAGATTTAAATTACATTGTATCTTTAATAAGATTTATCGGGTATATTGTTTAATTCATTCAGTTAAGTTTGCATACAAGCCTACACTGTTCCTTGCAACACTTTATTATTAAGGACACCTGTTGTTGTTTCTTTAGCACATTAAATATTAATGGATACCCTATTTAGAAGCATTTCATTCCTTTGCGTAGGATAAAAACATGCATACAGGTTAGGAGTATGTTAAAGACAGGCACTTTTTGTTGATTATTTAGTGTATAGATGATGAATAAAACAATTTTATGGCAGTGGGTTTTATTTTACTTTTGACCTTTGAAGTTGCGGCCAGAATCTTTATGTGCAATTTTCAACCAAATTTAGTGGTGAGCCATAGAAACTGGGTACTAACCCTGGTGACCTGATTGGCCAGACTCTGCCCCTGGAGCTGCAGGTTGTGGGCTCAATCCCTGGTTGTGACATACCATATTTATAAATGGTACTGATATAACATCCTTTGCACTTAGCAGATGAAGGTCCTGAAGTATATAATTTGGACTTGGACTCAAGATTACAATATTTTGAATATCTAATATCTCTAGTTTTAATAAGAAACAAATTTACAAATGCAGTATGAAATATTGCAGTATGAAATATACTACTGCCTGTGTGTATTTACCAATTTAATTCTATTCTTTAATTTCATGGCTTCATGAATTTGCCGTTTTAGCATCTGATCCTAAAATATAGACTACATTTTGATGAATAAAGTCCTGGTCAGGATATGACAGGGTGTGAGATGTCTGGTAGGATAGTTGAAGTAAATATCTTGTGATGACAATGTACCCAAATAACTGAAATTCTTTTACTGGGATGTTAAATTAAGCCACAAAACTTGTGAAAATATGCTTCATGTTACCCAATAATTGCTATTTCCTTTTTCTTTAAATACTTTACCTCATAAAATAAGTGGATAAAATCTCAAGGGGAATGATTTGTCTGAATACATCTTGCAGTGCCATCTTTTCTTAGATTTTTTTTTTTTTTAAATGCAAATGGACTGTCAGATGACTAACAGTAGGCAACAGAATAAGACTTGATATACATGTTTGTACAGGGTAGCTGTAAGCTGATCTCGTTGAATATGGCCACAACGGTAACTTCCTTTATATCCACATGTTGAAAAAGGTAAAATACTGCTGGCTTAATCTGTGGAAGTATTGTAACAAATAATAAGGGCACAGCACAGAGGCTGTTGGCGTACAGTAGCGAAGGCCCTATGCATATCCAGCGATGAAGAGGAACAAGAAAGTTAGGACCATTCATACAACAACACAGACTCATTATTTAGCAAATATATTTTGATACATCCATCTTCAAGAGCAATGTATCATCACAGATTCATAACAACAGAAATATAAATCAGAAACAGAATATACAGGTAATCACAAGATTCAAAAAAAAAAAAAAAATCTTAACAATAACTTACGAACCAAAAATTAAAGTTGCATATGTGCAAATGCTAGAAAATATACCATATGTTATGGCATTTTAATTTAAATAAAAACAAATATTATCTTTTTACAGAAATAAAAAGTATATACTTTTTTTCTTTTTTTTCAGTATTCTAAGTTTTACCTAGCATTAAGCAAAGTTAGTTTAATTGGTGCCAGTATGCTTACAGTGCCTTATTAGGTTACTGAGATCATTTTATCACAGTCTTTCGCGCTCAGAAAGTAGAAAGTATGACATGACACTGTTACAACATACAGAATGACTTAGATAATAGTAACAACATGGCAAGATAAATTATTCTGATATTATTCATGAAATCAAATTTGTAATCACTGGTAAAAACTAAAAATAAATCTTTACACTACTTAATATTATACTCATTATATAAACTGCAAATCAAGATTAACACTAAATCTACATTGTTTTCATGATTGTACAAGTAAAACACTACTTTCTCTACATAATTCTTGGGAAATCTACATTATTAATATCAACTTGTTTTCATATTTCTTGCTCCTTTTGCCTAGGACATACTATTTATTTATATATAATGCTGGCTTTTAGAAAACTGATTCATACACAATGTATGGAGAAGCATAAATCAAAGAAGTAAGATAGAGAGATGGAGAGAGAGAGTATAAACAAGATAAAAAAACAACATGTAAACATAAAAACTGGCACCTGGGAGTAAATTAAACAGCTGTGATGAATGTCTCTTCATTTGAATTGGATAAGATTATTTTAAATGGATAGTAATAAAAAAAATGTGTTAAAAAAAGCCAAATGACATTACAAAGCCTTATATGATACTTTTTGTTGTGTAAAGAACAAAACATTTTATTCCTATCTCTGTGAATTCATCAACATTCAGTTAATATTCACTATATTGACTGAATGTTGGAAATTGTATGCTTCATTGTGTAAGAGCCATAAGGTTGTAGTCATACTCCACAATATAGATGTATCTGTAAGGATAAATATGACAAAATTTAAATTTTAAAAAAAAGGAATTTTTTTTTAAATTATGTAAGATCTAATTTGGTGGAAATGCAAAATAAAATGACAATAAATGCATGTATCTAGGTTGTGAATGATGACAAAATATTCTATATCTACATCAGTGTGTAATAGAGTCAGCTATAATGATATGCAAGATGACACATGTCAAATGTTATTTAGAAAAAAAATCTTATTCACTATGATGGTCAATTTACATTAATAAATGTTAAAGAGAAAAATTGTGAAGCTAGACCAAGATTTAAACCTTGTACCCCTCACATACAAGACAAAAGCTCAACTGAGCTACTTGACCAGCTACTTCCTCTTCAGATTAAATGAACCATGATATAAATAAATATTAATGATAGTTATTTCATTATAAACTTCCATATGAATAATTCTTCATTCATACATTCAATGATTAAAATGCTAAATTCCATAATTATAAACACCATTCAAAAAGCTGATAAAGCCCATCTGAACTGTCTAACCTGCCTTGAGAGACTAGACATGATTTCAGTTACCTCAATAGTTGACCAAATGAGCGAACAGTTGTGAGCTGGTTCCCTGAATGTATTTTCATGCAGTGCAATATAATAGGGGTGCAAATGCTCATGTTAGCTACTGTTAACGGTACCTGAACCCAGGGCCATCAAGGCACTTAGTGGGTGGCTGCTTAACATTGTTAGCTGCTATATTAAAGTCACCAGTATATGATGAGCATTGTCAGCATTGTCAGCATTGTCAACTGTATATGAAAATATATGTCAATAAGGAGATCTGAAAATGGCTGCTTCTCTCTTATGTTTATATAGATGCATTTTGATACATTGGCAAACAGAGCAGACCCAGATTATATAATTTTACAGTCGGAACAGCAAAAAAAACCCAGATTATATAATTTTACAGTCGGAACAGCAAAAAAAAAAAAAAAAAAAATAAATCTTTGTTAAAATTAAGTGTACATTTTAAAGTTCAGATAATCTATATTCATCAATTACTTAATTTGTATATGAATATTCACAAGGTAAAGGGTTAAAAGAAATATTAGTTGCTAAGTATAGGTGACCACTAAGACAGATTTTCTGTATGCATTCCAGGGGCTCATTTCAATAAAATTCTTTTGGACAAATCTGATCTTAGTTGTAATAAAGTTGTACTGCATAGTGTCTATCACATTCTTATTTGCAAAATGAAACATTAAGAAAGGTTACCCATTTCATTACATTAAACAAACATAGCAGAAAAAACTAGAAGCATAATACAGTAATTATACTCTATTACATTTGTGATTTTAGGTTTGTAAAGATTTTTTTTCTCCATCAGAAATTCGGTGAAACAGGCATCAATTGCAATCAATTAATATAGTACCATAGTCTCCTAAATTAAGATCATATATTACCTCTAGAGTTCAAACAACCACAATACTAAAGTAACAATAACTGACTAAAATGTTTCATATTAAAGCTGTATAAAAGAAGATTTTGATTGGTCCCAGCAGTGCCACTTTACTCCTGGTATTTGACTACCGGCCACATATCAAACAATAATTCCAATTAAAGGAAGCATCAGTATCTCACACTAATCCTTATCTCCTTCGTTTCTTTGCCAAATACCTCCGCCAAGAACGCTGGATAATTTCTGCAGACTGTCGAGCTTTTCGAATCCTGTTGACTCTGTCACGCTCTACTTGGGCCTTGCTCATGTACGTTTTCTCTCGCTCCTGTTCAGGCATCGCACGGACCGAATGAGGTTGTTCCTCTTCTATCTGCAGCGCTGAGTCATTAGAATTTGCAAAGGAATTTGATGCATTCAGGAACTTTGTCATGTCAAACTCTTGCACTGAAATGATTTGATAGGAAATAAAGAAATGTCAATTTAAAATGACACATTATAAACTATTTCAGCTTCTTCTAGACCTTATAAGCAAAATGGTGTGATCAAGAAAAACTAAAAAAAGAAATGTATTAAAAATAATTACTTTATAATCAAAATATTTTTATTTTGATTCTTTTCGTTATGATGGATACAGAATTTATTCAGTGTCACAAAAGCATACTTAATTCATAATCACAATGGAATGCCAGATGTAATGTAAAGTTAATGATTAATACAGCTAAGTAAGTTATAACATGTCACTGTATGATACGAGACAAAACCAGTATATTAACCACAAGTTATATTTTTGAACATTTCAATGATTAGTTCAATACATTTTATATACAAGACAGTTACTGGTATGTACCCTAGTTATTTTTTTAATAAGCAAGTGACATTAAAGATCAATTACCACTGTAGTTGATAGCTAAAATTACACTGAAAAATAACAAAACCCATTGCAATTTCTTTATATCCTCACATGTTTTGTTATCACAAAATATTAACAGATATAGTGTTAGACTAACGTATGTCTTTGTTAAAGCAATTTTATTCAATTACTTCGATCAACACTTACACTGACAGTATGTTTTTGTTTAGTGAAAGTATATAAATATGAGAGAGAAAGAAGGATGAGGAAGGCAATGACTGATGTGATGTATTCTACAATCACTCTGAAATGCAAAAGAAATAAACAATTGGAGAAAGAAAGCTAAAAAAATCATTAAAAGCAGCAATTTATGAAATAACAGTGAAGTACATTTTACTTATTATATAAATAAATATGATCAGGGTAGTGGAGTGGGTCTATGTTGATAAAGACATGTGTTGAATGATGACTAGTAATGCAGGTCCATGTTAATATGAAATAAACTACAATGCGTTTAACAATAATTAATTTTTCATCCTAGAAGTTTCAAACTTTGTTTTGTCACCGATCCATTCTCTAAACATAACAAGAGGGCCATGATGGCCCTTAATCGCTCACCTGATTACTGACCATGCCATACCCATGATTGAACTTGACTGAGATTATCATCAAACATTCTGATCTAGATTAATAAAGATTTGGCTAATAATGTGGCCAGAAGTATACTAAGATTTGACCTAGCGACCTATTTTTTGACCATGCTTTATCCATGATTTAACTTGACCAAGATATCATCAATACAAACATTTCTAACTAGATTTGGCTAAAAATATGACCCCATGTGGTATAAACAAGATTTGACCTAATGACCTACTTTTTGACCCTGCCCAATCCATGATTGAACTTGACCAATGGGTAATAATGTGGCCCCCTAGAGTGTAAACAGGATTATACAAGATTTGACCTAGTGACCTACTTTTTGACCCTGTCCCCCCTATGACTGAACTTGACCAAGACATTATCATATCAAACATTCCGAGCAAGTGTGAGAAAGATTGGATCAAAATTATGGCTTCTAGAGAGTAAACACTAAAATGGTTGACATTTTTTATATAATTTAAAAGGCCATAACTCCTGACCTAATAGGCCAATGTCAGTCATAGTCAAACTCGATCAAGATATTATGGTCATAAACATTGTCATAAAGTATGCGGATGATTGCTTAAGAAATGAAGATGCTGGATTGAATACACTAAAATTGTTGACGACGCACATCGCACGACGGACACTCAACAGATCACAAAAGCTCACCCTGAGCATTGCTCAGGTGAGCCAACAAAAGCATAACACTCAAAAATGCAACCGTGCAGTAGAAAATTGTCACTATTATACATGTACCTCTGTAAATATAGCCAAACAATCCAAGAGCGCAAATAACAAATTCAAATAAAGCAAACATAAACAAGACTACCAAATAGGAGCACATAGTGTTATCTACAATAAATGCGACACAAAAAGCCAAACCTATCACGGGGTTTCGACTTGCTCCCACCTTGCCAGTTCCAAGGTGTTTCGTACGATACAGATCCTGGGGTAGGCAATTATGACCTCATATCAGATACACACAAAAACAATTTTTACCCAAAACTTAACTTTCATTTTCTTGTATTCTAATACATGTACAATTAATCCAACTTTTTCATGACAATTATTTTCATATCACAAATTAAACACTACATGTAGTTACATATATTTTCATGAAAATTACATTTTTTCTTTAAAGATTTGACTGTAAGATTGTTCCAAAGATATTAGAAAAATACATTTTTGCACATGTGCAAATGCCTGTCAAATTTACCAAATCATACATGCACATAATTTCATCTATAGTGTTCATAAAAAATGTCCCTGTTTTAAAAAATTAAACTTAAAGTATGGCTAAACTTGATATTTTCAGTATACCTGAGAAAAGATTCCTGTACACAATCAAAACTTATCCATGTGTTTATCTTCTAATCTGGTATTTAAAAAAAACAAAAAAACTTTTTAATTCAACCAACTATTGACTGGTGTAGCGCATGGTTAACTGTACACACTGTTATGATAGCGAGACTGGTCTACTGGCTGGTGTTCAAGTCTACTGTAAAATGTTAGGCCACATCTGAAGCTTCAATGTTACTCCTATTCTCTACACATGCACTGAAAAAACTTGATAATCACAGTTTATGACAGTACGGTCCAAATACTCGCCAGTCATTGGTCTTTGTTGACTACCTAGTATGTGTATAATAATTGTAATAAGCTCAGATCAGTACATCGTTTTCCCTTTACTTCATATAGACTTATTTTGACACAAGCAAACAGAGTAGACCCAGATCTGACAGTTCCTATAGGAGCTGTCTGATCAGGGCCTTCTCCGTTTGCTCATACAATATTGTAGCCCAGTTTCTACACAGTTTTTGTGGCAGAGAAAAATTAATGATTTCATATACCAGTTTAAGTTTAGTTAATTAATTTTCATAAAGTCATAAATTTGCATATGAATATACATGAGGTAAAGGGATTATAAAATGTCATTTATGGACTGCATAGCATGATATGTACAGGTAATTATAATTTGTGGTCTGCCCTGTAAAATCCACAGGTATTTGACACTCACTAAAAATATCTATTAGTCTGTATATAATGGTCTTTTTAGTAAGTACAGAGGACATTCTGTGTCAAGTACCTGTGGTAAAATCAGCGTAATGTTAACAATTTGTGATCTGCCCTGTAAAATCAAGTGTAATGTTTAAAATTGTGGTCTACATAGCATGGTATTCATGTAACATATAATTCACCTGTGGTCTGCACTGTAAAATCAATATAAGTTTTCTAAATTTGTGGTCTGCATTGCATGATATTCAATATATCATTTTAAGTATGCAAACTATAGCTTTCACACTACATACATCTATCATTTTTTATTCTTTTAAAAATGATATTATTTGGGCTAGTCATTCAGATTTTAACTCATACATCGGCTTAGTTTTAAC
This sequence comes from Solen grandis, assembly GCA_021229015.1. Lineage (NCBI taxonomy): Eukaryota > Metazoa > Mollusca > Bivalvia > Adapedonta > Solenidae > Solen > Solen grandis. Next base: position 39,531,370 of record CM037790.1, on the reverse strand, counting down.
CTATTTATTTCACATTAATTGCGTAACAAGTTCTTACATACTTTTCTAATCTTTCTCAAAAGTTCCTTGGATAGACCAGTACTTTGCTCCTGGGAAGGCCATGAAATATTCTTGTCCCTAATGAGGTTCAAACCCTGGTACCCATAACCTACAGATCAACACACTGAAGTGTATGCAGAATAATGTTCAAACAACATTAAATCTATGGTCTACCATGAAAAATGTTACTGTTAAATGTAAGTGCATTATTTGTGGTCTACCAAGAAGAGGTGTACGATATGATTCTTATTGGGTAGTGTCTACACAGCTGTATACTTCCTATCAAGACAACCTACCTGGTGCACCCTGTGAGGATGGTCTCCCTTTGAAGGTCTGTCGTCGAGGCTTGTTTGGAGACTGGATGTATCGAGATATCTTGGCAGAAATTGGGGATGCCTGGGAATGTATCACAATGTTTCTGCTATAAGCACATTTTTCAACAAACAGTGTATATAATATACCTGTATATTTTAAGTAACATTTCTAGAATAAACTTTATTCTTTCAATTTATCAGTACAGGTTTCAATTTGACCAAGCATACTTAGCACTCAGAAATAAATATTTCAACAATCTTCTTTCCCTAAAACAAATATCCAAATGTTTTATTTTTTTTAACAAATATTGTTAAAACAAAATTGTTGTTATAATAATAATATAACTTAGTACAATTAGTACATGAAAGTAAAAACAGGAATGGTTGAATGTATTTCTATCTTAATTTAAGTATTACTTAGAGCTAAGTATTGCTGGTGTGTTTTAATTGAAGTTCTAAAAACATATAAATCACAAGATGAGACAGTACGCATTTGGATCAAACTAACATTGGCTCATTACCACATTGTGTATGAATTACTTAATTACAGCCCAGACACAATGTGGGACAGAAGAGAAACAGGTATATTTTGATATCTTTGCCTTTAGAAAATATAACATTGTCCTTTCATCAAATCCTCTGTTACGGTCAAACTAATATTATCAAACACTAAATTGCAAATAAACATAGATCTCTCATGTGTTAACCTCTCTGATTGGCCTACCCTTTATTTCTCCTCATTTGAGCCTTGGGATGACCTTGTCTCGGAGGGTCAAGTTTATTCCAAATATATCCTGTAAGTTTGAAAAGTTCCCATTAGCATTTCCACATGAGTTTTGTTGTCTTTAAAATTGAAAGCTGTATCAAATGATTAGCAGTCAACCTTAACAGAGACAAAATATGGAACACATATACTCATAATTTGCATTTATTTCTACAGCTGTGTCTCTAATTCATTTATATAAATTTACTTTTAGTTTTCTAACAAAATAGAAAAGTTACATATTTGTTATGAATCTGTTCCTTGATAGTCAAAACATCTTAACATGTGTCGCTATCATGAAACCTATAAGAGATCTCTCTGTGACCTACGGCAAAACTGAAAATAAGAAATATCTGAAACACTACAAATATAAAAGAAAAAAACACCACTAGAATCCTACCTCAGGCTCCCGTGTTTTCCTCTCTGGTGTTTTGGCCTCTCTCTCTTTATTTCTCTCCCTACTACTTCCCCTCTGACCTTTAGCAGGTGACCTTTGTCTCGGAGGGGTCAAGGTCTTCGATTCCAAATATGGATTTGGCCTGTATTTGGAGGTCCTTGCAAACTGTTCATAGTCTTTATTTTCCGGAATGAGTTTTGTATTGTCTGCTCCCAACATTGATGTCAGAGCTGTATCAAATGTTTTAGCAGACAAACCCATTCTACGAGCATCAAACTGTTCTGCATTTGTGCCATACACATACTCACTGGGCATTAAAGTTTGAAGGTTTTGGGGACTTTCATACAAGGACTTGTGTTTCTCCCTGAATTTCTTAGTTTACTATTATACAACTCCTTTCCAGCCTTTTACTTTGTTTTTCTATCGCATCTTCACTTAACGAGTTCTTAGTATCAGCTTTTGCCTTTTCTCCTTTCCTTTCCACAGTGCTTCCGTTTCTTTGATTTTCCTGAGTATTCTGACCAGAAGCTCTTGAATCATTCAGGTCATTAGAATTACCTTCACGAACCACAGCTGCTTCAGGAATATTGAGATTGGACGGGGTTGTCGGACGAGAGTAACTTGACTCCCATTTTGACTTAGGGTCTTTCTCAGACCTTCGTTTTGCATAAAAATCTCCACTTGGATGTTGCTGTCCATTAACTGGGGAAGGGGCAGACTCTCGCCCATATCCCCCTTGTGTATTTTCAGAGTCCATATCTACAATAAATGTACCATCCCTGGTCATAGAACCTGGTTTCTTTGCACCATGTTTAGCCTCACTTTCATCACTGGCTTGAACTCTCTCTGAGTGTCCGTTCATTTGTCCCTGTGTTTGGCCATTTTCCACACCACCAATGGGTGCAAATCCTGACCCTGAATTCATGGCCTCTTTCAGTTCACGTAATTTCTGCCGAGTTGCCAGTTCCTTGAGTTCCATTAGATTTGCACTAGCAAGTATCTTCTCCCTTTCTACTTGGGTCTTTGCCTGGCAAAAGGTAGATTATAATTACATTAACTTGAAAAGAAACATAGCATCAAATTTTACCAACAGTATCGGTTACTGGAAGTTTTTTTATGCAATACGGTACAAATGAAACAAGTGACAAAGTTATATTCTAAAAACATAATAATACAAGGATGTTTTTAACACATTCACATTTGTCAGTGTCATTTTCAGTGTGAATTCTTTGGTATTTATAATCTATGTTTATATCACATTAACTCTTTGTTTATATTACTGAATAGAAAATTACGTATGTAGTTATTTAACCTACTGAAAATAGAAATAACCTTAAAACAAAAGATTCAGATCAAGCCTGAGTCTATATAAAAGACATAGTTGCAGGAGTCATATCCCTGACTTATTACAATGTGCATCTCATACTTTGTGAAATTTTACTGCTATATCTATTTAAAAATGTTTACTTTTAAACATATCAGTTTATTTATTTGAAAAGGAACATCCATATCCAATTATACAACATATCAGAAAAGTCATTTTTTTAATTCATTTCTGTCAAAATTTGATGTTGTTGAATATAGCCCCAGAACTTAGCATGTAAGTGCAAAAAATATTACTCTGAATTGCTTTTTCTCCTCCTCTTTCAGCATTTGGAAGACCTGACGAGTATTGAGCGATCCGTCATTCTTACGAAACTGCCCAAATTTCTCCTGCACGGAGGCTTTCTTCTCCGAAACCTCGATCCCTCCTTCTACCCTCTGTTTCAGCACCTCCCGTCTATGTTCTATGTAGTCCAGCTGACGTTCATATTTCTCCTGCAGCACACATGCAGTAAAAACTCTCAGCAAAAGGTCACTCAAGGGACATGCAAAACTAGTCTTTACCTGGAGGTGCCTGTTATTCAGAGATTAAAATCTATATAAACTCAGTACTGGGAATCCAGTCACTGGCCTTTGTTCATAGGTTTAGCTGAATATTACCCCGCATCAGCAGTCACTTCCATGAAGTAACCAACCAGTTCTATATCAAGTAAATGGTTGATGTCACGGCAAAACCAGAATGCTTCAGTTCACACCATAGTTACCGATAACAGTTTTTTATTTTTAGCAATAGTGACACTGACCTGACCCATCTAAAATATAATTACAACACCAGAAAACTATTCCAAGGCTCAATGGAATGCCATTAGCTGCATCTTAGGTATTGAGATCAAAAGGGACAAGACACGATGAAATGCATTGTGACGCACTTGAAAACTTAAATGGTATAAATATCTGAAGATAAAAGGACTAAGGTTACTGACTTGCTGTTACCATAAAAACCAACTGTTACTAACCTGTCGTTTCCGCAGCTGTCTCTCAACTAGTTTTTCCTGGGCAATCAGTTCTGGGTCAGCTTCAGTGCTAGTCAGCTGCTTGATGTATGCCCTCTGGTCCTCCACTTGGGCTGTCGTCACAGCAACCTTAGTCCTGGGGTAGAAATCATTTAAATCAACAACAGGCATTGACTCCATAAAAGGGAAATAAAATAAAATTAATAAAAATTGTTTAAGAACAACATAGTCTACCATCTGACAAGCTATAAATACAAAGTATGGGAAAAGCATGTTCCAACCACATAATTATTTTTTTTGAAGAATAAAGAAAGGTATATCCTTAGACCTAATTACATAGATCTAAAAAAGAACTGATATCAATAAATTCAACACTAGCAAAACAAATTAACGTCAACACCTTATACAGTGCAGTGCAACTACAAAGTGTTTTTTATTCTAGAAACAGGTGAGCAAAAGAGTATGCCAAAAGATTTTTTTGACATTGTTTATTTGAAGAAAGTTGTGCATGTATGACTTTTGTGACTACTTAATACATGTAACATTTATTCAAACACATACGTGCCCCAGAACACAAATATATCCAGATCTCATTGAGATATAACACAATGACACAAACGTTTCATTTGCATGCTATATTTGATCCCAGGTTGCTGATTAATGTAAAAGGGTATTGCCCCCTACAACATGTGGCCTTCCTGTGTATACTTAGGTTTCTATCAAGGACAATGTGAGTGCCATTATCAGTGCCATTAAGAAGTTTTTTTTATAAATGATCTCAGCCTCTGTCAAATTTAATACTGACAGTGTAAGTGCCCTTACTTCATGTGTCTCTCCATGAGGTTGAGCTCCTTCTCTGCCACCTGTATCTTGAGGTCCATCACCTCCTGTTCTTTCTCCATCCGCTCTGTCTGGATCTTATCCACCTATATAAATGTATACACCACAAACTCACGTTTAACTACAGTCATTAGTACCTTAATAATTATGTTTAAGTACAACCATTTGTAACTTAATAATTAGCTTAAGTACAACCATTTGTAACTTAATAATTACGCTTAAGTACAACCATTTGTAACTTAATAATTAGCTTAAGTAAAACCATTTGTAACTTAATAATTAGCTTAAGTACAACCATTTGTAACTTAATAATTAGCTTAAGTAAAACCATTTGTAACTTAATAATTAGTTAAGAAAACCATTTGTAACTTAATAATTACTTAAGTACAACCATCTGTAACTTAATAATTACACTTAAGTAAAACCATTTGTAACTTAATAATTACGCTTAAGTACAACCATCTGTAACTTAATAATTACGTTAAGTACAACCATTAGTACCTTAATAATTATGTTTAAGTACAACCATTTGTAACTTAATAATTACGCTTAAGTACAACCATCTGTAACTTAATAATTACACTTAAGTAAAACCATTTGTACCTTAATAATTACGCTTAAGAACAACCATCTGTAACTTAATAATTAAAGTTAAGTAAAACCATTTGTACCTTAATAATTACGCTTAAGTACAACCATCTGTAACTTAATAATTAAAGTTAAGTAAAACCATTTGTAACTTAATAATTATGCTTAGGTACAACCATTTGTAACTTCATAATTACACTTAAGTACAACCATTTGTACCTTAATAATTACGCTTAAGTACAACCATCTGTAACTTAATAATTACACTTAAGTTAAACCATTTGTAACTTAATAATTATGCTTAGGTACAACTGTTTGTACCTTTATAACTACACTTAACTACTACCGTAACATAATAATTACAACTAAAAACCTACACAATTGTTATCTTAAGCAAAGTTTTATAATATAATCATACATTTTTTTTTCAATAAATGTAAACCAAGGTCTGTCTTGTATCTTGAGTAAAATAAGTTGTCTTCATGCATATCACTAACTTCAGTATGTGTTGATCTCAAGAACTAAATAAAACTTTTCAGCCAATATTGTCACAATATAAATCAGACACACGAGCCATGTTGACATGGCCATCCCCCGCCAAATGCTTGCTCTTTAAAAGATGTGTTGGAGAGCAGAATATTTCATTTTTTAAAGAAAATTTTTGGTGTTTGAAGTGATTATAGATAGGAAACCCATCTGAATACCTATTAATTCCCCTATTTTGAGTCTTCAGGTAAAATGTCAAAATCACTGTGACAAAAATTAAGCCTGAAAAATAACAAAGGGCAATAACTAAAAAATAATGAAAGGTAGAGTTATCATTTTTGTGCACTGCACTCCTCCTCAATAAGATCTATCTACCTATGAAGTTTCAAGTTGATATCTCATATACTTTTATACTTATGCACCAAACAAAAATTAAGCCTGAAAAATAACAAAGGGCAATAACTCAAAAATTATGAAAGGCAGAGTTATCATTATTGTGCACTGCACTCCTCCTCAATAAGATCTATCCAATTATGAAGTTCCAAGTTGATACCTCAAATCCTTTTTTTCTTATGAGCTGGACAAAAATTAAGCCTGAAAAATAACAAAGGGCAATAACTCAAAAAATATAAAAGGTAGAGTTATTATGCTTGTGCACTGCACTCCTCCTCATCAATGAGATCTATTCACCTATTAAGTATCAAATTGATACCTCCAATACTTTTTTGAATATGCTCCGGACAAAAATTAAGCCTGAAAAATAACAAAGGGCAATAACTCAAAAATTATGAAAGGTAGAGTTATCATTCTTGTGCAGTGCACTCCTCCTCAATGAGACCTATTCACCTATGAAGTATCAAGCTGATACCTCAAATACTTTTCAAGTTATGCTCTGGACAAAAATTAAGTCTGAAAAATAATGAAGGGGCAATAACTAAGAAATTATGAAAGGTAGAGTTATCATTTGTGTGCACTGCACTCCTCCTCAGTGAGATCTATCCACCTATGAAGTATCAAGTTGATACCTCAAATACTTTTTGAGTTGTTCTCCAGACAAAAATGCTGGATAGACAGACGGACAGATGGAGAGACGAACAAACGGATGGAGACTATAACCATATCCCACGTGGCCTTCGGGGGGGGGGGGGGGGGGGGATAATAACCACCACCACAGGTTAGACAATACAGACTGGTTCATTACTCACCTTGGTGTTCAATTTCTTGATCTCCACAGTCCTTTTTTGCTCATATGGTGTCCTGGGCTTACCAGCCTGCAGTATCTCAGACAGGGTCTCTGGCTCCTTCTTACTGTTACTTCTCCATAGCTGGTCTGAAAGGTCAAGGTCAACATAATTCAAAAGGTCAAATGTCACCTTTATTTTGTGATCAAAAAGGGCCATGGTGACTTACTGTCATTTTTCCTTTTTGTTTAACTTTTGATTAATCATTAAATATTCAAACAAACGTTCCTTTTTGATTGACTCCTAAGCATGCAGTGACAGTTCACAGATCCATCAATTAATATACCAATAGGACCCAAACCTCCTTTGTTATTTGATGTCATGTAGTTACAAAGTGGTCCAATATTACATTTTAAATAGACTTGAACCCCAAAAACAAAGCTACATTGGACCTGCCTTGGATTTCAACAATAAAACTTACTCCTAAGTAGTACTTAGAAATCTTGATCCTTTACCTCATGAGTATTCATTTACAAATTTATGACTTTATGAATATTAACAGAAATATAGGCGAAACAAGACTGTCACAGACAGAACACCCCCAATCGGTGCTTGTTAGAAGGAAGGGTTAAGTCAGAATTTGCATTAAAAGAAAATAGGAAGAAATCAGACGGCTGGACGCTATACGAAAGGCAATCCTAATAGCTCACCCTGAGCATTTGCTAAGGTGAGCTAGAAATTGTGTGATGGCAAAAACTGATATGTGCTGAAGTACATGTGGGTTGGTCAGTTTAGTGGGAACAATATGATTCAGCACCATTTAAGGAATAAATCGCAGGATATTGGGTTGAAGGGTCCAAATGGAACATGCCAATAATATGCACATCTCTTATCAATATTAATGGTTCCCATAAAGTTTTGTTGGAATCCTGTAAACCGTTGCTAAGAAATAGCGCTGAAACGAATGTTATTCTGTATACATACTGCATAACTTATCAACGGCCATAACTCTGTCTTAAATGGTCCGACAGAAACATGCTGAAGATATGCACATCTCTAATGATGGTTGCCATGAAGTTTCATTAAAATCCAGTCAGAAGTTGCAAAGAAATAGCGCAGAAATGAATGTTACTCTGTATACTTACTGCATAACTAATCAAGGGCAGTAACTCCATGTTAAATGGTCTGATCAGAACAAGCTGAGGATGTGCACATCTCCTATTGGTAATGATGGTTGCCATGAAGTTTCATTAAAATCCAGTTAGTAGTTGCAGAGAAATAGCGGGGAAACGAATGTTACTCTGTATACATACTGCATAACTAATCAAGAGCCATAACTAGAGACTAGAAATGTACACACATAGAGAAATAGCGCAGAAACAAATTTCGGACAGACGGAAGGACGCCAAAACAATATCCCATCCTGATTTCATCGGCGGATAATGAAACATTTGTTTTTTTTTGCCATGCATATTGTGTGAAATTTTTACTATTATACTGTATGACCAAGCAGAGAAGACTTAGTAGGAGCTATCTGATCTGTGTCAAAACAAGTTTAAGATGGAACACATGCCATTTTTCCTTTTAGAAAATAAAGTAAATGACTACTTAACTTAATAAAAACAGCAATCTTTATACTTAAAAGCAGTACTAGTTAAGAAATGAATTAAGTATCTGTATTAGAAAAACAAGAGTGATTAGATGAAATATATTTCCAATTATTTAAGTATTACTTAGTCTAGATTTGAGTCTGAACTGTGTTCATGTCTACTTTCTTTTTAATCTGGACACACATGCACACAGACAGACAAACAGTGGGAACCCACCTCCAGATGCAGCAGATGTAGGAAGGCTCATATTGGTGGACTCTGACCAGGCTGATACAGGTGGACGCCTAGGCTTGCTGAATGTCTCTCTGCTAGGCTCATTTGTTACCCTGGCAACAACAGGTGTAAACATGAAGAGATACATGTGGACAGATATTTGACAAAATCACTGAACATTTGACTAAATATAACACATCACAGAAGATGAACCATGCTCATTTTGATCAAGATACATTGATCAATGAACACTATTGATTTTATCCATCCATATTCCTAAAGAAGCACTTACTAGGGAAGAATATGAATCAATGTCACACGTAATTCAAATCTTATTACAATGAAAACTGTTGCATAATGCATATCAAACCATATATATTTCAACCAAATCAAGTAGTTTAGGGGTTCTGTGGTCAAGTGGTAATATACATGACTGTGGATCTTGAGGTTTTGGTTCAAATTCCATTGCAGGCAAGGATTTATCACGACCTTCACCAGTGCCACATACTGGACAATCCTAGGAATCGTTGATAGGGAATTATTTCAGTTGTTTCCCAATCAAAAGTTTAACCCTTTCCCTCATATAGACTCATTTTCACACACTGACTCAATAGGTACCACATAAAGCCTGATCTGCAGAAAACCACAGTTAAACCTTACCAAATTTAATTATAAAATCCTCATTTCCAGACCACTGAGGAGCAGCGAACAGCATAAAACCTGATCAGCCTGCGAGTTACTCGCAGGCTGATCTGGTTTTATGCTGTTGCATAGGTCTTTTCATGGTGTCCTCTATGAGGGAAAGGGTTAAAATAAATCCAAGCAAACTATGTAACATCAAATATTATTTATATGACCTAGAATGCCGAAATGTTACCTTCAATAATTACACATAACAAGAAAGTCTCTCATCAATATCATTATGGCCTACACTTGACATGTGCATTTACACTGATAGTTAAGTGGCAAAAGTCTGAGGGCTGAATTTGAATACAATGCCTTATCCAAAATATAATTTATATTCATAGCTTGACACAAGCTCTATTACTTTTCATGAAACTAATTATACAATCGTGTCTGAGCCTTGCTATAGCCTGGAGATTTTATATCCTCCCCCAGTTTTAAAATTATCCAACAGATCTCAAATTACCTCAATTTTACTGTATTACCTACTTGTATATTTTGAGCATGTCCAAGACTACAAGACAATCTAGAGCATATCACTATGGCATGAATGATACGGTAAAACCTCACTAACATGAGCAGCCATAGGACCAGTCAGCTGGTGGTATTGACTCTTTACCTCATAGGCTATAAACACATTTTGACGCATTAGAGGACAAAGCATTCCCAAATCAGACAGCCCCTTAAAAGACCTGTGTGATCAGAGTCTCTTCTGTTTCCTCATACAATATTGAAGATCAGATTCTACAATAAGAGCTGTCAGAGGACAGCACGCTCGACTATTCAAAATGCTTGTTGGTAAATCAAATGAAATCTATTTCAATTCTTTCCCTTCACATACCCTGTACATAATAACAATGACATACCTTGATAGTCTGATACCCTTAATATTTTTATGATATCTAAAATCAAGCCCATGCCTATTTACTGAGACATAAGCACAATAACACTGTGCATGCAAAACTTTAACCAAAAATCCAAGTTAGAAAAGTGCCATAATTTGTATAAAATTCAGTCCAAAAGTTATCCTCCTTAGTTTTCTGATGCCCCTGAAGACACTCCTTAACTTTCTAGTCAATTCCTAAAGCAATTTCTGAGATATAAGCTAGATAGTAGCTTGAATGCAAGAAATTAACCAAAATTCTAAGTTAAAAGGGGGTCATAATTTTTATTATATTCCATCAAGTGTTATCTACCTTGATAGTATGATACTCCTAAACATATTAAAGATGTTTAAAATCAATCACATGCCTGGATACTGTGATATAAGCATGAGATTATCTTGTATGCAAAACTTTAACCAAAATTTCTAAGTTAAAAAGGGAAATAATTTGTAACATATTCCATCAAGAGTTATCTACCATGAAAGTATGATACCTCTAAACATATTAAAGATGTTTAAAATCAATCCTATGCCTGGATACTGAGATATTAGCATGAGAGTACCTTGCATGCAAAACTTTAACCAAAATTTCTAAGTTAAAAAGGGGCCATAATTTGTAACATACTCTATCAAGAGTTATCTACCATGAAAGTATGATACCCCTAATCATATTAAAGATGTTTCAAATCAATCCCATGCCTGGATACTGAGATATTAGCATGAAAGTACCTTGCATGCAAAACTTTAACCAAATTTTCTAAGTTAAAAAGGGGAAATAATTTGTAACATATTCTATCAAGAGTTATCTACCATGAAAGTATGATACCCCTAAAACATATTAAAGATGTTTCAAATCATTGCATGCCTGGATACTGAGATATAAGCATGAGAGTATCTTGCATGCAAAACTTTAACCAAAATTTCTAAGTTAAAAAGGGGCCATAATTTGTAATATATTCCATCAAGAGTTATCTACTTTGGTTGTCTGATGCCCCTAAACATATTCATAAACTTTCAAGTCAATACCATGAATGGTTATTGAGATACAAACTAGATAGTAGCTTGCACTCACAATTTTAACTAAATTTTCTATTGCATGCAAAACTTTAACCAAAATTTCTAAGTTAAAAAGGGGCAATAATTCATATTAAATTCAGTCAAGAGTTATGAACCTTGGTTGTCTGATGCCCCTGAACGTATTTATAAACTTTCAAGTCAATGCTATAAACGGTTATTGAGATATAAGGTTGATAGTAACTTGCACGTAAAACTTTAACCAAAAGCTGCAACGCCAACGCCAGGGTGACTACAATAGCTCTCATATTCTTCGAATAGTCGAGCTAAAAAGCTCAGATTCTACAAAATCTGTACAATAAAATAAAAATCAGATGTGTTTTTTTATACCATTACATGTCAATTAATATTTATCAAGTCATAAATTTGTAAATGAATATTTATGAGGTAAAGGTGGTCTGATTAAAAAGTCAAGTAAAGCAGTATAGATAGGAACAGGGTCCTGAAAAATGTGGTCTTAATATCAAGGTGACCCTTACACAGAGGTGGTCTTTTCATGAAGTTTTACTGTATATATTAGTAAGAATATTTTATTTTTCAATGTAGAGGGGACTCAAAAACTATAAACATTCAAAAACCAAAGTAGCATAGCCCTTGTATACTTACAGACACATAAATATATTCAATCTAATAAAGGTTTAAAGCTGTATTAAAAACACCAGATGAGGGAAAAATCTAAAAAAGACAATGATAAATATGTAAGAGTTTCAATACTTATTGCTGATAGAAATAAAAACATTCCAAAAGACTCTCAAATTTGACAACAGATGCCCACCTGTTGTTGGTTTCTCCATCCTCTTTCAGTTTCTGAACATTCCTTCTCACAATGGTGTCCTCTTGGGGTGTTTCTCCGTTAACAGGACTGGTTCCGTTCTCCTGTAGGATGTGTCGTGGCACATTGACAGACAGGGATGTGGATAAGCCATTTCCGTCTACTGCGTGTGGACCCTTGGAGATGACACGCTTCAGGATTCTGAGACACTCTCGGAACTTGTATGGATTGGTGATGCCTGAACAAAGACATATTCAACAGAAATATGAAGCTATCTGAAATAATGCTTTTTTCATGACAAAAACAACAATAAGTGAACAGAATTTGAACAAGATCTCGCTGAGACCCTTAACATCTTGCAGATACCTGCAAATGCTTAACAGACAATTTCACTCATAAAAGAGATCATGATCTACTGAGAGATATACATATTTGGTTTAAATTGCAATAAACTGAAAAGAAAACTCAGTAGATTTATAATTGATATGAGCAATTTTACACATCCCATGTTATCTTGCTATCACATGAATGTACACACATCCTGATGAGAGTTTCTCTTGACTTGCTCTTTACCTATATCAGATTTGCAGACCTTTTTTAGGTTATTAGATCTTTGGCCTGAAGCAGATGGATCAGCCAGTTTACCCTTTACCTCATAAAGATATGGTTTGATGCACTGGCAAAGAGAGCAGACCTAAATATGAGCTCCTTCCAGGAGCTGTCTGATCAGGATCTCCCCTGTTTGCTCATGCAATAATGTAGCTCAGATTCTTCACAGTCTGCTTTGTTTGTTTGTTGGGTTTAACATCCCAAATGACAGTATTTAAGTCATTTGAAGGCGATGTCTACTTGAGACAGATATGGTGCTGCCACATTGCAGTATCATGCCATAGAAATGTGGCATGATACCACATTATCCTGACACTGGGCCAACCAGTCCTGCAACTACCCTTAAATGCTGAGCTCAAAGCAAGGGAGCTATAACAGTACCCTTTTTTACGACTTTGGTATGTCACACAGTCTGCAAGGCAAACAAAAATCCATTGTTTCATATACCATTTAAAGTGTAGCAAACTATTGTTCATGGAGTTATGTACATGAATATTCATGAGGTAAAAGGTTAATAGGCTAAGCTCCTGACTCAAGTCACTGACAGCCATCATATTATAAAGAGTAATGCACAAAAATATTAATTAAATGGCCAACCACAAAATATGGAAACAGAATGGGGGCCCAAGGTGTCTCCAAGTCACTCATTTGAATATCTTTGCCAATATTAGATTAGGTCGCATGAGATCAAGTGACCAAAGGATAGACTCATGACCTTTTGAATTTGCATAATCAATAAAGGATTACAGTTATATTTCACAACAAATAAGGATATAACAATAGTCCACATGACCTTGTTTGTGGTAAGGTCTATTGCAATCAGCTCAAACGGTCACCACACAGCTATCTATTTCATACCAAACATGAGCTAGCTTCAAGATTTTTAACCTATTGATGTTACTGTGACCTAGTTAATTCAACTTAGGTTTTTCTTTATTTTTGGAAGATTAATGTTGATCAAATGGAAACCTAGGGAAACAAGAAAGTCAGTAGAACTGACAGATGCTCCCCGAAGAACGTCATTGTTACAAATAAGGCCTTGGTCAATGGGTGGGAGGATATGTTGAAATCCCCAGTCCTAAATCATATCTATTCTCCTCATCAGATGAGATGTTTTACCAACTCTTATTTGGAGACTTAGTAACAGTTTACTATTTAATATGATAATACGTGTTACTCATCAGATCTTTCATTGATTTTTTTTAAGTTTTTATACTACTAAAAATTAAGTCATACATTTCAATGTGTGCTCATATCAAAGAGGTTAACCAACACTCTTGACATATGACTGGATATTTGAAATAGTGTATAATGGCCTAAACAACAATTAGCTGACATGATTATGATTGACATTACTAGCATATTGAATTTTGTGGGGTTTTGTTTAAATGATATCTCCTGTTAAATTAGGCAACATGACATGAATATTAGTCAACAACATGGTAGTAGGGGCCATAACTCTCTTAAAAATTGAGGAACCAGGTCACGTTGACGATATGCGTATCTACTCTTGGTAATAAAGCTTCACATAAAGTTTCATTGAATTCAAGCCATTAGTTCCTGAGAAATAGCCCGGACAAGAATCATGCAACATGAACTATAGGCAAAAAAAGTCAAGGGGCCATAACTCTGAAAAATTGAGGAACCAGGTCACGTTGACGATATGCGTATCTACTCTTGGTGATAAAGCTTCCCATAAAGTTTTGTTGAATTCAAGCCATTAGTTCCTGAGAAATAGCCCGGACAAGAATCATGCAATATGTACTATAGGCCGAAAAGTCAATGGGCCATAACTCTGTGAAAAATTGAGGAACCAGGTCACGCCGACGATATGCGATCTCCTCTTGCTAATAAAGCTTCCCATAAAGTTTCGTTGAATTCAAGCCGTTAGTTCCTGAGAAATAGTCCGGACAAGGAAAGTGTGACGGACGGACGGACGGACGGACAGACAGACAGACAGACGGACGGACGGACGGACGGACGGACGGACGGACGAAGCGGCGACTATATGCGTCACCTTCGGTGAGCATGAAAAAAATCACAATCTGTTGAAATGAAAATAATTTGAGGGTTATCATAATATGACATAAATTAAGGTCAATGACCTTTGACCTTCTAACCTAAAGATGACCTACCTGCGGTGACTGGGTCTGAGATCCTGCCAGCCAGGTACTGCTTGACCACCTGTGCACAGATTATCTTGTCCTCCTCAGTCAACTGCATTGTGGTGCTGCCACCTTCCTTCTCACCCTCCTGGAAACATGAGGCACAGGGGTTTCAGTCTATAGAATCTTGGATACTACTATAGACTAGATCTTCCTTTGTACTAAAATTTAACTGTTTGTTACCATACTTCTTTTCTTCCTTTGAACTTAAAGTTAACTATATTTATAGTACTTCTTCTCTTTCTTTGTACTATTTTAATTTTTACTTATTTCTTTCATATAAATTGTATGAAGCAAGTATCTAAAAACCTATAAAAAATCCTTTTGTTTTTTTTGCCTGTTTCTGGATTTTGCCCAGTACTGGCACTAAGAAACTAAGAATGTCTTCAAAAATTCTTGCATCCATCAGGGATCAAATTTGCAATGTTAGGATCGGAAGACACTGCTCCCTTACAATGTGCAATACTGAGTTTATTAAGGAATTTCCTATGTGCTTTGATGGTCAAAATAAAACTCTGCATGTTATATTTTTTCTTCTCCAATATAATAATTCCTTCAGTTACAGATGAGTTTTACATAAGTATAACTGACTTAGTTGGAAAACTCAATTTTAGGTGTTTTGTGAAATGCAATCTCTAACCTCTGCCAGTCTCAAACAAGCAAGCTCCGCCTCCAGTTCTGCTATACGTTTCTTTAACTTCTTGATCAAAGATTTTTCATCTAACTCTTCGTTACGCCTGAAAAAAGAAAAGAAAGATATAATGACATGTTTATAAGTATATATGCTGCTGTGTGTTTTAAAATATGGAAATATCAAGGACTGTATACAACATTCAGTTATAGATTATGTTGATTATAATGAATAAATGGTAAAAAACAATGAATGACCTTATTTAAAGAAAAATAGTTAAAAATAAATAATTAAATTAAAAAACTTTCCCTTTAAAATTAATTAATAAAAATTCCCCTAATGATAAAATACCAGCTGTACAAAGCAACTCTCATGCAGAAAACAATGAATCAAAAAAAAGTACAAGAAGTCATTGAAAAATAATGAACATAAAACAACATTTCAAAGGCTAAAGTTTGATCATGCAGTAAATATGAAAAAGAGAAAAATATAAATACAATAAACAGCCAAAATGAAAAGTTTGCAATTCTATTTATGTATGTAATGGGGGGTATAGTGCCAAAAAAGCTTGGATATTGCATGTCTTTGTTAAAGGCAGGGGGTGCTTTGGGAAATAGGAAATACTTAAGCTGAGAACTCAGAACAAATCATTGTCATACCAACAGTATGTAGCTGAAAAGATTTTAAAGGTTGAAAATAAATATAAATGATTAGTGCTTTAAATATATTTAATATTATTAAAACTAAACCACCAGTGTATCCTCCTAATAGAATTGGTGGAACATTTTTGTGATTAAACATGATTAATATAATTCCTTAATTAATCATAAATATGAAAATGTTTCATTTTTTTGTTCCAAAAACTTGAATTACATCAGGGAATCAATTGCTTGGCTACACTGGATGACACAAGGAGCAGACTGGCTCACATTCTTCAAATCTTACTTAGCACAAAGTAATACATGCAAATTTTAACATTCTGGTTTCTATAATAACTAGAAATGTGTCCACAGGACATGGATGCCTCCACCTTTCATTTTGTTAGTTACAAGGGTGAAAATACCCAGTGCACAGGTTCTTACCCTGAATAATAATTATCAATGAAGTTTTAAGTCTGTAGTACAAATACAATTAAAGTTATGTGTGTCACAAACTTAAAATTCCATATTTTCACAAATTCAAGGCCTGTAACTCTGTCAACGGCAACAGTGATTCGATGAAAATACCCAGGTGCACAAGATCATGTCCTTAATGATACATCCATGAAGTTTCAAGTCTGTTATACAAATACTTTCGAAGTTGCATGTGTCACAAACATAAAATTCCATAGTTTCAAAAATTCAAGACCCATAACTCTGTCGAAAAACAACGGTGATTCGATGAAAATACCCAGGTGCACATTTTCATGTCCTGAATAATATATCCATACATTTCAAGTCTGTAGTATCAACACTTTCAGAGTTATGCCTGTCACAAAGTTTTGGCATGGACACCCCCACCCCCTTTGATGGGGGCATTAAAATACCCAAAAATATATTGATGGTAGAATTAGAGCCTGATCAACCCATGATTAGGAACAAAGGTATGTGGAGATGGGATCCAGTACCTGTCAAAGGACATCACTGAAATATGTCTTACATTTAACTGATATATGCAAAATGTATGAGATAATTTGGAGAAAAAAAATGTTATGTATGTTGAGATATACAATGTAACATTTTTTGACAGATGTTTTATGTAGTACATTTGGATATCAATACATTTTCAGGATTCAATGAAGGTTAGAACAAGATATACTGACAAGAGCTGTCAGAGGACAGCACGCTCAACTTTTCAAAATGCTTGTTGGTAAATCAAATGAAATCTATTTCAATTCTTGCAATTCACATACCCTGTATAAAATAATAGTCAAAAATGATATACCTTGATAGTCTGATACCCCTTAATATTTTATGAAGTTTAAAATCAATCCCATGCCTAGTTACTGAGACATAAGCATAATAACTCTGTGCATGCAAAACTTTAACCAAGTATCCAAGTTAGAAAAGAGCCATAATTTGTATAAAATTCAGTCCAAAAGTTATCCTCCTTGGTTTTCTG
Organism: Solen grandis; assembly: GCA_021229015.1. Classification (NCBI taxonomy): domain Eukaryota; kingdom Metazoa; phylum Mollusca; class Bivalvia; order Adapedonta; family Solenidae; genus Solen; species Solen grandis. Next base: position 39,513,685 of record CM037790.1, on the reverse strand, counting down.
ATGCCCCTGAAGACACTCCTATACTTTCTAGTCAATACCATAAACAATTTCTGAGATATAAGCTGGATAGTAGCTTGAATGCAAAACCTTAACCAAAATTTCTAAGTTAAAAAAGGGGCCATAACTTCCAATATATTCCATCAAAAGTTATCTACCTTGATAGTATGATACCCCTAAAGGTATTAAAGATGTTTCAAATCAATCGCATGCCTGGATACTGAGATATAAGCATGAAAGTACCTTGCATGCAAAACTTCAACCAAAATTTCTAAGTTGAAAAGGGGCCATAATTTATATTATATTCTGTCAAGAGTTATCTACCTTGGTTGTCTGCTGCCCCTGAACATATTTATAATCTTTTAAGTCTATAATACCATAAATGGTTATTGAGATATAAGGTTGATAGTAATTTGCATGCAAAACTTTAACAAAAAAACTGCAACGCCAACGCCAACATAAGGGACGACTACAACAGCTCTCATATTCTTCAAATAGTTGAGCTAAAAATGAATAGATTCTCTCTCTTTTTTTTTAACCAAACAAAGGTATCATCCAACTAAATCAGACTGACTAGAAAATCAACAATGAACATAACTCAAAATAATGAAGTCTAGAATGATTTTAACCAAATAAAGCTACTTGATCACAAGAACTAACATTTTCTAATAAATAAGCTATGAGTCACCATATATGTACAGTATGAATCATTGTCCCTATACTTATCCTTTCCAGGTATACTACCTCCTATTGAAATGTACTTTTCCAACTCATTTTGTGATTCATATTTTTTCAATTAACACTTCACCATCCCCCTCGACAATTTTTCTTTTCATTTGAAATCAAATGGAAATTAATGTCATAAAAGAAGTTTGCCTCAATCTAGTTCCCACCCATAACCTTTGAAATTTTGTAAAGTGCTTTAGAGTAAACAATATATTGAAAATATCACAGAACATAAATAGTACCCAGCGACAAGAGAGGAAGATTAACAAAAAATGAACCCATATATTCAAAGTTAGCATATATATTTTCACTAGATATAAACCAGAAAGAAGTTCTATATATAAACCATTAAATGTGTAACACAAAACATCTATGCAGTATATGGGCCTAGAAGACAAGCCACACTGAGCCTCTATGTAATGTGTGGCATTACACATGGAAATACAACATATAAGCTGTATGTATGTACAACACAATGTTTTGCATAAACATTTTATATGCCATATGTTCAACATGTCATATGTGTAATTAATGACATCAAAATTATGCATACAGATGTATGCTGTATGTTCAATATGTCATATGTGAAATTGATATATTACATATGAACACAAAACATATATGCAGTCATCATCAGACACCCACAACCAATTTGTTCCATTACTCTCCACATCAACCGTGAGATTTTCCGCTAGCAACTAAAGCAAGTAGATGTTTTTATGTATTCAGAATGAAAATATTTAAGCCAATCATTGGATATTGGAAATTATAAAACAAGCATTTGACAACAGACAGGATTAGTTTTCCTCTGTACAAATAGATTACTACATTACCTATCAATCTAAAAAACAAAATGGTAGTGTAAAAACCCACAGGTGATGTATGGAGAGTAACATAATAAGCAGCTGTGAGTTATCCGACGATAATATGCAGTATGTCAAACACAAATCATAATGATACAACAGCTGACATTAAACATGAATACAAAATACATATGCTATATGCACAACACAAACCATATGTGTAATGACCAACATTACATGGGCAAGCATGACAAAATACCTACCACAAGGGTTGACCTCTGTAGCAGATGGCAGTATAAATGGTAATGAATATGTATTAATGGGATTACATGAAAAAGCATTACGTAAAACAAAATGTGCTTAATAAACTAATTATGCTTGAGTACAAATACAATAATTTTATAAAATAAAATGGTATGATTATAAAAGGGAATTTTATTAACATTTATTGAGAATTTATGGTTTTTTTGTTGTTGTTGTTTTTGTTTTTTCAGATGACAACTACTACTTTGATATTAGAAAAAAATATCAGGAAAGAGCAAACATAATTATGTTTTTATATCTAGCTTTAATAATTTGATTTTATGTTACTTAGGACAGGCATTTTGTCTACAAGTCATGATTAATAGCTAGATTAGCTCATAATGATCAGAAAAATGAGGACTGGAGGATTGTTCATATGAAATACACTGGCTTATATATATGAAATAAAAATATCCTTATTTCCTCATCAGTTGTATTTGGACCATGAATTACCATAAGAATAAAGGAAGACAATCAAATATGAATAAATATACTATATGCATTACAGTTGGAAAATATAAAGAACTATGCAATGTTTTTAGCCCTTTACTTCATATAGAATCATTTTGACACATTGGCAAACAGAGGAGACCCAAATCAGATAGCTCCTATAGGCTGTCTGAACAGGATCTCCTCTGTTTGCTCATAAAATACTGTAGCTCAGTTTCTGTACAGTCTGCATGGCAAAGAAAAATCAATTATTTCATAATGCAATTTAAAGTTCAGTCAATTTATATCCATCAAGCTATAAACTTGTACATGAATATTCATGAGGTTATGGGTAAGGTTTTACAAAATTAAAGTTGATGAAAGACATCTTCTCGGTGAATATTTTGAAAACAGAACTGCATGTGATAGCTTACATGATTCTCAATAAGGTTTGGCTATGTCTGCGCAACATGCAAGAAAAGCCTGTTATACAAGCCAATGGTCCAAATTCAACTTTAAAGATGCTATTTTTAAAATGTTATAGATTAAGAAATACAACCAACAAACGTGAATCTGATTAGTAATCAAATCTCCATGAGCAAAGACCTATCTGCAAGAAAAA
>CM037790.1:39477413-39510705 GCA_021229015.1 Solen grandis | reverse complement strand
TTTAAACATAATTTACATTTCAAAGTTGTTTTGATATTTCTTACTGTTATTATTTACCATCCAATAACTAAAAGAAAAGCACACTATATATGGCACTTTTACATTACATGACCAAGTTTAAGGCCTTTAAACCATTAATGATAAGAAGCTAATAAATAGAATAACTATTTTGACAGCTGTTTGTTTACAATGGTAACATTTTTCTTCCCTAACTGTTTTGATAAATATAGCGAATTGGCAACGCAGCAATTTAAACAATGATCAAGGAAACTATTTGCATCCCAATACTGATCCCACATAGAGTAAAAAAACCCACAAAAAACATGTTGGAAAACAAATACCATTCAAACTAAAGAACTAAAAAATAAAACTGGCAAATTTGTTGCACCAGGACCAAGCAAATAGTATCATAATGTAATTCAGTAAAATCATATTTCGTTGAAATAAAAATTCCACTGAATCCATTTTTAAGACACCCTTTCTTTTTAATGTAATAGTGCAGGAACCAGCCATTTCAGAAGGTTTAAACTAGGATAAGAGAAGTGAATAACAATAAACAAAAATTGAATGGTATGGATATCATAAGAAATGTTGTAAAAAATGTATAAACAAACAGATATATACTTGGGAAGACCTCTATTTACTGCTTCCATATTAAGATAAAAATCAGGTTGTAACTATAAATTATTGAAAGGAATCAGTATGTATGGTTGGGTCAGAGATAGCTGTAATAAACAAAATAAAATTGCTTATTACACATGAGGTATTCTTTAAATAATATATCTATTCTCAACAAAAAAAATATGATGTCTACAAAATGAACAAGAACTATCGTTGAAGATGATGAATACCTCTAGATAGTGCTTTTTGTCACAGGTACTGTGACCATGTCAGAGACAGTCTTAACACAGATGAAGGATGGAAATAAAAATGGTAGAGCTCTGATACACTTATACATGTATTGCAGACAGAAAATATTCAATTAAGTATAACAAAGGGCAATAACTCAATTAAAATTAAGCTGATCATGATGAGTCAAGGATATGCAAAACTAGCAATAATACTATAAATGCTGTGCAGTTAAATAAAATTCTGATTAATTGTATCTAACAAATAGAGCAGATAAAATATATTCATGAAATATAATAAGGGGATATAACTCAGAAAAAAAACTCTGCAGAATATTGTCAAAAATTAGTGTTGCATGAAATATATTAATGATTTCACTGTATTTACTACAGATATGTGTAAATACAATAAATATTTACTTACATGCAGTTTCAACTGATTCTCCATATATTGGTTTGGTACTCTGTCCTTCAAGGCAACGGCTTTAACCCTTTACCACACAGACCCGTATATTCCCGTGTCTATCGATTACCTAACAGACCCGTATATTCCCGTGTCTATCGGTAGCCGTATCGATACGTATATTCCCGTGTTACGGCCATTTGAACAGACCCGTATTTCCCCGTGTGTCAAAATAAATCGCTTTATTTTCGCATTTTTCATAAAAAAATGGCTTCCAGATGTTTACTTCCGATAAGTATGGGATTTCATCATTGTTATTTTCAGAAAATCATATAGGGTTACTATTAATAGTTTTTGAGTAAATTGTACCTAAAGTTAGCTGGGTCATCTCACTTACGTCATACAAAAAAGAGTACAAAAGAAACCGTTATTGTTTTATGACCCCTGATTAATACAGAAGTGCTAACTTTAAACGATTTATGGCCTTTGAAGTAATTGGAGCGGAAATCAAGCGTGGTCTACTGGCCACTGATCACCAGTCAATTACGTAACAATGCGTAACTTATGGCTAATCCGTGGACAGTACTGGCCTGCAGACGCTGATAAGGGATACTCTAGCCTGCAATAAAACCACAGGTGGACAGATAGTTTTGCATTGGTCAATTGTTTTTTGCCAATGTGAAAGCTTATTTCAATATTTATGAATATTAATTAGCTTAGATCTTCTATGAATATGTCAGAAAAAAATGATCAAATCAGTTAATCGTATGAGAACACTTGCCTAATCGCATCAAAATTTCTAATCTACCATCTTGCGTAATTAGATTTACAACAATGTCTGACTCTGATTCTGAAAGCTTTGCTTTTGAGTTGATTTTGATACTAGCAAGTCTGAGTTTTCTGGGTTTTCTTCCTTTGATGACTCTTCCGAGTCCGATCATGATGATCGGAACCCATTTCTGATTGGGGACGTAACTTTTCACCACAGACGGTGCGTTTTTATTTACTGAATACAAGAAATTGCTTGTGATATAAGATAAAATTACATGCTCTTTTTCAACTTTCCTTTGTGGTGTAGTGGTTAGTGCGTTGGTCTACGAAGCCAAAGGTTGCACGTTCAAAACCAACCTGTGACTTTTTTTTTTTTTTTTTTTTTTTTTTTATTAAATTTTTTAAATTTTTTAAAAAAAAATTCCAAATCAGAAAAACATGCAACATAATAAATAACAAGAATAAAATATAATAAAATAACAAGAATAATATATAACTTAAATTAAATAAAGCAATTAAAAAAAAAGCATAGTATTATATTATTTGTATTTAAAAATAACACTTTATTACTGCTAAACAAAGGCATAAAACTGTATAATATTTAGTACCAATGGAAAGAGAATTTAATTTCCTACAAACTTTACATTGACATAAATAATGTCAAACTTACAGAAAACACTAAAAAAATCATATTTTTAACACTAGTGTGTGTAATGTGTGTGTAATCACACATTAGTGTGAAAACCCCTGTTCAGATCAGATAGCAGCCTTATCAGCTGACCATATAGGTAAGAGATTAGTGATGTAATCTTATCAGTGTTCTGTAAAGGATGCTGTACAGCTATATGTACTGTGTGGTAAAGGGTTAAATGGAAGCTACAACAAACATTGGCAGTGTTAAAGTGACTCTACTTAGTGTTTTCCAGTACCTGTGGGCGCATTGTTTAAGCATCCGTCCCACAGGTTATAATTTCAATCTCTGGCTATGACAGACCAGATTTGTACAAAAAATAATGTTATAGCTCTCTTGATTGGTGCTCAGCATATGAGGGCAGTTCCAGGACTGGTAAGCATGGTGTAAGGATAATGCCATATGTCTGTTGTATGATATTTCAGTGAAGAAGCACTATTATCTATCTAATGTCTCAAAATGACTGGTAAACAGTTGGTGGTTTTGAAACTGAAGCAAACAAAGAAAACTGAAGTGTTAACAATCACAAAACATGCCCAATCCTATTATAACTACAAGGTCAACTTTTGTAACTTTTTTACAGAATGGTGGGCATTGAACAATGTGTTTTAATCCAGGAAAAAAATTGGGAATCAATTTGTCATTACAGGTCATATGATATGACATACGATTGGCTACATGATCAGTCATGTCACATGACTGATCACATGATTAGTCATGTCATGTCACATGATAGGTCACATGATCAGACATGCCATACCACATGAAAAGTCATATGACCAGTCATGCCATGTCACATTATTATTCACATGATCAGCCATGCCCCGTCACATGATCAGTCACATGACCAGTCATGCCATGTCACATTATTATTCACATGATCAGCCATGCCTTGTCACATGATCAGTCACATGACCAGTCATGCCATGTCACATTATTATTCACATGATCAGCCATGCCCCGTCACATGATCAGTCACATGACCAGTCATGCCATGTCACATAAGGGTTTGTTACTTACCTTCATTTCTGATGGTTGAGGTTTACTTGATTTTTCTTTGTTTTCATTCTGCAGAATAAGATCAGAAAATAAATATAAAACAAAACACATGTAGATCTTTTATAAATATAATAAAAGGGCATCACTGTGTCTCAATATAAAAGAAAAATCTCATTCTCACATTTCCTCAGTTTGAGCTTACAGGTCGATGTGGATTTTAAGTGGGGAATATTTGGTCTTTCAAAATATTTTCTTTTTAATAAAGTAAAAACATCAAACTTGCCTTCAGATCTGCAGGACAGGATTTCTCCTCAATTCTATGTCCTTTTTCATACTAAAATTAAATAAAAATGAAATATATTTGATAATAAGCTTAGATAACTGGCAAAAACTGTTCAAATCTAGGATCCGTGATGCCTTCATCAAAACCAGTAAGGTGACATTACCTTGTGGACTGGCACAGCAAACCAGTATGTGTACGACGAAATCTTGACATGAGATGCTTACCTGGTGCTAAATTAATTGATTAATGGCTCTAGCCTGGCAAGGATGGTTTCTAAGGGACTTATTATAAGAAGACAGAAATACAGTGTAGATCCAATACAACGCGTTTCATTATAACAAATATGCCAATACAATACAGCTCAATACTCAGAGGCATACCTGGACAATTTTGAATTTCATGTTTTGCAATATATATATAAAATGGAGCTGCTCATCTAACAAAGCGCTAAAACTGAAAGTCAAGAATGTAATATTAATTATCTCCAAATCTGCTTACAAATTAGATTTTTCTGATTTTTTTGTGAATTGTACCTATAGCCTGAATCTGAAATCTAAATCTTAACGTACCTTGGCAACACAATGAGCCAGTATTCGACCCACTTGGTTCTTCTGGTTGCGGATCAAAAGCCAATACTTGTCAATCTTCAGCAGGACATCCAAAACTTCTCCCATCTTGTATGGTAGTACATTCTCGTGACTCTGTAATGTCACAGTCTGAATTTTAACCATAATTCATCTAAATTCAACAAATTCATATTTCAGTGTTTGTTTGTTGGGTTGAACATCCCACAACAGTTTTTTAAGTCATTTTGAGAGAATGTCTACTTGAGACAGATATAATGCTGCCACATGGCGGTATCATGCCATAGACATGTGGAATGATACCACACCCAGTCCCATTATCCATACACTGGGCCAACCAGTCCTGGAACTACCCTTATTTGCTGAGCACCATTGAACAAGTGAACTGTATTGGTACCATTTTTTACGACTTTACGACCACAGTTTGCTGGGACAACCCTCATACATCTCTAATAGAGACTTATTTACAGAGTATGACAAAATATTCTACATTCTTTATGATATAGCATGGCAGACAAACCCCCAAAACCAAACCCTAACTTTTGCATGGTGGACATGATTACATCCCCAACCCCTTTCAATGGCCAGATAATGTCAAATTTGGGGAGGATTTTGGGCATTATCCAGCCCCGGCCATTAGTTAAGAATCATGCTTAAGTTTAAACAGGTGAATCTACTGAAATATTTTTCAAGAGCTGACAAAGCATATTAACCCTTTTTTCTTTTTCTCTCTTCTTTTATTGTAATGACTAGTAATAATTTTCTGATTATTATGGCCATATTTTAGACCTTACGGTCAAGAATTTTCCACATGTGGGTCCTGTTTTTGCTGAAGAGACAGCATGGGAAGAGACAGTATAGATGGATACAAGGGAGTCAGGGTGTGATACTCTAGCTCATTTAGACCCCCTTGATTCTTTTACGTGCCTGGTATATAGCACTGATTCACAGAAGACAAAGTCACATGTTCCTGGGTAGAACCAGTACTGAGTTATACTCTAAGTTCCCATAGCAACCCCATTTTGCTGAGTGCCAGGCAAGGGTGCTTCTGGTACCAATTTTATTTGTCTATGGTTTGATGCAGTCACTGAAGAAAGTGCCCTGGGCAGGATTTGAACCCCAAACCTCCGAAACGCAAAGCAGACACTCTACCAATGAGCTGCTGCATATGTCTACTCTTATTGCAAGAGCTCTCTTTGGTTTTACAATATTGTAGCTCAAATTCTACAGTCTGCATGGCAAAGAAAATCTATTGTTTTATATACCATTTAAGTCATATAATATTCATCAAGTCATAAAGCTGTATATGCATATTCATGAGATAAAGGGTCACTTTACAAACTGGTCCCCAGTGCTTACCTCCCTATCTGGCATTTCATACTTGACTAACACCGTCTCCAGGGCCTCAGGCTGTAATACAATATAGACATTTATCCCATTAAGTTCCTTGTTTCCCATGTTATATAACCATTACATATTTTCTTTAGTTCAACAAAAAATAACATGCAAAAATGTACGCGAAACGTCAACGATTATTATTCCATTTAATCTCAGCATCTAAGCCAGGGGCTCTCTTTTTAACATTTTTGTGATCTTGTTTGATAAAATTTTATATCACAACTCATGAGAGATCCTATATATATTGCATATAACTGTGACATCTATGGGGAAGATCCATCATCGGAAACCCATGTTTGCTGAATATGCTTTTCTCTTCTTAATAGACCTTGGCATATTTGTTAGCAAAACTTTATACTCATGAATTATTAACTTGGTATTTCATTGGATCCATGTCAGAGACAGCATGGTAACAGCAGGGATCATTTGACCAAAGGTGTGGTATTTTTAAAGTTAGCTTTGTTCTAAAATGTAGAAGTGATGGCACACTCCTCGACTATGTATAGCGGTTTATCTTGCGGGAACAATGAGTCAGCTTTTACTTTAGTAGCTGATTAATATTCAGGAAAACAAAAAGTTTTGCCAGATGAAAATCGAGCAGTATACACCGACGGAAAGTTCTAACTGATCATTTTAAATTCATGAAATATCTCAAAAGCTTGGAATTGTAAGAATCAAATTTTATTTAATTTTTGGGTATGTGAAAAGTGAACAATATGTGCAAAATTTGACTGAAAGTGGTTGCAAAAGCTATGATGTAAAGCTACCCTCACAAATCAGCTACCCTCACAGATCAAAGTCAAAACAGATAATTTAAAAAGTGATGAGTCAGTCAGTGTATACAGAAATCATAATGGAATATATACCATGGAATTTCAATGATGGGAAAAATTATGTACATTAATTAAGCCCCCCTTTTGCAAATGTTGGTCAGTCTGTATTGTATTGTATTGTACTGGGATTTACCGTCACTGCGATAGTATTTCTATCTTATAGCAAAGTCCAGCTAATTACAGGTGGAGGATGACCCCGAAGGGTCAGTCTGTAGGTCAGTCCGTCAGTAGACCACTTCGTTTCTGATCCATAACTGGAGAATGCTAGAGTCCACATTCCTCAAACTTCATCAGGGGATTGGTCATGACTAAATTTTGGGGTCACTTGGTCAAAGGTCAAGGTCACAGTGACCTCGAATGTGAAAATTGTTTCTGATCAACAACTAGAGAACACTTGGGCCCACATTCCTCAAACTTCATAGGGTGATTGGTCATGACTAGTAGATGACCCCTTTTGATTTTTGGGTCACTTGCTCAAAGGTCAAGGTCACAGTGACCTCGATGGGAATGGGGGAAGAGTAAAGGGGCATATTTGTCGTTTCGACAAGTCTTGTTTTATTCTTTTTGAATACCAATATGTTATTTTATTTTCCTACCTCATGTAAAGTACACAAGCTTTGGCGACTTTTGTAATATGCTTTTCTTGCTTACTCGGTTAAACTTTTTAGTCTTAAGTTGTGCACCCATCAATATTTAGCCCAAGGGAGGGGGCGGCTGGCATAAACAGGACTACTGAAAGAAAAACATTCCTGACAGGCAAGGATTTGATTGACAGGACTGTCCAAAGTCCTTGGAAATAGACTTTATTCAAAGTTTAGATCCCAGCGGTGGGGATTTTGACAAATTGCAATGGGGATGGGGTGGGGATTTAGACTCCAAAAAAAAAGGAAAATGTCTAATTCTCCATAGGTCAGCTAGCTGCCCTACCCAGGGGCAAAATATTGATAGATGCCAAATGCGAGAATTAACTTCTCCTCGTCTAACAAACCTGAACAGGCTGTATGAGATAGAAATCTCCCTCCAAATAATGCTCGCTGTAAAACTCTATCACATGAGAAAGATCGCAAAACTTCATATTGTTGATCTCATAGCTGCAGCCTGTCCGACTCTGGAAGTCTTCCGCAGACCGGATTCGGTAGTGCTTCACCGTCTCGGCCTCCCTATAAAGGAAACAAGAGCGTTCTCTGGATCACGTGCGTCACATGCTACAGCGTGATGGAAAAAGTGTGACGGACAGACCGCCGGACAGACAGACAATGGAAAAGTGATCCCTTTGTGTCACCTCTGCTTACAGCAGGTGACACAAAAATGACAGCACAGGGTAAGGATCAACATGGCAATTCCAGGTCTTTCGTTAAATTTGAATTATTTTGTTTGGATATGGTCTTGTATAGATCCTTCTTAAAACATGTTTAATCATGGTCAGCTAAACAAGACCATGGTCAAGATACAAATGACCTTCATGTTCCTTTCTTTTTTACCTTCTTTTATATATCAAAATGTGTGTATGTGTAGATTTTATTCTATATTTTTTCTCTCAATTTTTCAGTCTTTTATTTCTCCTTTATTTCTTAGTCTTCATTTATTTCTCTTTAACTTCTTCCCCCAAGTATTCAATTCTCTTCCAAAACTTCCTATTTTCTACTCTCTTCCTTTTATTATTTTTCTTTTTGCTTTCATATACCGTAAATGGAAAAAACTGTATGGGTCATACAACCACATCATAAACAGTCAGTCTATTATGTCACTTTTCACATAAGTATTGTATACACTGGAAAATATTTCACCACATTCTAAAGGAAAAGCATGGACTTAAAACTCATTTAATCATTAATGATATAAAACCAATGGATAGATTTGTTTGGTGACCTTTTAATTAATCTGGTTACAATAGACCTAATTATCCGAAAAACATTGCCATGTAGACTTTTGTTTTATCCTTGTCCGTTGTGAAACTATAACTTTGATCCTTTGTAAATCATGCAAATTCAATAGGTTGTCAGTCTATTCATTTCTAATCCTTTAATTCTATGTCCCTTTAATTGATTTGAGAAAACTCAGTTAAGATGCATTCTTATCTCATAACAATCTGCTGTAATTAGCTTGAGTCCAAAATTTACAGGAAGATAATGAACTAATTGAAGAGATATATATAGATAAAAATTAGATAAAAACAATGTTTCAAAATGACTAATGACGCCATAAAAAGATTCTAACCATGCATATCCTGTTTCCTTCCTTTTACAACATCTGAAACTCTTAAATGTCTACGTTATGATTTTGATGTTAATCCTTCACTTCATACAGACTCATTATGATGCATTGGCAAACAGAGCAGACCCAGATCAGACAAGACAGCTCCCTCCCTGCTGCCTGATCAGGGTCTTTTCTGTTTGATCATACAATACTGAAGGTCCAATTCTACACAGTCTGCCTGCACAGCAATGCATAATCAATAATCTGTTATTTCATATACCAAATTAACCAATTAAATTTAAGTAATTTATGTTTGTCATAAATTTGTACATGAGTATTCATGAGGTAAACGTTAAACATACCATTAATCAAAAGTGTTCTTTGGAACACGTGTCACCTGCTGAAGCATGACTGGAAAAGCATGACGGACAGAAAGACAACGGAAAAGTGATCCCTAAGTGTCAGCAGGTGACACACAAAAAAATATGTGATGAGCTAACACCTTTATCAGGATAACAATAAAACCTCAATTTTTTTTTAATTTTATTTTTTTTTTTAATTCAATATATGAGAAAGATGAACAGAAGGACTTAAATGAAAGAAAGATCCAATTACTTGACACAAAGGACATAGTCTTTCTCGATTGTTGCGCTCTGTCTGATGAGAAAAACACCATCTTCTGTTGCTGACTCAAACAAGGCATCGGTTTGATCCTTCCTTAGACTCCCATAGAACCACCTGAACAGAAACGAAATGCAAAACAGCGAAACCATTATGTCACTGTTGAAAAAGTATTGTACAGTAGTAGCATTCATAAAATTGTAGGTTTGCAGATGTAGGGTTTGAATCCCATCGGAGCAAGAATCTTTCACAGCCTTCCCAGGCACTGAGTACTGGTCCAATCCAGGAACATTTTTTTAATATCAAACTTACTTGAAGTACTCATAATATGTAATCATTAGTTTTATATCATCTTTTTAGGACAAAGTACATGTATTCTGGTATATTCATAAAATAATCATTCAACATAAATATCACATTTATAAAAGTATATGTTAAAACACTTTAACCCTTTCCCTCATAGAGGATACCATGAAAAGACCTATGCAAACAGCATAAAACCAGATCAGCCTGCGAGTAACTCGCAGGCTGATCAGGTTTTATGCTGTTCGCTGCTCCTCAGTGGTCTGGTAATGAGGAGTTTACAATTAAATTTGGTAAGGTTTGAGTCTGGCTTTCTGCAGATCAGACTTTATGTGGTACCTATTGAGTGCGTCAAAATGAGTCTATATGAGGATAAGGGTTAAAGATGGGTTAATTCACAAAGAATATCACATACTGTTTGCACACACATTAACACATGTACATGTATTTCATTATCATTTTAGTGATTCATATAATCTTGCAATGGTATTTACACCTGACAGTAGTAAAGTTGATTTTCAGTAATTATAATCTAAAAAAAAATAAAAACCAAAGTAGTTGTAACTTGTTCTGTGATCCTCTACATGAAAAATTAGGGTGACAGACGATGTGAACTGTGTGAATGATAATAACCATTTAATGATTTATTAATATGGTGTGAACCTTACATTAATTAAAATATATGCGTTTAAGCATTAAATAAAAGTCTTAGTATCTTAACTGCCATTTTTTTTTTTAAACAAAATCCCTTAGTATTTTAAATTGCTGTTTTAAACCAAATAAATGGAAATTCTGTAAAAGAATTGATTAGGAATAAAGCAATTGTCTTTAATCTTTAGGTACTATTTTTATTGGTATAAAATTATAGGATTTATATATTTTATTGTCAAAATATTTACAAAATAAACAAAACGATATCAATATACTGCAGATGTACAAATGACAAAAGGGTCTGACCACAAGTTCTCACAACCACGAAGCTACATTAAGTATTTACATCTCTGTCACAACTTAGATGAAGGTAATTCCCAAGAAATAATATCATTTCAACACCTATTTAACCCTCTTAACAAAATAAGTGACAAGTATGTGAACAAATTAATCATACATGATTATATAACAAACACATATGTCATTCTAATGAGGCTGCTTTTATGTGGGGAAAAATGCACACGTATTCAATCTTTGGGTGCCCCCACACACACATATATATATATATATATATATATATGTGTGTATATATATATATATATATATATATATATATATATATAAACTTTCACAATAATGTGGCTCGTATCGTATCATAAACGGGTTCACGTCATCCAATTCACATACCGATAGTGGTTCACATTGGCCAATCAAGTACAGAAAGCTATGCTAATACTTTCCAATAGTAATTAGAATTAAAATTTCCAATAACCGTAACTTCTGTGGATTTATGGATTCTCTGGCTGAAACTTATATTTCTAGATAAATGTTTAAAGTAAAAGAAATGCTTACTTACTTATTTTTCTCTTTTGGGTCAAACTTCTTCATCGTTTTCTGTCATAACGGGAAGTTAACTCCGATAAAAAAAATCACGAGGAAGTGCTATACAGTATCTTAAACTCACTGGCACTTAAGGACTTAACGAAACAGATATTTTATGATTTATCAGAATTTTTCCCTTATCGATCAGTCTGAGTATATATTCCGCCAGGGCACTTTATTTCAATTTGAACAGAATTTCAATTTGAACAGAACCGGCAACATGTATCTTGTTTACAAACAAGAGCTGGTTCTCCGTGCTGACACGATATTGGGAACCAGAAGTATGTGCTCGATTAGCTTTTCGTGTGTAATAAAGAACCGTAATCGAAATAATGTATGAATAAATATGTCCACATCTACGATTTTATAAAAAGAAAAAAATGAAGCGAAAATAGATCTATTCAATTTTGAGTCAGGCGAGTACGAAACAAAAACAGCTAGAAACGTCTGGTGGGACACAATGTCGCTGCGAGTAGATCTACTTACAAGTATCTATGAACGTAAACTTTCATTTAACACACTTTTTGTATTAAATTTATTCAAATTTCGTCATTAAATTTAGTAAAATGAGTTTTTAGCTACAAATAAAAAGAGAAGACAAGAGAGAAGTATTTCCTGGGCAGCGTTTTCACCAGGTCAAGATAATGTCGTCTGTCGAAAATTAATTGTTGCATTTAAGTCCCCTGTTTTTTCTGCATATGTCTTTGCTTCCCCATGGATTGTTTATTGTAACCTTAAATAAGAGAGAGAGAGAGAGAGAAGGAAGGAAAGAGAGAGACGGGAACAAGTATAAAAAAGCGGGAAAGTTTTTTTTCTCAATCACGTGATTGATATTCTACACAATCAGCAACGTGAACTTAGTATCACGTGACTACAAAAGTTGAAAAAGCACGTGAATAACTCTACGCGCGTAAAGTGCGACTTAAGTCTTTGCCACTATGGTGTCTCAAGACTCATTAATTTATGATTGACAAGCTATCTAGATTCAATAACAATTAGAAATCAAGATGCAAGGAATCACTATCTAATATCTACGCTTCTTCTTTTGATCAATTCAAGTTCAACTTCAGGACAACATGGAAGTGTAACGAACTTTAGCAGCCTCATATGTTGAGGTTCCCAGCCAGGAATTCTTTAAGGGAAGCTCTCCATCCATCCATTCTGCGTTCCAGATCTTCTATTCATTGCCCACATTCAAAGTATTGTATACTTTCTGGTAAAAGCTGTTTTACTCCAACGGAGTTTTGAGCTGTGTCTACGGGGACTACCGGTAGTCTCTGCTAGCGCCACACAAGCATGAGAGGTCACACTGAAGGGCTCGAAGGGTACAAATGGGCGGGACAAAAGAGCTATTTTTATCTTCTTTTTAAATAATATCTGTGTCATAAAACCTATCTTTGACCGGTCTATTAAAATGCGTTCTCTTTACCTAAGCGCACCGTAACATTGTCATTAGCAAATAGATCTATGTCTTGTAACAATATTCAAATTCAAATTAAAGATATCCAGATAAAGATGAACGTTCGGACCGCTAGAAACCTGTAATTTATAAAGCCAACATTATTAAATATAGAATAGCTTGAACAATATTCCGTCTCGCCATGTGGCTCCAATTTATAAACGAACACGCTCTTTTCATGCTTAGTTGCATATCGTTTGTCAGTGATAATTTCGGTATCCGTGATATGATTCTCTGCTGCTATTGGCTGGTGGTGATAACATGAATATTAAGCAGTGATGTCTAACAAGACTGCCGAGGGCTTACGTACGAGAGCGAGTGTAAACACAGAGGGAAAACATGATGTAAACAAGGTGGGTTACAGTTTCTTTACACACTTTAATACTTATTAATTTTTTTCTCTCTTTGATTTAAACATTCTTTGAATGTTTGCCAAGTTATTTTTCTAAAATTCAAATTTTGTAGCGTGAAATAATGTCTCCTTATCTTTGGGGAGTCTTTGATTTTGCACAAAATCACTGTCGATGTTAATTTTAACGCTTTTAATGCAAAATAAAATTGGGTCATTGAAAAGGTGTGGTCCAGGTAGCCGAACTGGACAAATACGCTGACATTGACAAAAAGTACAATTTACAACTTATCTGTCCCAATTAGAAGAAGTTTGCATGTATAATTATATATATCACAAGTTGTTGTCACTTGTATAAAAATAGTTATTGCTATGTCAGGATAATGATTGCACATCAAAGTACTGGCTCATAGTACAACGGATAATGTTTTGCCTCCTTATAAGAAGGTTCTGTTAAGTGTTTACCAATATATGAATATATTTTGTAAGTGCCATCAGCCAAAAAAAAAAAGAAGTAACTCTTACAGGTTGGATAAAAGATACATTAATCACTGTCTAATACATGTAGTTTTGGAGTGAAATGGAGAGACATATGGGCAATTAATTGACTGTGTAGTATATGTTTGTGGTCATCCGTGCTGTTAAACTGAAATAAGAAACTTCAATGGGAGCGATAGAATGTTTCTTATTTCTGTAGAGAAATTTTAGTGGGAAATTTTATTTGGCTATTAATATGATTGATAGCACTATGAAAAATAGTCTGATGACTATTTCATGAATGCACTGCTACAATAGTATTAAGAAAAAAAGCAGGCGAATATAAAATTGATATAGTATCGAGTTTGGTCCTTCTGTACCAATTTACGCACAGAAATATACAGGAATGCAGTGTTTTCATTGGATGACAAATAAAGATGGCCACTAAGTGCTTTAGAAAGCATCGACTCTGGATGCTTGGCTATACATTCCACAGACACTTGTAAGAAAAATGTAAAACATGCATGCACTCATTGAAGTCATACATAACCTAGCTATTCCGTGGCATACTCTGTATCCCCTGAATTAATCGCATTTTCAGACTAAATCACCTGTATAAACCATGATAGTATCCCAGATAGCAATATATAAGGGACCCATATGGGTCCCATATGGTTTCCCACATGGGCCCCATATGGGCTACCCACATGGGACCCATGTCGAAAGTGCAACCTGTATTGGCCTGGGTCCCATATGGGCAGCCCACCAAGATCCAATATGGGCCCCTCAAGGGTCCCATATGGGCAGCCTGCCTAGATTCTACATAGGCCCCATATGGGCTACCCACATGGGACCCATGTCGAAAGTGCAACCTGTTTTGGCCTGGGTCCTATATGGGCAGTCCACCAAGATCCAATATGGGCCCCTTAAAGGTCCCATACTTGCATCCCATTTGCATGTAATATGGCTCCATACCACTGCACTGTCTGAATGTGCAGTCAAATGTGGAAAACTGGTACCAACAGTTTCTGAAAATCTGTCGCTCCAAAAAAATATTACTGAAAATCAGAAAATTGGTCCCTCAAATACAACATACAGTTTTATTTTTCTTCTTAATTTAATTAAAACTTCAATTTAATCACATGCTGAGAAAATACAATTCGAAAAGTCATAATTCATTCAAATACAATTTGAATACAAATGGATATTTTTCATTTTCAATGTGCTATTTAAAGCTTAAAATTTATTTCCTAGCCATAAAACAATTTCTTATGCATCAAAAATAAACATTTAAAGATTGCATATCTTTAACACTGCACATAAACTCAACAACTTATTATACAAAAATGCATACTATTGTATAAAGAAAAACACTAGCATAACAAGACTAGACTAATAAATGCATCACAATCACACACATAACAACTATTATTTCGTCTTAAGTTCTTAATTAAATTATAAACAGGCTAACTGTAATGATGGATTACTTCAGCAGTACTTTACCTAAATCAACCATATCAAACTGGATAGTGAAAATATAATTATACAGACTAAGCAGACTATCTTGTTCAGCCAAGTGATACATGGATATGTGAAAATATAATTTATATAAAACATATAGATTATTGGCATAGCATGTTTAACAATGTGAAAAAATAATCTGAATTAATCTTATCAACAATTCTCATGCACATACTAGTAGTCCAATCTCCACAAAACTGTTAGTTACAGAACAGATTCTTTTAAAGCTTAATAAAAGAAAAAAAATAGTATAGTATACTTAATTCAAAGTTTGGCGTGTCTGAAAATTAATGGACTGATATTCAACTATTCAAAACTATATTCTAAACTATTCACTATGAATCTGTCCCTCCACTTATTGAGAGTGTCTCCTGTTGGAATTCCTACATTGAAGACTTGTCTGACTTTTGCTGCACTGTTTTCTTCCCCCTTCCCTGTTCAGTACCACCTGCCAGTCATTTATAGACCTCAGTGTCCTTAGTGGTGTGGTTCTGAAAGTTCAAAAGGTATAAAATATATCTTAAGGAAGCAAACCAAACAATGTTGGGACTGTTAAACTTGGCATTGAAACTAAAAAATATAACTGATGAGAATAAAGTATCATTTTTTTCATATGTGTTCCACTGAATAATGCATTTTATAAATAAATCATAATGTAGGTGATGTGTGTTATCAGCTCAAGCCTCTGGGTTCTATTTAGTCTTAACATAGCTTTCTTGTAAATGATATAAAAATTGAATAATTCCAAGGCATTGACTATGACTTCATTACATTTAAGACTTGGCTAGAGTTTATTGCAGCAAATCTTACTGTAAAATTCATCCATGATATGCAGTTTGGTAAATGGCAGCATCCCCTTCAGTCCATGGAAGTTGTAGTTTACATCCAGCTCATTTCCATTCAGAAAACTCCTCACAACGTCCCAGAGATTTGAATTAAACAGGTTGACAGGTATTCTGGTATTCTATCTACAATTACACAAAGCGTATACATTATGAATCATCTAGTTCTATATGTCAGAGATGTGAATACCTTAATGTAGCTTCATGTAAGCAAGTTTAAATGCAAGGTATACTTTTTTGCTTTATGATACAGAAATAAATAAATACATGATAATAGTAAACACAGATTTGTTGCAGGATTTGTTATCTTGTAGGAATACCATATGGAATGTATACCAGAAAATTGCCAATAACAGTGCGTAACGTTATCATTATTATTCAACAATACAGTAAATAATGCAAAAAGTAACAATAAAATTTATCTAACTTTTGATCGAAATTATTGATCCTTTGGTCCTCAAACTAAAATTTATAGCAGATAAAAGTAAATTCTAAACTTAGACACCTTGAATTTGAACTACCGGTACATACAATATACGATAACCAAGTCGAACTCA
Organism: Solen grandis; assembly: GCA_021229015.1. Taxonomy (NCBI): domain Eukaryota; kingdom Metazoa; phylum Mollusca; class Bivalvia; order Adapedonta; family Solenidae; genus Solen; species Solen grandis. Next base: position 39,494,037 of record CM037790.1, on the reverse strand, counting down.
ACTCGCGAAAATACGTTACAAACCAATTCCTTATTCAAAATCAGAATTATTTTCAAAAAAAGCAAGACTTAATTATTAGAAAGGCATCTTAATCAATGTTATACATACGTATTTCACGTTTTGAATAGGCTAATAATGTTCGTCTGGCCGTCACTTTGAAGAAAAGCTAAGTAGGTTAACATCGCGTACGTTGTGTTGTTGACCGTTGGTTTGGGACCCATATGGGTCCCACATAGTCGAACCCATATAGGCATATCCAGATACAGCCCATGTGGGTCCAGTAAATCTCTATATATGGGACCCATATGGGTCCCACACTGTCGAACCCATATAGGCATACCCAGATACAGCCCATATATTTAGGGGAAAAATATATTTGGGCCCTTGGGTCCCACATGCGAACCCATATAGGCATACCCAAACAGCCCATGGATTGGGACCCATTGGGTCCCACATAGTCGAACCCATATAGGCATACCCAAGATACAGCCCATATGGGTCCAGTATGGGAAAAACCTATATATATGGGACCCATATGGGTCACACATAGTCGAACCCATATAGGCATACCAAGATACAGCCCATATGGGTCCAGTATGGGTGAAAAACTCTAATATGTGGGACCCACATGGGTCCCACATAGTTTAGCCCATATAGGCATACCCAGATACAGCCCATATGGGTCCCATATACCCTTGCTATCTGGGATTGTGTCTGGCTTCTCACCTTTAAAAAATATAGGGAAATACTGAAGAATGAACATATATGAAATATAATAGATTGCTCATACCATTTAATTCATTTTGTAAGAGTGTAGCTAGTAGAAATGACTCACAAAACCAGCAATGGAATTATTAGCTCTCTTGAGTTGGTTTAAACTAGTATACAAGAGTACCTTTGTATATATATATATATATGCATTTGTTGTAAAATCTGATATTGCAAACTAAATATTACTTAACTCTTTCCCTCATATAGACTCATTTTGACGCACTCAGTAGGTACCACATAAAGCCTGATCTGCAGAAAACTACAGTAAAACCTTACCAAATTTAATTACAAAATCCTCATTTCCAAACCACTGAGGAGCAGCGAACAGCATAAAACCTGATAAGCCTGCGAGTTACTCGCAGGCTGATCTGGTTTTATGCTGTTCGCATAGGTCTTTTCATGGTGTCCTCTGCCATGATTATCACTCAAGAAAATATGAGTAATGGGTGGGGGTATTGTCAACCTGTGAAAAAACAAAATGGTGTGATACATCAAAGTTTTATACATGAGGCATTTTTAAGTCTGCAGGACCTTTTTTCAGATGTTGAAGGGCCTTTATATCATATTTTGGGGAAAATATCACCATTTTTTCATTGGGGAAAGAAAAATCCTGAAGTAAGATGCATATTTGGAGAAAAGTGTATGAATTTAAAGAATTTTTCAGAAGGGAAGGCACCTATGAATGGCCCCTGATAAAGAAAGAAAAAAAGCCCTGGTCCACAATTATATATAGGATCCTGTCTGTGTGGTTAGGGTATGAATCAATGTTAGGAATAGCTGCAGTTGATCCAGCAATTTCAGCTCTTACCATTTCTTGGCTGAACATCAGTAAGCTGTGTGTGAATGCGATACATTAAGTGGTTAGTCCATTCTCAAGTAGATAAACACTGACGCAAGTAATTATACTGTATGGGGCTCATTACATGATCGGTACATATGTGTTTACTTTCTGATATTTATTACTCACCAATGGGTGGGTATTCTAGAAGTTTTCATGTTACATTGCCATCAAACAGAAAGGGCACTGTGGTCCACTGGTTAGTGTACATGACTGTAAATCCATAGGTTGTAGGTTTGAACCCCTATAGAGGACAAGAATATTTCATAATCTAGTCCCAGGTGCAAGGTACTGGTCCAATCATCAAGAAAGAATAGTTTAAGGTAGTAAGATAATCTTTTCTCTATTCTGGAGTAATTTGTTGAGATCAATGGCTGACCTAAATTTGTTAACACACTAAAATAAATACACTCATGCGTCTTCCAGCTGGCTTGTGGTAGGTCGGTGGTTCTACTCAGGTACCTCTGTGTACTCGGGGTCTTCCTCCACCTGTAATTAGCTGGACGTCGCTATATGATTGAAATACTATCGCAGTGACAGTAAACCCCAATACAACAACAACACTCATGCGTACGTTTGTGGTACTGTAAGTCAGCTGTTGGCTAAGCCATGAAAGAAAAAAAATCCACTAAAAGCAAATCTTACATTTTTATGGGAAAAAAAATGCATTAGATGAAGAAATGCCCTGTATAGTGTTATAATATATTTAAAGGTATACATGTATAAAGTTAAACTACAGAAAACAGTTCTTCAAAATATGTGATGTACTTAAATATGATTTCAAGAGAACTCTTATGATATGGCTTTGATTGAGATTAGAGTATGAATTTAAGTTTGAGCCTGAGATAGTAGATATTCTTCTCAAGTAATATTGAGAACTTAAATCAAGGGTAACCAGTTATGCCTTAGTCACATTACTTGTACGAACTGTCTACAAGCTGTTTTTTTGTGTTTTTTTTTACAAAAATCGACTATCGTATTAGATCAATGCAAGTATCGACAACTCTTGCAATAATCTTGAGCATTTGGGTACTCGTGCGAGGGTCAAGAACTCTTTGTAAAATGCTTCTTTTTCCACAGTTTTGAGGTTTTAAGAAACTTGTGTACAAATACTATGAGCTCCGTGCAGATGAGGTGGGATCATACGATACAGGAGTTGTGAGAGTTGTGTACATGACTTGCGCAACATTATAAATGATTAAAATTTATTGCACGGGCCTTAGACATCAACTGGTATTGTATGAGTTCCTTATGGGTCATTTACAATTTCTTTGCATTATGAGTATGATTTTCTGCTTGAGCAATTGTATGAGCACCGATTCTAATGTTACCTGACACATAAAAAAACAATTGAGATCTTGTACAAATTTTACAAATGTTTACTAAGAGCACCCATAAGTGTATGATTTTCGTTATTTCTATGGTTATTGCACAGGTCATGTGACTGCAGAGGCAATAGACAAGTGGGTTGAAGCTAATGATGAAGAAAAATGGCTATGCAGTTTTATATTTCCTTATTTAGCTGCACTAGCTGTTATCAATAGATGTGAATGGCGTCAATTTATTGATCATTTGCTTCTTTTGAAATATTCTTAAAACAATGGGATGGCACATTTCTTTTGTTCTCTGAATGTGTTTATTTTATGAAAAGAGCACAATATTGCTTTCTGAGAAATATTTAGCAGAGCTATTATTGCATTTCAGACATCTATGTAATGTGCATTTACATCTCATTTTCTAAATTGACTGCTCTGCTATTTCCTTATGCTAATTGGTATCTCCTTATGCTAATTGGTATGTCCTTAAATGCAAAATGGTAGGATATAAATTATATAAGGAAGGCAAGCCTTTGCATAATGAATAAATTATTCAAAAATATTAATGAATAATTATTATATAAGTATAAGCATGGCAGTGTGTCATTCAGTTTAACCCTTTCCTTCATATAGACTCATTTTGACGCACTCAGTAGGTACCACATAAAGCCTGATCTGCAGAAAACCACAGTTAAACCTTACCAAATTTAATTATAAAGTCCTCATTTCCATACCACTGAGGAGCAGCGAACAGCATAAAACCTGATCAGCCTGCGAGTTACTCGCAGGCTGATCTGCCTTTATGTTGTTCGCATAGGTCTTTTCATGGTTTCCTCTATGAGGGAAAGGGTTAATGGTGCCTGGAAGAAGATTTTTAACCCTTTAGACTCATTTTGATGTATTGGCAAACAGAGGAGACCTTGCACGTCAGACAGCTCCCCTATCGGAGCTTCCCTATAGGAGATGTCTCTCCTGTTTGCATACTCTGGCATATAATGTGCAATCTTCCATTGGTTTTTTTCTTCTTTTGAATTCTTAACCTTATATAGGTGTCCCCCCCCCCCCCAATATTACTGCGGCAGTGCCATATTTTCCCAAGAAAATACATGTATATTTTTCCTGTCAATAGAAATTACTCATGGAATCTTAATGAAATTTGTGATATTGTCATAATTTAAATGTTGATTTGAAATTTTCTAGGACATAATTACGCCATCTACAAATCAGTTAAGTTTATTGTTAATCTTAAAGACTTTCATTATCTTACAATTTGTCAATGTTTGATTCATTATGCTAATTTTCTCAATAAGAAAGCCAAAGGAAGTAAATTAAATCTGAAAAAAAAAAATCACTGTCTACTTCTCAGTGTTACTCATTGCTCTGTCTGTATCGTGCAGCTTTTATCCTCAAGCTGTATGGAAAACAAACAGGATGCAGCATGATATTTCAAGGAAATACAGTATTAATGAATTTACCTTACATAATGTAGATTTTTACATGATATATAGGAGAGTATATGGTACAGTTAATGCATTAATTCATGTAGGTTCCTGGAAAACCCACCAGCCCGAATCCACTTAATAATGGATAAATGTTCATAACTTGTAATGTGTCTTGGGTCATGCCCATACATGAATGGTAAATGAAACAGTGGATTAAATGTGCCAAATCTGAGATGCAATATTTATTGTATGAGCAAACAGAGGAGACCCAGATCAGCTAGCCCCAAAGATGAGCTGTCTGATAAGGGTCTGCTCTGTTTGCCATTGTCTGCTTGTGTTAAAACAAGTCTATGTGAGGTAAGGGTTAATAATAACTGATTCTGGAAATTTAAAAAAAAAAAGAAAGAAAATGCAGAATTATTTTTGTTTATACATTGTAGTGGTATATGGCAGTAACTACCATAATAACCTCTAAACCCTTATCCAGGGGTTCTGCAATCTATTAAGACTAAAAAAAATCAGATTAAATGTTGCCTGTGCAGTTCTAAAATACATTAAAGTTTAACTTTTTAAATCATTGTCATAAGGTCATTAAGGTGTATCATGACTTAATAAGCCTGACCCAAAAATATTTGTGGAGGCCTCTGTGGCCGAGAGGATAAAGTCGCTGACTTTAACACTCACTCAGTCCCTTACCGCATGGGCTCGAATCTCAGCAGGGTCATCAGGATTTTCATGTGAGGAAGCCTTCCAGCTGGCTTGCGGTAGGTCGGTGGTTCTACCCAGATGCCTCTGTGCATTCGGGGTCTTCCTCCACCTGTAATTAGCTGGGCGTTGCTATATGACTGAAATACTGTCGAAGCGACGGTAAACTCAAATAGTCTAGTCAAAAGTATTTGTCCAAATCTGAGGTTACAGATTCAACTGCTAGGAAGAATTAAGTCTGTAATATCTGGACAAGCCTATGTATTTAAATCAAGTCCAACTTCCATGGTATTGATTCACCTTGTTAAAATTAAAACCAGGTTTATGAGTTATTTACATAACAGAATGTATTAATAGAATGTTTTCACGACATGGGTTAATATATTGATCAGTGGTAACAGTGAATGTTGGAATCGGTTATTGTTCTCGCCTCCGCAGCCCATGCTCCTGCAAGTTTTTCGGATTAAATGGTTGTACAGATAAGTATATGCCTCCAACACAGCAGGCATTTTTGTGTCAGCTGCTGTAAGCAGAGGTGACACATAGGGATCATTTTTCCGTTGTCTGTCTGTCCGTCACACATTTTCCATCGCGCTTCAGCAGGTAACACATATTTTCCAAAGAACATTCAACATTCTTGTTTTTCATGGGTTTAAAGTCCACCAACAGTATTTCAGTCTTCAACAATATGTTGCTGCCTCACTGCAATACCACTCCAGAGTCAGTGGCATGATACTAGCCCAGGTAAACCAATCCTGGATTGAGCAGCTAGCACAAGGGAGATAACATTCCAATACCATTTTTAACAGCATTTGTGAATCTTGGCCGGGGGATCAAATCCATATCTTCAAGTAGGGGTATATTCATAATTTTTGTTGGATGTTGTAATGACCGCCAAAGTTCTTCAGAAATGTTAATTCTTGTATACATGATCGTTCTAACGAATCCATTAATTTCTGCTTACTTTCTTTTCCTCTATAATGTACAAAATTGCAGACATGCATGTTTAACTGTTAAGGCGTATTAAAAAAGTTACTTGTTTCCACTTACCCGACCGACACCATTTTTTTGTACCAACCCTAAACCTCTTTCCATAGCATTTGGGATATTACGGTTGCAAAACGCTGTTTTTTGTCAATTCCTCTTAAAAATAAGGTAGAAAAGGAACAAGTTAGAAATGAACATGAAGTTTATCTGTCCTACTGCACCTATATTTTCGGAAATTTTAGAAACAAACATTTTTTTTTTCGCTTAATGATATTTTTTTTTTTTCAGAGAAATATCATATGTAGGGTATATATGTCTTTTTTTATATTTACCACATTACCATCATATGTTTTTGTATTAATGGATAGGCTGCGGAAATAAATATTGTCTGCCTAGTTAATTGACATAAGCATATAATACAAGTCTAGTCTGCACACAGTCTATATATATAGCTAGCTAGTTCATGAATTTAATGACTATACATGCACACGTTTGTCATCTTTCAGTTAATTGATGTAAAGATCCATATATTATCTACCTAAAAACACTTTTAGCATGTTTATTCATGTATGAGTCATTAAATTAATGAGCCTGTTGCCAAGGTTGTGGAGTCTATTTTTGTCTTGATCTTTAATCTCAGCAATATTGATATTGAAGAGTTTTTGTGTGAATTTTCTGCCTCTTACAGTTGGTTTCCCCAAGCCAAAAACTGACATTTTTTCCCCAAAATAACAACCTATTTTCCTGAAATAGTGTGTGTGTGTTGTTTTTTTTGGGGGGTGGGGGGGGGGGGACAAAAGAAATATTATTCATTGAGTTTTAATGAGTTATACTTATTATAATCAATTCAAATGTTGATTTGAAACCTTCTTGGACATATACCACCTATAATTACATAATTACATACCTTTATTGTTAATTAATTTAAAACAATTTGACTAGTTTATGATTTCCCTTTTTTTTTTTTGATAATGTTAATTTTACCTATAAGAAAGCCATAGGTAGTAAAAAATATCTTTAAAAAAAAATTCTGTCAAAGCTAGTGGACTCAAAATATCCAAACTTAACTTGAATCTCAGACTGGTACTGGTGGGCGAGAAGTTAGGACGTTAGGCCTTTAGCCATCAGGTCGTTGGTTCAATCCCAAGCTTTGACATACCAAAGTCTTCGGGGTGTTGAATCAGTATACTATAATTGTCGAGGGGGACTTATTTTCGTTAATTTCATGGAGGTATTTATTCATGAATATAAACCATCATAAAAACTGTTTCTTTAATAGACCTCACCTTTTCTAGATGATGACTCCATGAATATATTGACTTATTACAGATGTACAAAATTTGATTTAACCCTTTCCCTCATAGAGGACACCATGAAAAGACCTATGCAAACAGCATAAAGCCAGATAAGCCTGCGAGTAACTCGCAGGCTGATCAGGTTTTATGCTGTTCGCTGCTCCTCAGTGGTCTGGAAATGAGGACTTTATAATTAAATTTGGTAAGGTTTAACTGTGGTTTTCTGCAGATCAGGCTTTATGTGATACCTATTGAGTGCGTCAAAATGAGTAGTATACTGTAATATATGATAAATAAGCAATCTATTTTAGATATCAGTGGATGTTGAGGGTCACACTCACAATGATGGTAAACTCTAGCATAGCAGTATTTGGTATCCATAGTTAATTTTTTTATGCAATAATGTATCATTCTCTATTTTAATTTACACTTATAGAATTTTGAAAAAGTGGATACATAATATTTGCTTTTTACATTACACAATCATATCCCCAGAGGATTTGCTGAAAAAATTTGTTTACACGGAGGGAAATGGTGGTTGACATTTATTACAAAAATTGCCCGAGGTTATTTTGACTGACCGCAGTCTAATATAACATCCTGTGCGGTGGTGTGGAACTAGGCGTGTCAGTGTAGTGTGGGGCAACATTCTGATTTGGTCTTGCTAATAAAACTGTGTCATCTGGCTATATACCATCTCTCTCTTTTGAGTCAGAACTTATTGTTGGAAAATTGTAAAGTAAAGAACAATTAGTGAAAATTGAAAGGATAAATCTGTGTAAGTGAGTATAACATTAACAGTCATTGTGATAACATCTTATTTACAAGGGTTATACATGTTATGATTTTTTTCTCTTTTCTTCTTCTGTCTTTCTTACTTTTATAATAAGGAAACAAAACTGAAGAAAAAATGTTCACAAATTGATGAAAATGATATCACACTGTATAACTGAGGCTAAAAGCATTGAAATAGCATGAAATAAATTGGAGCACTTATTTGATTTTTTTTTTGTAAGATCATATTTCCTGTCACTGTACTGTCACATCATCGGATACCAGCACCATATTGGTGGATATTACCTATCAGCGGCTGAGGGATTTTATACTTGTCTTGTCAAGGGGTGTGTCAAATTACACCATTTCATTGTATTTAAACCAGTTATAGAGATCATTAATATTTTCACAGCAATGTTTTTTTTTTCTTTATATCATGACTTTCATGCCTCCATGTCAGAGAGCAGTCTATTTTTACGGCTCGTTTTCACTGGTTGGTATTAAAGTCAGTGACTGCTGAAATTTAAACTTTTGCTTGCCTTATAATTTCCCCACGGCATATTTATGGCATGAAGTGAACAAATAAGTTAGCCGGGGAATTCCTTCGATGCTGTGGTCAAAGAAAATAAATATTTTTCTTGTAGCATTACTACTTATGAAAGATTTAATTTTTTTCTATGTCTACTGATCAATTAAATCTTGCATAAAAAAATCAGCAGAATGAATAATCTGCTATGAATTTCATTAGAAGAGATAAACTGAAACATTCCTGTTGATTTACCATGAAAATAATGTTAAAAAAATTGTTGATATACAATATACATTCTCAAGCTTTATTCCCCTTTTTAGCTCACCTGAGCATGCTCAGGGTGAGCTTTTGGGATACTTGATTGTCCGTCTGCCATCGTCAGTCAACAATTTGATGTTTACACACTAGAGGCCACAATTTTGATCCAATCTTTCTCAAACTTGGTCAGAATGTTTGTCTTGATGATATCTTGAACCCTTTCGAAAATGGGTCAGGTTGGATCAAAAAGTAGGTCAGTAGGTCAAATCTTAGAAAAATCTTGTTTACACACTAGAGGCCACAATTTTGATCCAATCTTCCTCAAACTTTCTCAGAATGTTTGTCTTGATGATATCTTGAACCCTTTTGAAAATGGGTCAGGTTGGATCAAAAAGTAGGTCAGTAGGTCAAATCTTAGAAAAATCTTGTTTACACACTAGAGGCCACAATTCTGATCCAATCTTCCTCAAACTTGGTCAGAATGTTTGTCTTGATGATATCTTGAACCCTTTCGAAAATGGGTCAGGTTGGATCAAAAAGTAGGTCATAGGTCAAATCTTAGAAAAATCTTGTTTACACACTAAGGACATTTTGATGCAATCTTCCTCAAACTTGGTCAGATTGTTTGTCATGATGATATCTCAAACCAGTTTGAAAATGGGTGGGGCTGGATAGAAATGTAGGAGGTCAATAGGTCAAATCTTAGAAAAATCTTGTTTACACACTTAAGGCCACAGTTTTGATGCAATCTTCCTCAAACTTGGTCAGATTGTTTGTCATGATGATATCTCAAACCAGTTTGAAAATGGGTGGGGCTGGATAGAAATGTAGGTCAGTAGGTCAAATCTTAGAAAAATCTTGTTTATACTCTGAGGGCAACATTTTTGGTCCAATCATCCTCAAACTTTGGCAGAATGTTTGTCATGATGATATCTTTTGTGGATGGGGTCAGAAAATTCCTGAACATTGTTTCACCTCATCATCTTAATTCTAAAGCAATCTGTTTTGTATAGGCAATGAATGATACTTTTTTCAGGTGAGCGATCTAGGGCCATCTTGGCCCTCTTGTTCTGTCTTCCCCTCTGAAAATGTCTTAAAATTCATGCAATTTTTCTACTAATTTGCTTTTTCCCCAGGTATTTTTTCTCAAATCTCAAAGAAACATGTTTTTACTCTCCAAAATATGGCATTAAAGCCTTTTCTTGGCTCTGTCATCAGAGAAAAAGACCTGACATATGCAGACCAAAAATTTATATGCAGTTGCATTATTATGGAAATGTAATTATGGAAGTTGTTTATATAACATTGATTTGTTTATTCACATCAGGAGGGACTGCTGGATATGAGGTTGCAGCTGCATTCAATCATGTACATTATTGATTTTGTCAATGAGTTTTTTCCTTCTCATTAATGAGCAATTATATTTACCAATAATGTTTAGAATGCAGATTGTGGCGTTCAGGGTTCTCATTAGGATTCCAAAAAATTGAGTCCTTTAGAATTAAATTTACTGATAACTTGGAGACCTTCCATATAATCATATTAGATTTGCTCTGAGGAAAATTTGGAGTTCTCCCATAAATTTACATCAGAGTTCTCCCATAAATTCATATCAGAACTGCTCTGTGGAAATCTTGTTCTCCAATAAATTCATATCAGAACTGCTCTGAGGAAATCCTGGAGTTTTCCCATGAATTATCAGAACTGCTCTGAGGAAATCCTGGAGTTTTCCCATGAATTCATATCAGAGTTCTCCCATAAATTCATGTCAGAGTTCTCCCATAAATTCATATCAGAGTTCTCCCATAAATTCATGTCAGAGTTCTCCCATAAATTCATATCAGAGTTCTCCCATAAATTCATATCAGAGTTCTCCCATAAATTCATATCAGAGTTCTCCCATAAATTCATGTCAGAGTTCTCCCATAAATTCATATCAGAGTTCTCCCATAACTTCATATCAGAGTTCTCCCATAAATTCATATCAGAGTTCTCCCATAAATTCATATCAGAGTTCTCCCATAAATTCATATCAGAGTTCTCCCATAAATTCATATCAGAGTTCTCCCATAAATTCATGTCAGAGTTCTCCCATAAATTCATGTCAGAGTTCTCCCATAAATTCATGTCAGAGTTCTCCCATAAATTCATATCAGAGTTCTCCCATAAATTCATATCAGAGTTCTCCCATAAATTCATATCAGAGTTCTCCCATAAATTCATGTCAGAGTTCTCCCATAAATTCATTTCAGAGTTCTCCCATAAATTCATTCAGAGTTCTCCCATAAATTCATATCAGAGTTCTCCCATAAATTCATATCAGAGTTCTCCCATAAATTCATATCAGAGTTCTCCCATAAATTCATATCAGAGTTCTCCCATAAATTCATATCAGAGTTCTCCCATAAATTCATATCAGAGTTCTCCCATAAATTCATATCAGAGCTGCTCTGAGGAAATCTTGTTCTCCAATAAATTCATATCAGAGTTCTCCCATAAATTCATATCAGAGTTCTCCCATTAATTCATATCAGAGTTCTCCCATAAATTCATATCAGAGTTCTCCCATAAATTCATATCAGAGTTCTCCCATAAATTCATGTCAGAGTTCTACCATAAATTCATATCAGAGTTCTCCCATAAATTCATATCAGAGTTCTCCCATAAATTCATATCAGAGTTCTCCCATGAATTCATATCAGAGTTCTCCCATAAATTCATGTCAGAGTTCTCCCATAAATTCATATCAGAGTTCTCCCATAAATTCATATCAGAGCTGCTCTTAGTCCGAAGTGAGAACCATGATGATGGTTTTTTTCTTGTTTCAGTATTTTATAAGCAATACTTTTTATTTATCAAATACAGTTTATACTGACTCACATTATTGCCTTGATTGATTTGAGCACATTTATGTTTATTGGCATGTATTTATTGGCACCATGCATGTTGACTTGTTTTTTCAGGACCACGTTGATGACTTCACTCATTCACACACAAACACAAGCAACCATGACTCGAGAGAAAGCCCCCGTATAATTTCTGTCAGGGGGCTTAGTATGGAAGATGATGGTCTTGTATACAAAGTTGTAGCAATGGAAAATCTCAAAGGTGCTTCAGAAAAGGCAGAGGCCAGACAACAAGGGGAACTGGATCCTCTCACAGAGTCTAAAAATGAGAAAAATAGAACTGGTGAAATTGGTGTAGCAACAGGCAATAATGATGGAGTTACCGGAGAGGAGTTAACTGACACAGGAGAAGGTGCAAATAATAATATGGGTGCTAATGTTGAGGAGGGTTCAAATAAAAGAAGTAAAGCAAGGGCTAAAGAAGACTTAGATGCAATCACTGTGGAGTCTGAAGGCAAGGATAAAGATAATGCAGCTAATGGTACTGGAAATAACAACAATGAGGACAAATCTGACCCAACTGCTGTCACAATCAAGACACCAGCCAAACCGGATGATGAGATCATACAGGTGGCAGGGAAGGACGACGTGGACGCAGCCAGTACCTATTCCTTGTTCATGGAGAAGGACTTCAGATACTACTTCCAGCACCCTTATTGTAGGGTCCTCGTCGCCTACCTTGTCGTTTTCTTCAATTTCTTTATTTATGCCGAGGACCCAGTCGCCCACAGTAGGAAAGAGTGCTTGATTCCAATGATCGGAAATGACTTTGCTTTCATTGGAACAAGATACCCGCCCAATGCATGGAGTTTGCTTAAAGTGGTTTTTTGGATAATTGGCATTATTATTGGACTATTGGTGGGAAAGATCATCATTCATGGGCTAGTATTCAGTAAGTATGCCTAGTGACCTGTGTTATTTATCCCCTAAGCTATATTTTTTCGCGCATGCACATTGCTGTTTGTAATATTTGTTGATTGTTCATGGATCTCATTCAAAACTGAGCAAACAAAACTGGTATAATACAAACTGTCCTTTTTTATTATTTAACTAGGCTATTGTTCTTGATCTCCCAGATGCTTTCTTGTCAATTCGCACCCTCTGATTGGTCAGCTGATATTAAGGTCAAGGCAGCTTACTATGGCACACTTTTTATATGTTAAAGTCTGTTCCATGAAATTGGAACATGTTGATAAGGATTTTGAATAAGTCATTTGTTTTTATCATTATAATGAGCTGTGATTGGATGTTCCATCAGAGGATTTCTTAATTATGCATACCATGATTTTACATTTTTGGCTCTGAAAAACTTTGGATATTCCATTTCAGTATGGGGGCTCCTCTTGCACTGGATGTTTTTTCTTCTCTTTTTTTTTAAGATTTTGTTAGGGATCAAAATTACTGGAAGGTGCTAATTGACAATCTAGATATTTTTTTTGTTTAACTTTGAAGCTTCATTTCATTTAATGTATTAATCTTTTACAATAGACAAATTTTATAAGGTTTATAATGATTCGGTGGTCCCAATTGCAGAGTGGTTAGAGGGTCAGTCCAGGACTTTGGTGGTCATTGGTTTGATCCCCAACTTTGACAAGTCGTTAAAAATGATACTGCTTTGGTGCTCAGCATATAAAGGTAGTTCCAGGACTGGTTGGCCCGGTGTCAGGATAATATATGACTAGGTGTGGTATCATGCCAATGTCTATGGCGTGATACTGCAGTGTGGCAGCACGTCATCTGTCTCAAGTTGACATAAGCTCCAAATGACTGAAAAATTGATGGCGGGACATTAAACTCAGTAAAGAAACAATAAAAGTTTAAGATTACCTTCAATCAATATTGATCACATGTTGTAAGAAAAGGAAAGTATAGTCTGTATCAATGCCAATCTCATCAATAAAGACTAAAGCCATTGTCATCATTCTGGATGACATAAAAATGGATGTCATTGAGTAGGATAAATTAAGGTAATCAATCCATCATTAACTTGAGATCATTGTCCATCAAGTGATCATGGTTATATTATAGTAAATGCAAGCTGTTTTAGACTTTGTGCAAAAAAGCCATTGGATGCTTGCATCTGCACTGAAATCTTTTCAAGCATCTGAAGGACCCTGATTATAATCAAATGATGGATGGATTACCTCAAATAGTTACATTCATATTCAGTGTCAGAATAATTAACTTTTAATTTAAATTCAGATTCTTTCATTAATTTGAGACAATTTTGGCTTGAGATACTTACCACTGAGTTGTTTTAATACAGGTTGTATGTTATATTATGTTATGTTATGTTATGTTATGTATGTATGTATGTATGTATGTATGTATGTATGTATGTATGTAATGTAATGTAATGTATTAAGGTGGCTGCTGAATGAAAGTTAAATATAAAACAAAATGCTTTTATTTGGTAATTTATTAAAACTAAGCTAAATGCAGGTTGACGGCCGCTAATGCAGGTTCAGCTGTACATGTTTTAGTTTGGTATTCAGTATACTTGTCAATGTGGTGGGAGTATGTAGGGCTTTTCTATGGCTGAATTAGATTACAATCACTGACTTGCTATTACTGAATCTGCTTCAGGAAGAAATTGTTAGAATCGTGACACTGGATTTCTTACCTAAAATAGCCCCATTCACAAACCAATAAAGCAATTCTTTGATAGTTATAAAATCAATCCTTGCTTTTTTTATGCATGCTTCACAGATTCTTTTTAGCTCACCTACCCACAATGCAAAAATATAAGAATATTGCTATGTTAAGTCTTTTGCTTGCATTTTCAAATATTAAGCAATATTATTCAGACTTTGAAAGAATGTTTTTGATTATCATCTCACAGTCAGTTTTGATAATAGCTGATATTGCACTTTTAAGAGTTGGAAGTCATACATGCCATATTTTCAGTATGTCTCCCAGGGAGATTTTGAAATTTTCACAGGGAGATTTGGGGTCCAGCCAGGGAGATTTTAAGACATATATCGAAGAGACGTTCTGAATAAAAAAAAAAATACACATTTGATTACCCCTTCATTAAATTCATTAACAGTTTATATTATATACTGTTTATTGCATTTAATGAAAATACCATAAGAAATTTATATGTAAAAAAAATATGAAATTTATTAATAAATCTAATTCAGATAGAAACTTAACTTTCCACAAGCACTGTTTTACATTAAATGCAACACTAACTTGTAACAAATTGGAGAACATGCCATTTACATCAAACACATTTAAATTGATACAGTATCTTTGATTTATTGAATGATTTCTGATCATAAGGTTTTAATTAATGGGGATGAATAAAGATAAAAAGTTAGAGCATATTTAATAATACTTTCACCTTCCGTCTGTGTATTCTTTTTTTCTGAATTAAATTGCTTTTAGCTAAAATATTATTTAGCTTAAAATATTTATCGTGTACGGTATGGTGGTATGAAGTGATTACCCAACTCTTCCGATCATGACATCTCATTATAGTAAATTACTCAGCAGACGATATCCCTTGTTTATCAAGTCATTTTCGGTGTGAAAATTGCAATTCATTTGCAATTTATCGCTAGCTGAGGTGTACTTTCTATGATGTGTCAATATGATGAGTTTTGTTAAGATTTAAATGATTGGTAAACAGTTGACCTAATTATCATTTATTGTTTACACCTCCGGTAAGTAAGGATTAGCTATTCTCCGGGACCTTTTTTATCCATGATAAGATTTATATACGTCTTTATTAGTGTACCATCCTAACCTTACTCATTCTAGCTTTAGTATTGCCTTGATAGCTGCTAATTACCCGACGATAATTGTTTCAACTGATAGAGTGTCCAATCTGCTACCTGTCTGAATTATGCAATTTGATTGGATAAGGACGATCACACATTGCTTGTGGCTGTGTACAGCACACTGGTCAGGATTGATACTAACACATGTTCTTACGTAATCTTCCTGATGCTGTATCATAGCTCGGTAATAAAATGGATTATACTGAGTTCAAAGGGAAACCAGTTTGATTTAAGTCAGACCGGGAGATTTTCACCTCCCGGCGGGAGATCGGGAGACAAGTCGAAATCCCGGGAGATTTAATCTCCCGCCGGGAGATATGGCATGTATGACTTCCCTTGAAAAAAATCCTTTCAGTGTATTTCAATTTGAACCCACTGATAGCTTATCCACAAACGTTTATTCAGCATGAACATTTCAGGGAAAATATATGCAAACCTTAATTAGAAAGCAGGGTAAAAATGCAGTAAATCCTGAAGTAGACTACAGGGAATGATGCAGTCAATCCTTAATCCTTAATTAGACTGTAATGGAGTCCCATTGAGACTAGCAATGTTTTAATTCACATCAGTCTTTCATGTATTTAGTACCTTAGTCATTATCTTACTGCATATCACTCATTGACTTGCTTCATTACACAGTTGTTTCTTAATCAAGAATAGATTGGAATACACTAGGTGTGGACTAAATACCTCACTTAATTGAGAGATAAGTTTTATTTTTGCAGCAATTAATTGGTTCCTTAATTGCATGCCTAGGAGGTTAAGTGCACTTGGACGTAGTTACGTTGCATTTCCACAAGATCATGTTGATCATCTTTGATTTCATTCCTTTGATTGTTCATTGATGAATGAAGTGGGTGGGGGTGGGGGGTGGGTATTCCAATTTGAAAATTGTTTTCATTACTTTATAGTTAATTCTTCTGGGTCTTGTATCTTTCTTGTTATTGAAGTAAAGTAGTAAAATATAAAGACCCTCTTTCAGCCATTGTTAAGGGTTATGGGCCTTCCAAGTGAATAA
>CM037790.1:39427313-39477313 GCA_021229015.1 Solen grandis | reverse complement strand
ATATGTACAGGTTTTTGACTTTGTGAATATTGATTTATATCAAGTACAAGTTTATGAATTGACAAATATTAATTTACTGAACTTTCAATGGTATGTACAAAACAATAGATTTTCTTTTGCAATGTAGATTGCCTAGAATCTTAGCTTAAAATTTTTAAGAGCAAACCTTGATCAGCTGATCTGGGTCTGTTCCATTTGCAAATGTAACAAAATGCATCTTTACAAGGTTAAAGGTTAATCTTAACTTATATATTTTACATCAACTTAGAAACAGGTTCTTACAACCTATACTAATCCCTCTTACAGTTCCTGTGTTGCACCAGTACTTTGTGCCTGGAAAGGTCATGGAGAATCCTTGTCCCAAATGGGGTCCAAACCCACGACCATTGGATCCGCAGTCGCATACATTACCACTGGACCATGCCATCCTTGCTCTAAAGATTTAACATTCATTTAAGGTCAAGTCCCTGTAATGGTCCCAATACGTCTTTGACCACTTAACCTCTACCAAAATAACCAAGGTACCCTAATGAGACATTAGGAAACCTTTGTTATCTCCGTGAAAGGTCACAAGGTCCAAAATGTAGCAGAACCATTACAGGGACTTTACCTTAAGTATGAACAAGATCATGACAAGCTTGTCAATAGCCTCACCATTGATCATGTAATCAGGAGACAAAAACCCTCAGTATCCAAACAGCTGCACTGCAGGGTTAATCAATTTAAATCTTTTATTGTTGTTAGAAGGCTTCTATGAAAAGTCTGTTTTACGTTCAACACCTACGTAAACCAGAGATGCGGATATTCATCAAAAACCACGGTTTACCTCCAGATTCGGGTCATGGGCCCGCACGTCATCTCTTAGTGCTGAACAAGTGTACCAAAT
This sequence comes from Solen grandis, assembly GCA_021229015.1. Taxonomy (NCBI): domain Eukaryota; kingdom Metazoa; phylum Mollusca; class Bivalvia; order Adapedonta; family Solenidae; genus Solen; species Solen grandis. Next base: position 39,476,427 of record CM037790.1, on the reverse strand, counting down.
TAATTAATTCTTCAATGCATGAGGAAGTTTTAATATGGACAAGGCCTTCTTTAACCACATGTGGCCTTGACCTTAATGGGATGGATATGAGTCATGGCTTGTACACTGCCTCATTGTGATGAATAACAGTACCAAATAATCTTGACCATTAACCTCATGAATATTCATGTACAAATTAATGACATAATGAATATTAACCCTTTACTTTATATAGACTCCTTGTGACACATTGGCAAATAGAGGACACCCAGATCAGACAGCTCCTGTGACCTGGGGCTGCTCTGTTTGCCAATGTGTCACAATGAGTCTATATGAAATAAAGGATCAAAATATCTCAATGCATGACCAAGTTATTAGCTGGATAAAGAAAAACAACAGCCACCCTCCCAAAATCCAGCAGGTTCAGAATCTACATACTGACCTTCTTCAAATTAATAAACAAATATTTTCTCTGTGAAGAAAAATTCCCATCAGAAAACCTGCGTAAAAAACTGACTTTCATATCTGTACCAAATGAAAATCAAAACATACACCTGAATGTCCTGCACTAAATGTTGTTAGCAGACTCACAACAGTCCCAAGTTTCTATACACACCAGCACACAAAGTGTAAGAAACATATGTGGCCCTATTGTGGCTATCCTCTCCCTTAGTCTGTAAGAGTACGACTACACTAGCCCACAGGTCAACAGCTGGGCTGGTTCAAATAACTTGATACAGTCTGTGAGAACTAATTAAACAATACACCAGTTGTTGTTGTTTGAAGTTTACTGTGCTCACCGTGACAATATTTACGCAAAATAGCGACATCAAGTATATAAAAATCATGAAAGCAGACCAAAAAAGTACACAAGGGGAACCAAAGCTTAAAGTTTTGGTCCAACCCAAGAACCACTGAGAAGGATTAGTATAAGATCTGTTACCCAATTGATATAAAATAAATAAGTTAAAACTAAACTGGCTCTGCGCACAATGGACAATTTATAACAGAAAACAAACCTATGGTCTTTATCTTTGCATGCTTGTTAACATCCTTGTAAAGTTTTGTGACTCTGGCTTAAGCAGTTCTAGGGGATATGCCTGACACACCATTTTTTTACTTATTCAAGGGTCATAACTCTAGAGGTGCTTAACAAACCAAGGACAGTGCTATAATGACTTGACTTGACTATTTGAGTTTACCGTCACTTCGACAGTATTTCAGTCATATAGCGACGTCCAGCTAATTAGAGGTGGAGGAAGACCCCGAATGCACAGAGGCATTCAGGTAGAACCACTGACCTACTGCAAGCCAACTGGAAGGCTTCCTCACATGAAAAATCCAAATTACCCTGCCGGAATTCGAACCCATGCAGTGAGGGGCTGAGTGAAGTGCTATAATGAATTCCTTGTTATGATGAAGAGTGTTATAATGGTTCTACAGTATACAGACCCATTAGCAATTACTGGAATATGAGCTTAAGACATTAAAAGCTTGCATGAAAGTCCCTAGATGATCCATAAAAAATCACAAATGATTGTCATTCTTGATGACATTGCTGAAGGTTCCAAGCAAAGCAATAAATGGGTATGCACTAAATCCTTTATCAAGTCTTCTAAATTAACTGTCGGTCGAAGACTGAGCTGAGTGTAATTGGCTTTTGCCCAAAAAAAAAAAAAAAAAAAAAAAAAAAAAAAAAAAAAAGAAAAAAAAAGTTAAACAGATGTTCCACTGAAACTTTATTCATATTCATTCAAATCAGGATTTTCTTTGAAAATTACTGGATATTACTGAGGCATAGGAACAAATGAAGCTTGCATATAAAACTGAATCAAATTAAAATCTTATATATACAGTGGGGAACCTCTCAGCAACACCTGCTAGAGACGCAGAAAAGTGGTACAGCCCAGATTCAACTAATGGGGAAGGAGAGGATGAAACTGTTGTTGGTAAGAGGAAGCCATTGCTCAGAGGTGTTGTTTTAAGAGGTTTCACCGTATTAGTTCATTTTCTAGTGGGAGTTCTAGAGGAGGAGAAAGACAAATGACAACACAGTGGGGTCCTTTGATCTTTTTTATTCTTCCTAATGATTTCAACCTTCACCGGGTCTTCTTTAAGGTTTAATTTTCAAAGCAAAAATTGGCAATAATTTGCATTCAATTAGGCGTTATTTGCAAACCATTAATGTTTAATAAGATAATAGCTCAAATGCGAAACTAACACCATGCTGCCACTCTATGTATGATGCAAAGGTGATTGTGCTGGTTTTTGTGTTATAGTGTCGCAATTTTTTTCATATACCCCTGATTAAATTGCCAACAGGCCTTTGCAATTTTCAGTCATTAATCAAAATTTCCTTCATTAACTAAGGTTACAAATACACATACTTGCTGCCCCACTATCCACCTTCTTAAAAATGTCAATTTTCTACAACATTTCTTATTACATAATGTATTTTGAATATTATTTCATTCAAGGATTAAATAAAATCTATTTAGAAATAAAATATTACTTAGATTACTTAATTCTATGTATTGCTGGTTGATTACTACAACAACAACAACAACAATAACATTTATATCTCAGATCATTTACATGACATATGAGAAAGAGACACGTGTCAATTTTAACATATAAATCAGTTGACGAGATAATTAGGTGATATTTGAGGGAAGAAAGGAAAAGAAAATGCATATGTAGGAGTGACAACGGTAGATGAGTAATAATAGTAACGATTATAATAATATTATTAATAATAATAATAAGAAGAAGAAGAACATTAATAATAATAATGAGGAAGGAGAAGAAGAAAATGCCAAATTATACATATATTTTACAAGGGGTCTTGAGGAGGAGAAAAAAAAAGATAACATATCCCCAGACCTAAAAAAGCAGATTCAATGTGTCAGAGAGAGAAAGAGAGAGATGGTATGCAGATAAATACACAAGTTAATATTCATACCGCAAACATACAGGAAAGAAAATGTAAACAGACCTATCAAAACATTATCAGAATTATACAATCAAGCTTGTGGTGCACAATTTTGACACTGTAAGCAAGCACGGGATTTTATACTATACCACTGATTTGTCAATGAAACAAGACAGCATACCTAGAGTGTACTAGCGATGATGCACGTGCAGGTAAGTTATCAAGTTTAAACCTGTTTACAAACATCTGGGTGACTCAGTAAGGGTTAGTTATGGAAGGGGTGCGAGAATTTATTTAAGTGTTTAACAAGTAATAAATAAGATATGGTTAAAAAGCGGTTTTAATAACCTTGCAAAATTTCGCTAATTTGGTCAAAGTAGTCTTGGAAGATGATGTCATGAGTTCTTTAAATTTAAGTGTATTTGGTCGGTGTTAAAAAAAAGCGATTAATATAATATAATAATATTAATAATATACTTATGCTATGTATTGCTGGTTGATTACTTATGCTAAGTACTGTTGGTTGACTACATAATGCTAAGTACTGTTGATTGATTACTTAATGCTAAGTACTGTTGGTTGATTACTTAATACTAAGTACTGTTGATTGATTACTTAATGCTAAGTATTGTTGGTTGACTACATAATGCTAAGTACTGTTGATTGATTACTTAATGCTAAGTACTGTTGATTGATTACTTAATGCTAAGTACTGTTGGTTTATTACTTAAGGCTAAGTACTGTGGTTGATTACTTATGCTAAGTACTGCTGGTTGAATACTTATGCTAAGTACTGTTGGTTGATTACTTATGCTAAGTACTGCTGGTTGATTACTTATGCTAAGTACTGTTGGTTGATTAATTATGCTAAGTACTGTTGGTTGATTACTTATGCTAAGTACTGTTGGTTGATTACTTATGACTAAGTACTGTTGGTTGATTACTTAATGCTAAGTATTGTTGATTGATTACTTAATGCTAAGTACTGTTGATTGATTACTTAATGCTAAGTACTGTTGGTTTATTACTTAATGGCTAAGTACTGTTAGTTGATTACTTAATGCTAAGTACTGTTGATTGATTACTTAATGCTAAGTACTGCTGATTAATTACTTAATGCTAAGTACTGTTGATTGATTACTTAATGCTAAATACTGTCAATTACTTACTTAATGCTTAGTATTGTTTGTTGATTACTTAATGCTAATATGTATATTACTTATTTTTTTCTTATGCTAAGTATTTTTAGCTGATTACTTAATGCTAAGTATTGTTGGTTGAATTTGAACCAGGTAAGAATTATAAATTTAACATCTCACAGATAGTATTTCAATAATTTGGAGACTATGTCTACTTGAGACAGATATTATAGTACTGCCACACTACAGCATCATGCCATAGACATGTGGCATGATACCACACCAAGTCACATTATCCTGACACCGGGCCAAATACCCTTATATGCTGACCACAAAGGAAAGGAGCTCTTTTACACCTTTGGTATGATGTGCCCATTATAATTAGACCTGTAAAAACAATTAGTGAAGCAACGTACCTGCATGACAATCAAAAGGTCCATTACGAGGATGAAGGAAGCAAGGAAGGAACGGGACAACTCGTTGGTGGGCATGAAGTCCCGGTTCAACTTGTCCCACTGGATGTAATCTGTGGCAATGACAAATATGACAAGGAACGACGTGACAACGACGACGATCCAGAAGAGGATGATGCGGTTGTATCCCCGCTTCCACCATCTGCGGACAGGCTGGGCCCAGCCAGGATACAGCTTCTCCTGGAGCATGATGTCAGTCACCTGAAATAGAGGGGCAACTGTGTTGGTAGATGGGTTAAGCATAGGGCAGGTAATGGAATGCTTCATAGAATTGATGCAGTATTAACAGATAGAACAGACAACTGTGATCAGTAATAGACTATTTCACTCCGAAATGTGATGTAAACCTGCGTAAATCAGCATGCAGTCCCAAAAAACCAAATCTACATATTGGTGTAAAATTCCACACAGTGTTCAATGGGAAATAGACATACACTTGAGATTTTTCCCCACTCACTGATTGGTCAGCTTAAATCAGAGAATTATACTGTGTGTTGCCAATCCACTGGTGAAATTGTTTACAGCACAACAAAAACAACATTCTCAGTAATACAGACATCTAACTATCCCCTGCACCTATAAAGATATAAACATAAGGCACGTTTCATGTCTTTAAATCAGCTGTCTGCATTTCAATCCATGCACAAGATGCTGTCTTTCACTGAGATTGTCTGTAAAATAAGATCAGAAGAGACAAAATTGGAGGAAGTAAGGTGAAGAGTAGAAGTACATGAACCACCATATTGTGACATTTAACCTGTGTGTGACCTTGACATTTAACCTCACGATGTGTGTGACCTTGACATTGAAGTGATATGACTGAAACCATATCTCACTAGCTGATATTGAATTCTGTGCAAAGTTGTTTCAAAATCTAACCCAAGTGTTCAAGAGGTCAGAGAAGACATGAAATATCTTCTTGTGACCTCTTGAACTTTTCATATTGTGACCTTGACCTTTAAAAGATGTGAAATTTGAATGGGCTTAGCATGTTGTCATTCTATGGTTGACATAAATTTGAAATTAATTGAAAATCCAACCAAAGGGTTCAAAAGAAACAAAGCAGACACGGAATACACCCATCCAAACAATGACCCTTCCATGTGACCTTGGCCTTGAACTGAATATATGTGGTTCATAACTGTGAAGGGTTTATTATGGGTCAAGTGATTCAGAGCTAATCCAAAATTCCACAATGACAAAATATTCCCTGAACTCTCCAAATAACCTTGACCTTGTAGTGACACAACTGAAACCTTTGTGCTGCACTGTGGTTTACAATTATGAAGAGCTACATAACTTAAGAGTTCAATGGTTGTATGTACAATACTACAGAGGACACAAAATACATGTATCACAACAATGACCTCTAAATGTGACCTTGACTTTAATGTTAAAACACTGAAAATATCACATTCCTCTTTGTCTCACCAAGCTTGGTTTCGGAGTAAAACTTAAGAAAGTCTGATAAAGGGTTAAGAAGATACAAAACAGACACAAAACGTCTGGGGGAGGAGAAAATCAGACAATTAATGATTTCTAAAGCAATTCTTATTCATACATACAGAAATCACATGTTATGCCTTTTCCAGGAGTAACAACTAGCATCTTGACGCAATGCAGTATTGCTCTTTCACACTATGGCTGCAATACATACATTATATTATTCCATTGTTTTCTTTGGATTTAACACTACACAGTATTTCAATCATTCAATATATGAGACAGATATAGTGCTGCCACACTGCGATATGACGCTGTAGACAATTGGCATGATTTCACACAAATTCACATTATCCTGACACAGGGCCAAACAGTCCTGGTACTATCCTTATATGCTGAGTTCTGAGCACGAAGGAGAATATTTAAATCTTTTTCGAAAAAAAAAAAAAGGATTTTTTTCAGGATTGCATTTTGAGTTTAATATTTGACCATCACCCAAATAAAACACTGGTATTTCACATGCACAACTCCTAGTTTCAGGAAGAAATCCTTTATTCCAATTTCTAAAAGAACCTTTTCTGTTAGATTTTAACCTCTGCTCAGTTGCATATCATAATGGGCTATTTTCCTTTCATTATAAGCTAAGTCAACTACTTGCAAATAGTAACACAAATACAGCCATGTAGTCTTCAATGTAACGGCACAGCCATGTAGTCTTCAATGTAAGCCATAACAACCAACGGCACAGCCATGTAGTCTTCAATGTAAGCCATATCAACTAACAGCATAAAAAAAAGGTTAACATAAGCGGACGTCTGATGCCAGCCTGGACACCATCAATTTATAGGATGGAAATTTTTCGATGAAAAACCTGTCAAATAATATGTGCACAGAATCATTAGAGTATTCACAAGTGCATTATGATTAACTTCATAAGATTCAACACTGTGATCTAAATTGAATCTTTTCACCGAGATTCATGGAGGTAATGTTTTCATTTTCAAGTGATTGATCAATTAGCATTATTAGCTTAACTTCAGCAGTATCTCTACCGAAATAAATAATCAAGTTAAAATTCCAAAGCCTGTCTTTGAAATACCAGTGCTGACAAAGTAAATAAATCAAAGTCAGATTAATTTTCTGCATGCAATCACAGATCAGCTATGACTTCATGATGTTTTTGTTTTTCTGATTCTATTTTTCAATTAGTTCAAGATAGTTTTTCAATTTCTGTGCATTTCTAAGCAACAACTTGATTTACTGTCAACTGAGATTTTCAATATTTCAATACAAATATTTTGAAAAATAACTGAAACCATAATTAACACATATCTTAAATGATTATTTAGGTTTTCCAATGGGAAATATTTTAATTAACAAGCAAAGTCACCCTTTACCAATATTTTGGCAAAAACTTGCCTTTGTCAAGGAAAAAAAAACATGAATTTTAAAGCTACTACATAGTAAACCTTTGTACATAATAATAACAATATGGCAACTGTACAAACATTTACTAAGTACTGGCTTTAAAATTCATGTTTTATCCTTGACAAAGGCAAGTTTTTCTGAAATATTGGTGATTTACGATATAATCTTGAATGTCTGCAAGTTAAAATACAGAAACAGTATGAAGCCCAGCAGTATACTATTTTTGATACAACAAAAAACATTGCAATAAGAATTTTGAAAACTTTATCATCCATGAACTGCAATATTTGACTTTTAAAATCAAAGGGTTTTACCATAATCTGTAAATCATGTATTTCAGACAGAAAGAGGACAATGATTTACATTACAGTATTAAAGCACCAAAATGCTGGGTCAGGGCGTGAATCTGAACTTCATTAACTCCTAATTTATCTCGCCTCAGACATTTCAGGCAGAGAAGAGGTTTGCAAAATGAATTTATTTCCTTGTCTGGTGGTCACCAAGGTATCAATTTTCATGCAGGAGTCAAAGGGGATCAATGCTTTTATGAGGTGGATCTCCCCACAAGAACTTTCCAGCATTCTTATTTACTGGTCTTACATCCGCCTGCCTTTGTCTTTCCTTTTGACAGTCTTCGCAGAGATTCTTTGTTAAAATAGGAGAAAGGAGACAAGATTGATTGGGCAACAGCTTGCAGCCCTTAGCTAGCTTTTGCAATATTGCTTGAGACTGCCAAAATCACTGTAGATGTTATGTATAAGGTACTGAATTTTTCATTGATTCTATCTTAAAACAGAATCACTTATTCTGTCTGGATAATTTTGTTTTGGTACATATTAAATCTAGGTAATTTTATAAATTTCAAGAACCTGCACCAAAATGATAAAAAGCTATGTGTTTACCTTCATTTTTAAACTGATATATTTTTGATTTTCATCAAATATAAGAATCTATCTGCTACCAGATATAACACTGACAGCTTAGTGTACACCCACATCTCTGCAAAATTGTGGAACTCTTTGGTAGAAATTGGGTTTACATTTAGTTGTTTGTTGAGTTTAACATATTTCAGTCATTTGGAAACCATGTCTACTTGAAACAGATATAGTGCTGCATGTCTACTTGAAACAGATATAGTGCTGCCACACTGTAGTAACACGCCGTAGATATGTGGCATGATACCACACCCAGTCCTGGTACTACTCTTATATGCTGAGCGCTAAGCAAAGGAAGTATACCAGTACCATTTTTTAAGACTTTTGTATCATGGTTCAAACAATTTCCTGAATCAAAATATAAGTTTTTTTAAGGCCTTAAAATTCAAAATCAATGAATTACACTAGATGTGGGTGTTCCTCGGAACACTTGTGTCGCCTGCATTTAAGCATGTTTGATGAAAGAATTGACTAGAAAATCGATCTTTTGACAAATTATTGATAAAGCATAATCTATTTTGTGAGGTACAAAATAACACCAAATTATAAAAATCTTGACAACAAATACAAGAAAATGAAGATTATGGTTCTTGTGCATTGTACTTCTACACATCATAGTGTATAATTTGGTATATTGGCAAGTTTGTAGTAATCCAAACTGTAATATTTAGTACCAGACCAGACCAGGCAAGAGTCCACCAGACAGGCAAGTGTGAAAAATAACAAAGAGGAATAACTCTGAAAATGTTAAAGTCAGAGTTATAAATCTTGTGCACTGCACTCTGCCTCATTGAGTTTGATCGACCTACAAAATTTCAAGTTGATACCTCAAAATATTTTCAAGTTATATTTTCAAGTTGATACCTCAAAATATTTTCAAGTTATATTTTCAAGTTATGCACTAAACAAAAATTATGTTTGAAAATCAACGAAGGGAAAAAACTTAGAAAATATATAAGTAACGGTTATTATTCTTCTGCACTGCACTCCAACTCCATGAGATCTCTCCAATTATGAAGTTTAGCAATACCTCACATACCTTTTATGTTACGCTTCAAACAAAAATAGTCAAAGTCTGAGGATCAACAAAGCACATACCTTTCACGTTACGCTCCGAACAAAAATAGGCTAAGTCTGAGAATCAACAAAAGGCAATAACTCAGTAAAAAAGAAAGTCAGTGTTCTCATTCATTAGCATTGCACTTCACATCAATGTGATTTATATACCTAAAAAGTTTCAAGTCAGTACCTCAAATACTTTTCAAAACATGCCCCGGAAAAAATTAAGTCTGAAAATTTACAAAGGGCAATAACTCAGAAAATATTAAAGTCAGAGTTATCATTCTTGTGCACTGCACTCCACCTCAATGTGATCTATCCATGTTTTAAGTTTCAAGGTGATACCTCAAATACTTTTTGAGTTATGGTCCGGACAAAAATAAAATCTCAGAATCAACAAAGGGTAATAACTCAGAAAATACTAAAGTCAGAGTTATCATTCTTGTGCACTGCACTCCACCTCAATGTGATCTATCCATGTTTTAAGTTTCAAGGTGATACCTCAAATACTTTTCGAGTTATGCTCCGGACAAGAAAGTGTGACGCCGACGACGACGACGGACAAAGTGATCCCTATGTGTCTGCCATGCTATGCAGGCGACACAATAAATCGCAACTTATGCTGTAAATTTTGATAAACACTATTTTTATGATCAATAATGAAATTTCAAATTCAAGGGCTTTTCAATACCTTTCAATTAATTTTAAGGGTTTTCAAGTATTTATAAGACAAAATGTAATTTTCAAGGGTTTTTCAAGACAGACATCAAATTCAAGGATTTTTCAAGACCTGTGCGAACCATGGATATGTTGTGGCTGGGGATGAACCCACCACCTCCAGCTCCCAATACAAATGCTCAAACCAATTGCCACCAGGCATTGTAAGGTTTGCATTTAGTGAGACGTATCATACTTTGTGTGTGACTGAGTTGCCACTATGAAAAACAACTGCCACAAAAACATGAGAAGTGTACTAACCATCCAGGCTGTGAAGAAGTCCCCGCACCACGTGCCGCACGCTGCCACCTTCATGAAGATGTCATTAGACACGCCCATCAGGTCGGAGATCCTGTAAGGCTCGGTGGAATCTCCGCCAATCATGAGAAAGAGATTGTAGAACTGGGACATGATAAAGATGGTGATCAAGGAGATAAGGAACATGACCATCCACGATCCCTGGTCATCGCTGAACATCTTCAGCCGGAACCATCGGTCTGAAAACATAAACACAACCATGCATAAAATGACTGGCAAACATTCTTATGACTGATTTACCTCTTTTGCTATTAAGGGGGATTATTAATATTAACATTATTCTATGACTTGGTCAATATTAATTTATACTTCACACAAAAAGGGATATGAAACATGATTTTTTTTTTGCCATTCAGACTGTAGAATCTGAACTTAACTACTGTATGTGCAAACTGTGGAGACCCTGATCACAAAATGAGACTAAATCAGGTAAAGGGTTAAAAAATTACAAAGAGATGATCCATTGTAATAGAAAAGTCACTGCAAGACAGTCTAACATTAGCGCCAATTTCATTTTAACAAGATATTGATAAAACTGTTAGATGCTCCCTGAGGTGTAGCGAGGACACTGAGGAATGGTGCTATCTATAAGATATCAAAGTAGCAAAATCAATGGGCCATAAGTAAGTAAAGTAAGTAAATAGCAAGAATACAGAAGTGATAAATAGTATGTGATGACTGAATTATGAAACTGGATTATGAAGGATGAAAAATCATCTAACCAGAACATTAGGGAAGCTTCAAACAGAGTATGTATCATATAATTGAGACTGATGGGGGCTTTAAAACAGCACCTCATATGAGTGAATTTTACCCATTAAGTGTCATTATTTTCAGACTGTCATGTTTGCAGGGAAATAACCCAGATACAAATTCTTCAATTTTCAAAACGGAAAAGAATGGCAAATGCTTTTAACCCTTTCCCTCATAGAGGAAACCATGAAAAGACCTATGCGAACAGCATAAAACCAGATCAGCCTGCAAGTTACTCGCAGGCTGATCAGGTTTTATGCTGTTCGCTGCTCCTCAGTGGTCTGGAAATGAGGACTTTATAATTAAATTTGGTAAGGTTTAACTGTGGTTTTCTGCAGATCAGGCTTTATGTGTTACCTATTGGGTGCGTCAAAATGAGTCTATATGAGGGAAAAGGTTAAAATGAGTCTATATGAGGGAAAGGGTTAAAATGAGTCTATATGAGGGAAAAGGTTAAAATGAGTCTATATGAGGGAAAGGGTTAAAATGAGTCTATATGAGGGAAAGGGTTAAAATGAGTCTATATGAGGGAAAGGGTTAAAATGAGTCTATATGAGGGAAATGGTTAAAATGAGTCTATATGAGGGAAAGGGTTAAAATGAGTCTATATGAGGGAAAGGGTTAAAATGAGTCTATATGAGGGAAAGGGTTAAAATGAGTCTATATGAGGGAAAGGGTTAAAATGAGTCTATATGAGGGAAAGGGTTAAAATGAGTCTATATGAGGGAAAGGGTTAAAATGAGTCTATATGAGGGAAAGGGTTAAAATGAGTCTATATGAGGGAAAGGGTTAAAATGAGTCTATATGAGGGAAAGGGTAAAAATGAGTCTATATGAGGGAAAGTGTAAAAATGAGTCTATATGAGGGAAAGGGTTAAAATGAGTCTATATGAGGGAAAGGGTTAAATGAGTCTATATGAGGGAAAGGGTTAAAATGAGTCTATATGAGGGAAAGGGTTAAAATGAGTCTATATGAGGGAAAGGGTAAAAATGAGTCTATATGAGGGAAAGGGTTAAAAATGAGTCTATATGAGGGAAAGGGTTAAAATGAGTCTATATGAGGGAAAGGGTTAAAATGAGTCTATATGAGGGAAAGGGTTAAAATGAGTCTATATGAGGGAAAGGGTTAAATGAGTCTATATGAGGGAAAGGGTTAAAATGAGTCTATATGAGGGAAAGGGTTAAAATGAGTCTATATGAGGGAAAGGGTTAAAATGAGTCTATATGAGGGAAAGGGTTAAAATGAGTCTATATGAGGGAAAGGGTTAAAATGAGTCTATATGAGGGAAAGGGTTAAAATGAGTCTATATGAGGGAAAGGGTTAAAATGAGTCTATATGAGGGAAAGGGTTAAAATGAGTCTATATGAGGGAAAGGGTTAAAATGAGTCTATATGAGGGAAAGGGTTAAAATGAGTCTATATGAGGGAAAGGGTTAAAATGAGTCTATATGAGGGAAAGGGTTAAAATGAGTCTATATGAGGGAAAGGGTTAAAATGAGTCTATTATGAGGGAAAGGGTTAAAATGAGTCTATATGAGGGAAAGGGTAAAAATGAGTCTATATGAGGGAAAGGGTTAAAATGAGTCTATATGAGGGAAAGGGTTAAAATGAGTCTATATGAGGGAAAGGGTTAAAATGAGTCTATATGAGGGAAAGGGTTAAATGAGTCTATATAAGGGAAAGGGTTAAAATGAGTCTATATGAGGGAAAGGATTAAATGAGTCTATATGAGGGAAAGGGTTAAAATGAGTCTATATGAGGGAAAGGGTTAAAATGAGTCTATATGAGGGAAAGGGTTAAAATGAGTCTATATGAGGGAAAGGGTTAAAATGAGTCTATATGAGGGAAAGGGTTAAAATGAGTCTATATGAGGGAAAGGGTTAAAATGAGTCTATATGAGGGAAAGGGTTAAAATGAGTCTATATGAGGGAAAGGGTTAAAATGAGTCTATATGAGGGAAAGGGTTAAAATGAGTCTATATGAGGGAAAGGGTTAAAATGAGTCTATATGAGGGAAAGGGTTAAAATGAGTCTATATGAGGGAAAGGGTTAAAATGAGTCTATATGAGGGAAAGGGTTAACATAGTCCTGAATATGTTGTGTTATCAGGACTTGGACCACAAAATACATTGTAGAAATGGAACTGCACTGTATTGGAAATGAAGTCATTTGCTTTTAAATCCATCGTTTCATTATCAATAGACCATTTCACACTGAAACCTACGTAAATCAACAAGCACTTCCTGAACACTTAATCTATATGCTGCTGAACGTTGTTCAATGGAAAATAAACATACATTTGAAAATTTCCCCCAGTCACTGATTGGTCAATTTAAATCAGCTGATTATACTGGGTAATGTTGATCCTCAGATGAAAAGGGTCTATATAAGCCTAAGATTTTTAAATGCACAAACAAAGTAATGGTTTTGCTTATCAGCTGTTTCTTCCAGACTTCTAGCTGCTAATATTTCCATGTGTAATGACATTAGACCACTGAACCAGACATTGATTTTTCCCTAGTAATTCATATGACTTGTGCAAAGTGAAGTGAAAATAAATCAAGACAATTGGTCTCCAGCAATAAATTTCAGCAGACAATTTGAGTATTTTTGTATTAAAAATAAAGAAAAAAAAAATGATGAAGTAACTTAAGAGAAAATTAAAAAAAAAAAAAAAAATGAAAAAAGCAAAATCGATAAATTCATGGATTTTTTTTATTTATTTTAGTACTTTTGATATTAAATATCAATCTAATTTCAAATACTCAATAAACCGTGGTGAAAATCTCAAAGCAATGGTGAGACCTTCATTGCCCTCCATTCCAGTTAAGCCCTACTGATACAGTAATGGCATATCAATTATTTTAAAAGCAAATATAAAACACAAGTAAAATGGGCCTTTTTAGGGGCCTTATTAGCAAGGATCATTCATAAGAATCATCTGGCCCTTCTGATTTTTTTTAAATCAGTTTTTTTTTTTTTGCAAAATCATTTATCAATATATATATATATATATTGTATGTGAAGACAGTCAGTGAGGACAGTTCCCTGATACACTGATACCAACAGACTTTCGTGTCTATTCCTTTATGGTCACTTCCCTAAGCTATTTAATCCTTTCCCTCATATAGACTCATTTTGACGCACTCAATAGGTACCACATAAAGCCTGATCTGCAGAAAAACCAGTTAAACCTTACCAAATTTAATTATAAAGTCCTCATTTCCAGACCACTGAGGAGCAGCGAACAGCATAAAACCTGATCAGCCTGCGAGTTACTCGCAGGCTGATCTGGTTTTATGCTGTTCGCATAGGTCTTTTCATGGTGTCCTCTATGAGGGAAAGGGTTAAATGTTGTTGGGTTCAACATCCCATAGACAGTATTTCAGTTATTTAGAAACAATGTCTACTTGAGACGTCGTAGACATGTGGCATGATTCAAAACCCAGTCACATTATCCTGACACCGGGGCCAATCAGTCCTGGAACTACCATGTATATATGCTGAACACCATGCATTAAGCTACTTGCATAAATTTTAATGAATTAATGGTATGTTGAGGTCAGGAATCAAACCCAGGACCTTCCACTTCCCTGTATGCACTGGGATCATACGATTAACACAGATGGATGATATTTGGTAAATAGCAGAAATCTTAACAAGCTAAATCTTTGTGTTAATACCATATATGGGTTATTTCTACGGAATATTATTCTGCTCTTTTACCCTGAAAACAGAATTTTTTTTTTCACAGATTTCTGAATTATATTGACTGGTTGTAATGTTTTGATACTTGCAGTGAACAGACTCCTGCTGATAATAGAAACACAGTCAAAATGTATTTCAAGGGGATCAGTATTTAAAGGCCCATTATTCTTCCAAAGGTATTCTTCGGACAGAAAAGCAAAGTGTGTGCTACAGATTTGTTACGAGATGCAATCTGTACGTACTCGTTGACGACAATATCAACTACACAGAATAAATAACTAATTTGAATATTCTGCATATCCTCATCGACTTTCAAAGGACATTCTGTATGTCTCCATTAATGAAATAGATGACATAGCAGATAAACAAATTGTGATTTGAAGTTTTTCCAAATTCAAATTATCTCCTATCACAGACTGTCTCCGGGGAATACTCGACGATGCAAAATGTAAACAATAAGAGGATTCTGACATACATTCAAAATACTAAATTGCTTAATTTGATAAACACTTCAATGCGTTAAGCAGATATTAATTTGCACATTATGTATCATTTGTGTTAATCTAAAATATGCCAATGTTATTTTATGTTTTCTTTTCATGAAAATTGAATCATTATGAAATATAATGAGCCTTTAATTGATTCAAAGTTAATTTCCATGGGTATCATTTTTACGGTTTTATGTTCATCCACAGAATAGCAGAAATAAACTACCCGCAGATATAAACGGTTATGCCTTATTCATTATATCCCATCATTACTCTGGGATATCATGTGATCAATGGATGACCTGGTTTCCACAAAAGCGCAAATGGCCTAATTAGTGATAAAGTTGACCTAGTTCTGAAATTAAACCCTCAAGAATACATTAATTTCCTCCGATATTTAAAACAGGAAAAGCCCTTTTTCAGTTTGACATGGTTTTACGATATTACGTCTCATCCTTAAGTCACAGAAAAGAAGCCAACCATTCAAAACCTGATCAGCCCACCACACATTACCACTTAAATTCATGTTACATTTGAAACCAAACCAAGGAACCATTAGGGTAATTTCTTAAAACTGCTTAATCCTGGGACACAAGACATTAAATTTTGCAATTTGTATTCAGTCACCATGACGATTGGAAACAACCTGAGAAAAAGCAGGCCATTATCTCAAGTGATTCAGAAATGTTCAATCTGTTTTGACAAGCATGAAAATAATTTGATAAGAACAAGAACTTATTTTCAGGAATTTCACTTCCAGCAGCCAATATGTTACCATGGTTACAATTAATGGAACAAGTTCCAGTCTTTAACATGTCAATGGCATTAATGCTCGCATGCCCTCTGGCACAAGGCTAATAATGGTAAGTATTCTGCGGATAATTTAAGCATTCCATAGTGTTCAAAAGCAAATCTTCTGCCACAAAAACAGTTTTGAAAATAAAAAAACAAAAAAACAAAAAAAGCAAGAGGGCCATGATGGCCCTAAATCGCTCACCTGAATTCTACTGCTAGAGAGAAAATGCTTAAGTAAGGAAAATTTTTTACACATAATAAATTATTTAGTATTTAAATCTTATTAATTTTTAGTTCTGGTGCCCATCTTGGTAGGCATACCTAAACAATTTTAGCTATTTTTTCTCAGTACAACCTAAGGATAATTCCTGTAAAGTTTAATAAAAACTGCTCAGCCGTTAAGAAGAAGTTATTTTTAACTCTGGTCGCCATTTTGGTTGGCAGATTGGAATGATTAAAGCTAATTTTGATCAGTTCCACCTAAGGATCATTCCTGCAAAATTTCATCAAATTCTGCTCACAGGGCTTTTTTTCCGAAATTTGGGAAGGGGCCCTCAAGCCTTCTATTTTGGGAAATTGAAACGCAATTTCGGGGCGTTTTGGGAAAAAGGTAGACTCAATTCGCATGTATACACAGTAATATTCTAACAGTCTTATGAATCTTAAAGAATCAAAACGAATTGATATAACAACTAGACATAAAACAGAGCTGTCTTTGATTCAAATCGCTGCACTATTTAAAATGGTACTAATGTCCATAAACAATCTTCCTCCTTGGTGTCAACACCAAGACTAGCACTAGCTGCAAAAATGTTTTGGCTTTCACCAGATAGAGCCAAATCGCTTAAGTTGGAGGCAGATTTTTTAACAAGAGGCTTCAATATATTTTTGTGTTTATATATGCTTTACTTGAAATGTCAAATGCACATTCATTTGGTACATTATATTTAACTAGAACTATCACTAAATGTGATTAATACCCCCGCAATACTGCTTTATAAATGATGAAGTTATTAGGATTAAGAAGAAGAGTATGAAAAAGACATTTTTACATTAGTTTTTTTTCCAGATTTTTGGCCGGGTTACACAGGTTGTGCTTGACCATTGTATGAAATTGTTTTGAATTCCAGCCAGTAGTTTTAAAGTTAAGCTCCGGACAAGGAAAAGTAACAAAGGGTAATAACTCTGTAATTACAATAGATAGAGTTATGGTTCTTGTGCACTGCACTTCCTCTTATTGTGGTTGACAATTGTATGAAATTGTTTTGAATTCCAACCAGTTCTTTTCAAGTTATGCTATGGACAAGGAAAAGTAACAAAGGGCAATAACTCTGTAATAAGTCAAGATGGAGTTATGGTTCTTGTGCACTGCACTTCCTCTCCATGTGCTTGATCATTGCATGAAGTTGTATTGAATTCCAATAACGCAACGGACCGCTGGACCGACCGACTGACTGACCAACCGACCGACCACCGGGTGACTCCTATATACCCCCCCAAACTTCGTTTCGGGGGTATAAAAATAAATAGAAATAATAAACATGTACATTATTATTGAAATAAAGACATTACAACTTTCTTTCACAATATTTCAATTGAAAATTAGATTAATGAAATTAACTCTAAGTTTTATAAAGAAAAATATTAAATATTTCAATATAAAAAATATAATAAATCAAAAGTGAAATTTAAAATAAAAAAAAAAAAATTGAGTATGTTATGTTTGGGGGACGTTTCATTTTGGCTACGTTTTTTACTTTTTCCTTAGCAATAAGGAATTGGTTATTTATACATCAAGGTAAATAACTGATGTGTTTATGTATTGAAAACTTACTTGGTCAACCGAACAACTGATCTGAATGTTTTAAAAAGATAAACAAGCAATAAATATGCTAATGTATCTTCGCAAACAGACGCCATTGACTGAGATGATTGCGCAACTTCATAACAGCTCTCTAAATGAAGGTAAAACAATAGTCGGTAGAAGGTGTGACAAATGATAGTCATCCAATAAAATCCGAGTATTCCACATTGAGCCTTAGAATGCGTGTTGATTGGGTCATCGAACAGCAGGTGCTTTACTTTAAGTAGTATGCGATGTAGCGTGACGTATAATTTTGTGCATTACGGAAACAACTGCATTACTGGGTTTTTTTTCTCTGTTTTAATGAATATTCGCTTATAGGTTTAAGGAGAAAAATAGTTGGAACATATTGGGAATTTTATCATTAGATTTTGGGAATTCTTTTGGCCAAAATTGGGAAAAATATAGCCTTTTTACGATTGGGAAAGTCACCGAAGATCGGCCTCTAATATAGAAGGAAAAAAAGCCCTGGCTCAGTGGTTTAGGAGAAGATGTCTTTTAAAGCACAACTCGGTACACCCTCGAGATGGTGGGGCAGGTAGACTGATCAGTTTCTACCCCGTCTACGTTAGCTGCCAGACTGTTTTGCTTCGCTGGAGCCAAAGCCAACTGGATGCTTTCTCGGCAGCTCTACTAAGAGCATGGATTGCAGCTTTTCGACAGTAATTCTGTTATTTGAAGACATGTCTACAAAAGATTAGGACAGATATAGTGCTGCAACACTACAGAATCAGTCTCTAGACATGCAGCATAATACCACTCCTGATACTGGGCCAACCAGTCCTGGAACTTCTTGTACCCTTATATGCTGAGCACCAAGCAAGGGAGTTATAAATAACTTGCAGTACCAATTTTAATAACTTTGGTATGTCACGGCCTGGGATCAAACCCACAACCTCTTGATTTTGGTGAGGACACTCTAACCATTCCGCCAAAAGGATCAGTAATGATAATTGGTATATCAATAATACATTTTTTGTAGATCTTGATTCACCCTATAAAATTTGCTGACAGTAACGTTTACAATATTTAAAAAGAGAAATTATACCATCATTAACAAGTAACTGGTGTTGTATGCAACACATAAAGTCCCCTTCCGGCTCCACCTTGACTCAATATGGTAATCAATCCCATTTTTTGCCATACTTTCACTATTTCCGTTACCATAGCAACCACAATTTTAGTCGAAGAACAAAAATAAAATGACGTGCATAATCTACACATTGCCATCTAGTCATATAGAAAGTTTCATCAAGTTAGCTTGCTTATATGGTAATCAATCCCATTTTTTGCCATACTTTCACTATTTCCGTTACCATAGCAACCACAATTTTAGTGAAGAACAAAAATAAAATGACGTGCATAATCTACACATTGCCATCTAGTCATATAAAGTTTCATCAGTTAGCTTGCTTAGTTATCGGGGATCCCATTTTTGCCATATTTTCACTATTTCCGTTACCATAGCAACCACAATTTTAGTCGAAGAACAAAAATAAAATGACATGCATAATCTACACATTGACATCTAGTCATATACCAAGTTTCATCAAGTTAGCTTGCTTAGTTATCACGGGATCCCATTTTTTGCCATATTTTCACTATTTCCGTTACCATAGCAACCACAATTTTAGTCGAAGAACAAAAATAAAATGATGCATAATCTACACATTGCATCTAGTCATATAGCAAGTTTCATCCAGTTAGCTTGCTTAGTTATCGTGGGATCCCATTTTTGCCATACTTTCACTATTTCCGTTACCATAGCAACCACAAATTTAGTCGAAGAACAAAAATAAAATGACATGCATAATCTACACATTGCCATCTAGTCATATACCAAGTTTCATCAAGTTAGCTTGCTTAGTTATTAAGTTATCGCGGGATCCAGATTTGAGCGGACAGACGGACGGACGGACAGACAGACAGACAGACAGACGGACGGACAGACGGAGGGCAAACCTATAGTCCCCTCCGGTGTGAACACCGGTAGGGGACTAAAAATTGTGGTTTTGCAGTTACATTACAGACAATATATCAGTGAGATGATAGGAAAATTCTGTCCCCTCAAGGGTCAGACATTAATTTTGGAAGAAGCTGGTGAGGTGAATTTCAATGATTGTTTGGAGAAAATTAGCTTTACTTTGTATTACCTGACAACAATCATTAAACAACAAATAGAGGAAAAGCGTGATAAAAAAAGTTAAACAGACTGACAGACATAATCAGATTGGAGGCCATGGGAGAGAAACTCTTAACTGAGTCATTAGAAGAGGAGGGGATGAGAAAAACTTCACACAGACACAGAGAGAGAGAGAGGAAGAGAGAGAGAGTGCAGGAGAAAGAGAGCTTACAATTATTTTATGAAAGTGATCAAGAGACAGATAGAGGGAGAACAGGTCGAGAACAGGCAAAGAATATGAGAGAAAGAGAGAGAAATATGAGAGAGACAGACACTTAACAAATAGAGAGGGAGAGATGAGAGAAGAATAGATGATGACGAAATTGGACAGAGCGATCAAAACAGAGTGAGGAACAGCAAGACATCAATTAAGCACAAAAACCAGTTAAAATGTCACATCCCAAAACTGGGCTACCAATCAATAGAGAAGTTATACTCATCAGAAGCCATTAGCAGTATTGCTTTTCTTTTCACAGCTACAAGTCCACAGAATTCGCATCACCCTCAGGGTTACGAATAGCCATAATAAGCAATCAATTATTACACATTTTCCGGAAATGAGATTTTTTTTGGTTTAACTAGTAGAGGGGCAAGTCAATATCGTAATAAAATCTTTATTTTTTCAATGTGCCCAAAAACATATTCGTGAACTACAGCCATAACAGAAAGGTTTAAATTTCAGTTAAAGACAAGAGTAACCTGCCTTTAGTAGATCATTTTTATTCAAAGCAGGCTATACATCTGCTAAGCAACTGACAGTTCTAAACTGAACATAGGGGATATCAAGTTAAAAACTGTATCATGTTAGCTGTTTATAATTATAAAGTTTCATCAAAACCGATTTCAAATCTAACGAATATGTCACCTTTTTTTTTTCCTTTCTCAGCACAGATACAATAAACTATAAATCATTTAACTCTTATACAATTCTTGTCTTCTGACAAGGAAAATAATACCAGTGACATTATATTTAGCAACTTATAATACCATGCTAGGATCAAACCCACATCCTCCTGGCTATGGAGTAAATGCTATAAGCACTCAACCACTGGGACTCAGGTCTTTACCATAGTTAAAAATGGTTTCATTTATCCCTATACCTCAAATAAACTCATTTTTACACATTGGCAAACAGAGCAGACCCAAATCAGACATCTCCGTTCAGGTGCTGTCTGATCAGGGTCTCCTGTTTGCTTGTACACTTCTATAATTGTTTGTTTGTTTGTTGGGTATAATGTCTCACCGACAGTAGGGTTAGATGATGTCTACTTGAGACAGATATACCTGCAGTACTGCCACACGGCAGAATCATGCAGAATACATGTGCCATGAAACCACACCCAGTCAAATTATCCTGACATCAGGCAAACCAGTCCTGGATCTACCTTTATATGCTGAGCGCCAAGCAAGGGAGTAATTCAAGTTTTCAAGATTTTGGCATGTTACAGTCGGGGATCGAATCCACCACCTCTCACTCACATGACAGACTGCTCTAACCTCTAAGACACCGGGGATTTTATATTGCAGCTCAGAGACCACTTATTTATGTCTGCACTTCATATGTTAAAAATTTGCACATGAATATTCAAGAGGTAAAGGGTTAAATAATTTCTAGGATTTCGACTACAAAATTTTCCTAATTACCATAATCTGGTAAGTCCAATTATGATAACTGACATTCTAATAAATGCACGAGGACGCAAAATGACATGGACATGTATAAATGGTGCTAGCTGGCAGGGGCAATACATCAATAGGATA
Organism: Solen grandis; assembly: GCA_021229015.1. Classification (NCBI taxonomy): domain Eukaryota; kingdom Metazoa; phylum Mollusca; class Bivalvia; order Adapedonta; family Solenidae; genus Solen; species Solen grandis. Next base: position 39,454,455 of record CM037790.1, on the reverse strand, counting down.
AATCTGTAGCACCAAACTGGAAGAAAATTGGAAAGAAAATGAATTTCTGGATGGAAAATGGATCAAAGTTTTCAAGTATGGTGTCATTCTGTCAGCCTGGGGCTGCAGCTTGGACTAATCGGTTATTATTCGAACTGTTCGGATGACCCAGACAGATGGATCAAGATCTCGAAAGTCCTGTTACTGGCAGGACTTAAGTGCCAGGGATTGAATGAACATGCATACAGACAATAAATGGTGTTCCTACTTTAATCTACTTTGGGGGTGTAACGATCAGTTACAAAATGCGTAAGGTGCCGTAGCATTTATCATTTTACTTCACCGCTGAAGTCGATTGAATAGAAGCTCTTGTGATGAAAATGTCTGAGAGTAATAATTGTTGCTAAAATAGGAAACAACGGAGGAAAAAAAAACGTTGAAAATCCATTAATGCATTGACAAATATGTGGCAGGTTGGTTAGCCAATGTTATTTAAAATAATGATCACCAACCTGCAAGCCTCAGACTTGTGCCAATGCTAAATTTCTTGATTGGACTTGTCCTTTTTTTATTTTGGACTGTACCATAAGTTGTTTATGGGGGTGCTTGCTTGGTGGAATGTATTTTTTTACCAATCAGTGAACAGTGCAGGCCATGAACAGACTACAGGGATGTGCAGGGTGATCTAGGTCTGCACTGGTTTCCAAGGCAACCACAAGTGCCCTTTATAAAGGTTAAATTAAATGCTAATATAGATAATTAAGGGTTGCTGCAAAAAGTATAAAAATTAAATGAACACCGCTGTTAAAACCCTTTTTAAAAAAAACAACACTTAAATCCTTTAAAACTAACACATATTTTCTATAGAAACGCCTTTAAATAAACCATGAAATGTCTGTTATAAATAATTGCTTCACAACTATTAAACCTTTTAACTTGCCATTACTTCATTTCCAAATCCCATGAAACCAAATTCAAAGGTTAATGAACAGACCATTAGCAAATGTCAATTTATCACAGACCACTGCTTGCATGTATATGTAAATCAATGGCATTTAAAAATACACCGACAACTCCAACATTATTTATAATTGATCAACATGTTACTATTCTGGGAAATCATCGGCTCCCCAGTAATAAAATTGTATAATGAGGATGCTTCAACCATATAAAAAAAAAATTAAATCATAATATCATGGTAAATTGAATTGCATGGATACATTCTCTGCACTATTTCTCCTGCCAACTTAGAACCATGATGCCCTCTTGTAGAACCTAAATCTGATATAAAGCCTTGTTGAGAATAAGACATCAGACAAGTCTAGATGTGCCTAATCAGTCCAAAAGGGGGTTAAATGACTGGCGTATCCACTCGACTGGCCGTATCCACTCGACTGGCCGGGAGTGCGTGGGTGTACAGCAGGATAGCAACTTCTACAAGACCACAATCTGGTTCAGTCTATTTCTGCCTGTCTCAATATCCTACAGACAAATTTAGAGTCTGAATCACTGTCGTTGCTGCCTCACTTCATGTAAGTTTAAATGTGTGATATTACCTTAGCTGTATATCATTATCAAGTCCTATAATATATACATTTTTTGTAAATATTTTTCCCTCTAATTCTTTTTATTTTTTCTAATTTTCCCCAGTTACTTTGCACCTGGCATGGGAAGTCATGAAAGAATCAAACCCACAACCCTTAGATCCACAGTCATGTACGCTACAACTGGAACATGGAGCTCTAAAAAATTACTTTCTGAATCTTCCTCTGACCAACTTTCAAAAGGCATAAGAAAGTTTAGCAGTTTAACACTCAAGTGATATATTCTAGCCTATGTATTTCCTTGAAGTAATATATTCTAGCAGTGAATTTTCTCAGTAACATATTCTAGCCTATATTATTTCCTCAGCAATATATTCTAGCCCATGTATTTCCTCAGTAATATATTCTAACCTATAACCTATGTATTTCCTCAGCAATATATTCTAGCCCATGTATTTCCTCAGTAATATATTCTAGCCAATGTATTTCCTCAGCAATATATTCTAGCCCATGTACTTCCTCAGTAATATATTCTAACCTATGTATTTCCCCAGCAATATATTCTAGCCCATGTATTTCCTCAGTAATATATTCTAGCCTATGTATTTCCTCAGCAATATATTCTAACCTATGTATTTCCTCAGCAATATATTCTAGCCTATGTATTTCCTTAGCAATATATTCTAGCCCATGTATTTCCTCAGCAATATATTCTAGCCTATGTATTTCCTCAGCAATATATTCTAGCCTATGTATTTCCTCAGCAATATATTCTAGCCTATGTATTTCCTCAGCAATATATTCTAGCCTATGTATTTCCTCAGCAATATATTCTAGCCTATGTATTTCCTCAGCAATATATTCTAGCCTATGTATTTCCTCAGCAATATATTCTAGCCTATGTATTTGAATAATTTCCTCAGCAATATATTCTAGCCCATGTATTTCCTCAGTAATATATTCTAACCTATGTATTTCCTCAGTAATATATTCTAGCCCATGTATTTCCTCAGTAATATATTCTAGCCCATGTATTTCCTCAGTAATATATTCTACCCCATGTATTTCCTCAGTAATATATTCTAACCTATGTATTTCCTCAGCAATATATTCTAGGGGGGAATTCCTCAGTTGTTCCTCCAGAATATCTTCATACATTTTATTGGCAAATACAAAACCAATGTGTCAATGGACACAATCTATATGCAAATCCCTGCCATAACTGTAATCACAGCTGCTTTTCAAATAGGGTAGAACAAATCTTACAAACTAATACCATGCATTAACAGAGACGCAAGCATTGTCTCTTGTGGTTTCTTTCCCATTACTGCCTCTGATATGAATCCCAAAAGTACAGGATGATGATGAAATCTGATTGTTATGGAATTATTCATCACCCTCAAATCCCAGCATGCCTCAGACGAGTCTGTTGAGAATTCAATCGTAAAATTCTTACGTCCTTGCTTAGTTATACATATACAGATATGTCAACTCTGCGAGACACTATATTCATGAATATTTAAATAACAAACTAAGCTTATGCAAATAGAATGCAGGTTTATTGCTCCTGAAAAAAATAAGTCAACTAATGTCAGGGCTTTTTATCTCTATATATCTACCTCTGGCATACAGTACCAGTCTCAGTGCAATCAGCAAATAGTAATTTTTTCCCCCAAAAAAAATTCCCAAATTACGAGAAAAATTCCAAATTTCAAGAAGCAGAATTGAATTATTGGTTGATGTATTTGTACAAATAGCGTCCATTAAGAAACGATGAAAGTATAAAATTCCAATGAAATTTGTACCACTCAGAAATCGCACCGCATGTCAAAAACTACTTTTTGTTTGCATGTTTCCAGTAATGAGTTTGGTTCTATTTTTATTTGTAGCCAAATTTCCTCAAACTGTAATTGCCTATACCTCATGAGCATTCATGTATAAAACTGTGACTTGATGAATATTAATTTACTGAACTTTAACCCTTTCCCTCATATAGACTCATTTTGACGCACTCAATAGGTACCACATAAAGCCTGATCTGCAGAAAACCACAGTTAAACCTTACCAAATTTAATTATAAAATCCTCATTACCAGACCACTGAGGAGCAGCGAACAGCATAAAACCTGATCAGCCTGCGAGTTACTCGCAGCTTGATCTGGTTTTATGCTGTTCGCATAGGTCTTTTCATGGTGTCCTCTATGAGGGAAAGGGTTAAGTGGTTTTTATACGAAGCCATGGCTTTTTCATTGCCATGATGCAGACTGAGTAGCATCTGAGCTACAATACTGCATGAACAAATAGGTGACATCGACCCAACATCTCTTGAAAAGAACTGCCTGTTCTGGGTCTTCTCTGATTGTCAAAAGAGTCAAAAATGAGGTAGGGAGTAAAGTAACAAGCAATTCAGACCTGACAGATTTGAAAACATCAGACCAACTAGCTAGTTGATGAAATATACTAGCTAGTATTCTAATGCCAAAATCTACAAAATCAAGAAGCAGAATGAATTTCATGTAAGTCTTCATTTCTATTTTCTCCATTTTTTTCCCTTAATTCTATACTGTCTGTGTATTCTTGCTTAATATGTCAGGTCCAATATTTTCCAATACAAACAAGAGAGAATAAAAGAAAATGAAATGCACTCAGACATCAGGTTAATTAAATGCAGTATGACTGTTCATTTAAATCAAGCATACACAATATACCTGGAGCTGAAGCAAATGTCACGTCTAATGGCTAAATAACAGACAATTAAATCTGACTTAATTAAATTTTGCCATTCTTTCCTTTCCCTATAGCCATAATTTGCTAATAAAATGAAATATGCTAGGACAAAAAATCATGCAAACAATGTGCCCATAATTATGATCATTACAGGTTGTATTCAAAATGTAATTATATTATGCAAAACATACAACTGCTTCGTTTGTATATACATGTATTGAGATCCCTCGTCCAGACATCTAATATCGCGTGATTTATGGGCAATATCTACACCAAAATCATCAGGGGATTCACCCTGGAAATTACAGCTGTCCAATTATCAGTGGTGAGCTAGTCTGAATCAGTCCAAATGTATAGTGTACCATTAGGATCATAAAGAACAGTTAACCGGTAATCAGGAAATACAATTACAGTATATTTCAGGTCTAGTTGCAACCGCCCCAGTGTTCAGTTACCGGTAACAGTCATTAACCCTTTCCCTCATATAGACTCATTTTGATGCACTCAATAGGTACCACATAAAGCCTGATCTGCAGAAAGCCAAACTCAAACCTTACCAAATTTAACTGTAAAATCCTCATTACCAGACTACTGAGGAGCAGCGAACAGCGTAAAACCTGATCAGCCTGCGAGTTACTCGCAGGCTAATCTGGTTTTATGCTGTTCGCATAGGTCTTTTCATGGTGTCCTCTATGAGGGAAAGGGTTAACATTAGCGTTTGCATCCCTGTTGTACTGAAGTGTACTAAAATGCAAGCAGGGAACCTGAACACTCTAACAGATGTGAAGAGTTCCGAGCATTATCCTTAACAGGACACAAGGCAGGGTTTTTTGTCCCGCTTAATAAGGGGCCCTTCTAAAGACTTGTGCCTACCCCTAAAGAATTTCTTTGAAATCATGCAGTTTTCCCAAATTCTGCTCTCTATATACTCAAAGACACACAAATATGTCCATTTTCGCCAACAAGTTGTTAAAATGATTCAAAAATATTTCAAAATTTCTCTTTTAATCTAAAAATCAAATGTGTCATTTAACCCTGAAATGAAAGAAAAAAGGAAAAAGAAAAACTATGCTATAGACCTAAATATACAACTGCACAAATATTTTTACATTTGTAACAATTACTGTATGATACAGACAATATAGTTGCAACTGTAATTTGAATAGATAAATCAACTGTTAACTTACTCACAGTATCTCAAACATTGTAAGATTAAACCTTAAAATTTTACATTTACAAATAAGGATAATTATTCAAGCTTCTCTTGACCTATTAATGCTAAACCATATACACTAAGAATGCAGAGTGGATTGAAGAACCAACTGCAACCTCAAGGACTAAATGGAATGTCAGTTTCCGTCAGTATCTGATAAACATACTTTCATTGCCAATGTGAGTTGTAATTCAATAAAAATCACTATGCAAATACTGGATTATTTGGACAGCCAGAACAGTATTTGGACAATCCATATCAATCAGGATGGAATTTAGCTTACAGAGACAGATGGAAATTTTCTGCCGGCTGGAACTATCATTCTGATTTTGTGCATCTAAGCTTGGTAGATGTGAGGGCTTACCATGCTTCAAAATCATTTGCATCTGTTCAATCATATTTATTTTACGTCGACTGGGAAACAGGATCTTACAACTTATACTAATCCCTCTCGACAGTTCCTGGGTTAGATCACTATTTTGTGCCAGGAAAGGTCATGAAAACTCCTTGCCACCAACGGGTCAAACCCACAACCTTCTGATATGCTGTCGGTTAATTGTTACTAATAGACCACGCCACCTTAATACTAGACCATGGTGCTTTTGTTGTGGAAACTCAGAAGTTCACAATTTGAGGAAACTGATTTTTTCAAAGTTATAATTTTGTAACAAAGGACAAGGTAGTATAAAGCTAGCTTTATGTATGTTTTAGATAAAGTTCGCTTTTGTTTACATGAAAATTTAGAATTACGGAACAGAATAGTAAAAAAACTGGTAAATAAATCAATATTTTAACCAATTAATTAATGCAATACTGTAAAGCTACAAATGAATTTAAATGTTTTAATTCAGTGTTTTTCATGGCCAGTTTGAATTCACAAATACAAATCTAGCTGTCATGAAACTAGCCTATAATTTACTGATATTCATTTGTCCATCAGAGAGTATTTTTTTCATAGTCGTAAAAATGTTGGCTGTCGGTAAAAAGCAGTAAAGTTTTGTGTCTTCTATCTAATCCAACTAGCTAGAACTATCACTAAAGGTGATGAATACCCCATACATGGGCTTTTCCATAGAATAAAATTTGTAAACAATTTTTCAAAGTCAAATCAGGGGCCATAATTCTTTCTTTAAAAGACACGCATAAAAATTATGTCACGCACATTTACATGTCTGAGTATGAATGCATAATTATGTGAGTAATGTACTTGTAGTTTTTTTTCATGCACATTTACATGTCATTATAAATGTATATGCAAAATATCTCAATTGGTAAAGTTATGTAGAAGTACTTTGTGTCACAGACAGATGAACAGACTTTTTAAGTCCAACAAGGGGCCATAATTCTGTAATTCTTCCAAAGATGCACATAAAAATAATGGCACAGGTACACATAATCATAAATCCATATGCAAAATTTGAGATGAATCAATTAAGTAATGTAGACATGGTTTGCATCACAAAAATTGTTTGTCAATTAGGTATGTCTGTCAAATAAGATATCTTGCATCTCCCAGTTTATCAGACTTTTTAAATAACTGACGAAGAGCCTGATTATGTTTTACATTACAGACTAATTACAAATTAGTGGTCATTTAAACTAATAAATTCACAGTCCACCAGATGAAAGACTGAACAATAATGCATTACATGTACTTTGATAGACACACAATGACTGGATTACCCCCTTCCCCCCCCCCCCCCCGGTGTTTTTTCTATCTGAAAATCAATTGTGTTGCTGCAAATTGTGTTTTTTTATGAGCCTTAAGTGTGTACTATAAAATATGGACAAAGACTAGTGCACTTGTAATCCTTAATTTTTTCCCACATCACTGTCAGAGGCTGAATGTAGCCAAATGCAATTATCTGTAAATGTGGCTGCGGTTGCTTAACAGCAGCTCTAGCATCCAGCTGATGAGGGCATTGTATCGTCTTATTACAAAAAAAATCTTATACAAAGATGCTGTGGTCCTGCCGCGGCGTAAACGTTTATATCTGTGGGTCCAAAGGTTGTTGTTTAATACACTGTTTGGTACCAAACAATGCCATGAATCACAGTCATGACCTTCCCAGGTTGGAAGTACTGGTTCAATCAAAGAGAGATTTAAGTCTTACTTGTTAGCTCTTGTTTTCCATTCATATAAAAAAGTAAGTTTAACAACAAGTAAATCAGCCTGAGCGCGAAAGAACACACAATACAGTAAAACGTGTGAATAAAGGCTATTCATGGGACGGTGTAAACATATCTTCATCCAGATTTTACTCAGGAGTATAATTCTTAAGAAATTAAGAAATGACTGAGCAAATCTCAATGGCCATTGTTCTTAATTTAGCTGTTATTCAAAGATGACCACTAAAATAAAGATTTGACCATATTAATATAAAATCATTCACACATATATTTCATGAATCAAACATAAAATCCTTCACACATATTTTTCACAAATCAAACATAAAATCCTTCACACATAGTCTTCCACAAATCAATATCAAAAATGCCAATGTTATTATGAACTTTCATATAATGAAAAAAGCATAATATACTAATTGTTTCAGATTAAGTTATCGATCTATCTCATTTTCTGTAAATATCAGTGCCATTTGAAGATCAAAGGCAAATCAATCAACGAGGCATTAATAATTCACACTGTCACCTCATAGATAATGAGACCATGAGGATAAATAATTAACTACATAAACATCAACAAAATCTATTACAACGTACCAGCATCCCAGCGTGACTATCAGATAAATTCAACTGCATCTTCAACCAATTTCATATTCTTTCTTTCATGACAAAATTCTGTCATCAAAGCTTAGTTTAAAAAAAAATCTGACAGCAGCACAGACAAAGTATTATCACACTGCTTGCTTATAAATGAAGTCATTAACGAAGTTTAAGCTAGACCACAGACTAATATCGCTGTGACAGAATGACAGATATATCTGTCTGGGGTCTAAACCAGTGCAATGTTTTTGTCAGAAACTATATGAAATTGTGAATATTTAGCATGCCAATGTACAAAATGCTTTTTCTTTATATGTATAAGCTCTGTGACATTTCCTTTATTGCAATTAGACAATAGGAACTAAAATGCAGTCGTAATGAACCGTTCAAATTCCCTCCTTTCATAATGTCCAAGTTGTCGTTCATGCGGGCCTAAATACACATTTCCCTCCTACTCACACTAGTCGCTTGTTACATTTCACACCTACCAACAACAGTCATCCAATTTTACATCTCTCCAAGGAAATGTGTTATCCCAGTTTACATCTACCAAATTAGTCTGTTTTCCCATTTCCACAGTAGTCTGTTAACCCATTTCACAACTACCCACAGTAGTCTGTAATCCAATTTCACACCTTCCAACAACAGTCTGTTATCCTAGTTCACAACTATCCACAATAGTCTGTTATCCCATTTCCCACCTACCAACAATAGTCTGTTATCCCATTTCCAACCTATCCACAAAAGTCTGTTATCCCATTTCCCACCTACCAACAATAGTCTGTTATCCCATTTCCCACCTATCCACAATAGTCTTGCTGTTATCCCATTTCCCACCTACCAACAATAGTCTGTTATCCCATTTCCCACCTACCAACAATAGTCTGTTATCCCATTTCCCACCTACCAGTTCAGTTAAACATATGTACTAAAATTAATCAATAAATTATAAGTAAATTTTTATAATGACTTGATCAATTTTTTAAAGTTTTAAAGGGGCCATAACTGTGCCAAAAATTTACTGATTTTGCCGAGATTCAAACTTGGCCATCACTTTAGTAGGATAAACAAGTGTACCACACTTTTTATAAATCAGTTGACTTGTTCATGACGGACCAATATTAACTGGACTGACCAACCGACTTACAAGCCTCCTAAATATCTACCACAAAATCTTTGTTGGGGTATAATGAAATATGGCATCAACTCTTGATATTTTCCTTATTTTATCAAACATGAATAAAAAATAAATTAAATTAGGATGTGAAAATATTGCCTTGACCCGTGTATAAGCTGTTTTTGTACCATGGATAGGTATAGCTGATATCCTTGTTACATATGAATAATAAGTGTCCCCTACAACTCAAGTATACGGATGTTAACACCTATTAACCCTTTCCCTCATATACACTCATTTTGACACACTCAATAGGTACCACATAAAGCCTGATCTGCAGAAAACCAGTTAAACCTTACCAAATTGAATTATAAAGTCCTCATTTCCAGACCACTGAGGAGCAGCGAACAGCATAAAACCTGATCAGCCTGCGAGTTACTCGTAGGCTGATCTGGTTTTATGCTGTTCGCAGAGGTCTTTTCATGGTTTCCTGTGAGGGAAAGGGTTAATTAACTATATCTGAGGTCTAAATGTATAATCATCTTTTCTCAAGGCACATACAACCTGATGTATTTACAAAACCTGATGTATTTACAACACCAGGTAAAGAGATGAAGTTCCATAATTAAGTCAGCCTCCATTAATGCCTATAATTAATTTCATAAAACACCTAAGGGGCAGCTGCTATGGTCTCCAATAAGGGTCACCAATGTTTCCATGGCAACCCTTTTCACAAGCTTTAACAAGTTACTAATGATACAAAACCTTTGCCGATCAGAGACTTGGAATCTATACGGTATAGACTTCTAACAGTGCTATTTTTACCACCTCAGACTTTCTTTTAAAGCCTACATAAAGAGCGTATTGCAATACGTAGCACAATATATCGCCATATTTGATCATATTACAATTATGGACTATTTCTATCAATATCTTGTTTATAAACAAAAAATATTCCTGTAAGGAAAACCACAAACGCTGTGGTTCTCCAATTGATTAGAATTATCTTCCCTGACATACATGGGTTCCATTATCAGTCGCTTTTGATCCTTACACAAATCTGATTAAATTAGATGCAAAAATGGTAGCAGCAAGGAAACTGCATAGAATATCAGCAAAAAATAGGTATGATAATTTGTATCACTGTGTACGATACTGACTTAACTCAGTATCGTAATATATCTGTATACTGATGTACAGCAACAGCCCTTTATCTTTCTATGTAGGAAAAAAAATGTGTTGGTCTAAAAAGAAATCATGACATGGAAATGATAGAACTTAGTCAACTGATCAGAACATAACCTCATGACCTTTTCTTTCACAGGGGTGAAGGAGGTTTGATATTCAGAAAATTTGGGTACAGTGTTGCCCATCCAGATGTATGGGTTTTTCTCCGGGTTCTCCAGTTTCTTCCCATAATAATGACGACACACATCGCCATCAAGACTGATAGAACTTGTTTCATAATCAATGTAAAAAAAAAATATATATCCATTGTTTCATAATTATACCATTTCGAGTTCAAATTTGCTTAGTCATAAAATTGCACATGAATATTCATGCGGTAAGGGTGACAATCCTGTTTCTTCACCAAATGTGCACTTGAAGCAATTCCTTAAATAACAATAACGGGCATCACTATTGTATGTAATCATTAAGATTACTTCATAAACTTATCTAGAAAAACTTAAAATGTAACTACTGGACTAATGAATTTGTTTAAGTCTCTGTCACCACGCATAAAAATCTTGCAATCACAGTGAAATCAATACTGAGGTTGTTAGAAAGATCAATAAAGGAAATCAGGGCATGAAAATTAAGCCACTCCTCTGTATGTCAGCAAAAATAATCCAAGTCTTAACAGATTAGAAGTGCTGTTTCTTTTTACTGAAAAAAACAGTGTTCACACTTGCAAAAGAATCTGTATTCCAGAAATATTAAGGTTTTTACACTGACTGCCATTAATGCCAGGGTAATAAAATCTTTAACTTAACCCTTTCCCTCATACAGACTCATTTTGACACACTCAATAGGTACCACATAAAGCCTGATCTGCAGAAAACCACAGTCAAACCTTACCAAATTGAATTATAAAGTCCTCATTTCCAGACCACTGAGGAGCAGTGAACTGATCTGGTTTTATGTTGTCAGCATAGGTCTTTTCATGGTTTCCTCTATGAGGGAAAGGGTTAATAGAATAGAATAGTCTAAGAATGTTAATCTCAAAACGTGTTAGAAAATATAATAAGAGAATACAAAATCTTATTGTTTGTTTTTTTCTTTCAATAAAACAGAATTTGAGAAGTGGAAAAAGAACTACCAGTAAGTAAAAAGGACATTTTCATTGGGTTGACAGGGAAACTGTTTAACAAACATTTGTTTACTGGTAGTTCCACTATTAACTGACAAAACATGTGCATCATAAAAAAAAACTGTTTCTCACCACAGTTCTACTTATATATTTGTTTGAATAAGATACTGCTTTGTATGTATCCCATCAAGTCCTCTGGCATATTGCTCCAGGGTGGCTGAGTGGTTAAAGCATCCGCCCAATCACCATGAGGTTGTGGATTTGATCAAACCAAATTCATTAAAATGGTACTCAGGTATTATCTCCCTTGCATGGCACTTAAGCTATGAGGATACATGAGTTTACACTGATTTCTTTTTATGTGGACTGGGAAGCTGTTTCTTACAACTAATGCTAACCCCTCTAGATCATTCTTGGGTTGGACCAGCACTTTACTCTTCTAGTCCCCCACTTTCAGAGCTGGAACTTAGCACTTGAAAAGGCCATGAAAAATCCAGGCCTAAACAGAGAGTTCTAACCCCTACCTTCTGAGCTGGAACTTAGCACTTGAAAAGGCCATGAAAAATCCAGGCCTAAACAGAGAGTTCTAACCCCTACCTTCTGAGCTGGAACTTAGCACTTGAAAAGGCCATGAAAAATCCAGGCCTAAACAGAGAGTTCTAGCTAACCCCCTACCTTCAGAGCCATGTATGTTACCACTGGAGCATGGCGCCCTTGAAGGGTATATCTAAGATTTGCTGCCTGGTGTCAGGATAACATGACTGGGTGTGGCATCATGCCACATGTCTATAATGGCTTCATACAGCAGTGTCAGGCAACGATATATCTGTCTCAAATAGACCGGTGTACCCAAATGATTGAAACTTTGTTGGTGGGACGTTTTAGCCAAGTATATAAGCAGACAGTGACAGTAACAAATTTAATAATACACTATACCTGATGAAGTTAGGTCTGCTCTACTACATACATCACCTTAACCTTTTATCTCATGAATATTCATGTACAAATTAATGACTCTTATTAAATGAAATAGAAAATTAATGGTATATGAAACAATGGATTTTCTTTGCCATGCAGACTGAGTAGAATCTGAGCCACAATATTGTATGAGCAAACAGAGGAGACCCTGATCAGACTGTGTAGAATCTGAGCTACAATATTGTATGAGCAAACAGAGGAGACCCTGATCAGACTGTGTAGAATCTGAGCTACAATATTGTATGAGCAAACAGAGGAGACCCTGATCAGACTGAGTAGAATCTGAGCTACAATATTGTATGAGCAAACAGAGAAGACCCTGATCAGACTGTGTAGAATCTGAGCTACAATATTGTATGAGCAAACAGAGGAGACCCTGATCAGACTGAGTAGAATCTGAGCTACAATATTGTATGAGCAAACAGAAAAGACCTGATCAGACTGAGTAGAATCTGAGCTACAATATTGTATGAGCAAACAGAGGAGACCCTGATCAGACTGAGTAGAATCTGAGCCACAATATTGTATGAGCAAACAGAGGAGACCCTGATCAGACTGTGTAGAATCTTAGCCACAATATTGTATGAGCAAACAGAGGAGACCCTGATCAGACTGTGTAGAATCTTAGCCACAATATTGTATGAGCGGACAGAGGAGACCCTGATCAGACTGCTACTACCAGGCACTGTCCGATCTGGGTCTGCTCTGTTGAAAATGTCTCACAATATGTCTACCAGTATATCGAGGTAAAAAGTTAACCAAGTCTCAGGCAAATATTTCTGTGGCAAGGGAGCATAATAAGAATTACCCTAACTCAATTATATGTGAAAACAATATGTCCTTATATTTAATTCATTGCAAGAAATAATGGTTCTTCAAACACCACATGTCCTACGCTAATTGCCACAAATGACATTACCATGCTAACCAAAACAAATAGCTTCCAAAATTTACAGTGATTCCAGAGTGTGCGGGATTTTATTTCTTACAAAGTGTTGTGGGCTGGTATATTTTTGGGAACTCATATTTCATACAAAGGCAGATCCAATGGATATGTCAGAAATGTCCTAATGCACCTATCGATATTTTGCCCAAGGGATCATGGGGCACAGGCTGATCCAGGGAAATTTAACATTTTTTCTTCTTTTTCTGGAGTCTCAAACTTCACTGTAGTGAAATGGAAAATTTGTCAACATCCCTAGGGCGGGAAATGCTCAGGTTGCTGGGATCTCAATTTGGCTTAAGTCTATTTCTTAGGACTCAATAAGGGACCATTCTGTCTTTTGAATTCCAGCCTGTCGGGACCAGTCTCCTGCTAAATGTCCCATGTATGCCAAACACTCCCCACTCGGGGCAAAATATTCATAGACACAAAATTCCCAAAGAAATGACTAAGTTTTGTACATTGATTATATTTACATAATGATGGTATTTAGTTTTGTCAATTTGTTTAGTCATGGTGCTAATCTTATTGCAGTTCTTGTATTTATTGTAGATTTTGTCTGTGGGTTTATTTGCTTGGGTTAAACATCCCAACAACAATATTCCAATAATATTGGGGACAGATACATGCAGTGCTGCGTCACTGTGATATACAAGTGGCATGATGCCACACCCTATACTGGGACAACCTTTAAATATGCTGAGCACCAAACTAGGGCAGATATGCTAGTACCATTTTGAAAACAAAAAAGTTTTCAATAGTGAAAATATATTCAACATGAAATCTCATACATCTGTTCTAGAATTACTTCTTCTACTATCAATTTTTACTTATGATTCAAACAAGATAAAACAATTCCAGGAGCACCTTAGAATAATAGTTGTTGTTGTTGTATTGGGGTTTACCATCATATTGCGACGTCCAGCTATTTACAGGTGGAGGAAGACCCCGAGTACACTGAAGTACCTGGGTAGAACAACCGACCTACCACAAGCCAGCTGGAAGGCTTCCTCACATGAAAAATCCGAAGTCCCTTCCGGGATTCCAACCCACAACGTTGAGGGGCTGGGAGATTTGTAGTCCATGACTGTAACCACTCGGCCACGAGAATAATAGTATACAAGGCAGTCCAAAGGACAGCTATATCCCCTGCCGCTGGCCAAATATAAGAATTTGTTTGGTCATAGGATTATGTTCACCTTAACCTGGCATGGTTGTAGCAGACATAGAAGATCAGTTTAAGACAATTTAACTTTCCGGAGTTATGTATGAATCTCAGAATTCGGAGGCACATATATTAAAAGTTTACTGACAGGTTTTACATGGGAAACAGTACAAAAAGTGAACATCAATGAAGTATAGGATGTGTTAGGTAACCACAAAATACATGTGTAACTCAATTAAAAACTTTATATATCATGACATAATTTGTATGATTGTGAACATGACACGACATATGGAGATGACATGAAAAAGTGGAGGCTTAAACATTTGACCTTCAAGGATGACCTTGACCTTGAGTCAGCATGACCGCCTCATGCCTTCTGCACATCAGCTCAATGAGGTTAACATTTTAGCCGAGTTTGAAGAAAATGTTTCCAAGTGTTCATGAGATATGGAGCGGACACGAAAATAACATTTGACCTGCAAGCATGACCTTGACCTTGAGCCAGCATGACCGCCTCATGCCTTCTGCACATCAGCTCAATGAGGTTAACATTTTAGCCGAGTTTGAAGAAAATGTGTCCAAGCGTTCATGAGATATGGAGCGGACACGAAAATAACATTTGACCTTCAAGTATGACCTTGACCTTGAGCCAGCGTGACCGCCTCATGCCTTCTGTACATCAGCTCAATGAGGTTAACACTTTAGCCGAGTTTGAAGAAAATATGTCCAAGCGTTCATGAGATATGGAGCGGACACGAAAATAACATTTGACCTTCAAGTATGACCTTGACCTTGAGCCAGCGTGACCGCCACATGCCTTCTGCATATCAGCTCAATGAGGTTAACACTTTAGCCGAGTTTGAAGAAAATGTGTCCAAGCGTTCATGAGATATGTTTCGGACACACTGATGGACTGACGGACGGACGGACGGACGGACGGACGGACGAAGGGCATTCCTATAACCCCCCTCCCGCTTCGCGGCGGGGGATTAAAAAGAATTTCACTGTAACTGAAAAACAAAATGTGTCAGTATAACACGAATGCCCCCAGCTGTGATAAATTCTTTAGCAGAGTTCTCTACATGTACAGTTCAAGGACCATAATTCCATGAAAAAAATACATCTTTAAGAAACTGAAATGCAAATGCGACCAAAGGCTGTAGCTCATAGCAGGACACCTACATACCAAATTTCAGTGTAGAAAAAATCCAGAAAACCATCAATACTTAAAGGCATACACCCTTGAAAATGACATAGAAGAGCAAAAAAACTCACTTTATAGATAACACAAAAAGTAGAGCGGTGACCCCCATATTTTCCCCCATAAATTAGTTCTAATATAATTCTGTATAATCATGCAAAGTTGTAGAATATTCTCATGGCTAGTTTTAATTTTCCTTTTTAGTCTATATATAGAAAATAACTTCATTGTACACTATGTCTTTTTAAGAATCTACCATCATTTGGAATCTTTTTGTTTGTTTGTTGGGTTTAATGTCCCACCGACAGCATTTCAGTCATTTGGAGACCAGACTGCCATTCTGCAGTATCATGCCTTAGACATGTGGTATGATACAACACACAGTCACATTATCCTGACATCGGGTCAACCTCCAGATTTCAGGGTGGACACTCTAAACCACACAGCCACTGGATCTGTTTGGAATCTTTTTAGATCCAAGAGCTTCATTTAAGATGGCCGATGGTCTGCAAAGTGCTTGGTCATAGTAAACTTAGTCATTAAAACAATGCAGGAAAAAAGTTTGGAAAACCGTTATATTTCTGAGTCAGGTGTAAAAACAGTAAAACTTGTAGCACTGGAAATATTCACCATCATCAATATTTTACAT
This sequence comes from Solen grandis, assembly GCA_021229015.1. Lineage (NCBI taxonomy): Eukaryota > Metazoa > Mollusca > Bivalvia > Adapedonta > Solenidae > Solen > Solen grandis. Next base: position 39,437,899 of record CM037790.1, on the reverse strand, counting down.
AACTGAAACTGCTATTGGAAAACCTTGTCACAAATTCTCCCTACTACATAATACATTTACATAGCTCATGCTTAGCTGCAACACTATCCAACACATAAGTTCATTGGAATCTCACTTTCTTGGATTTTATGTACTTGCAGTGATCTAAAAGTATACACTGCAGCTGAAGAACGGATATATAAGTTTCATTGTCCATTGAGTATTACATGTACCCTTTACTAAGTAACCATAGAAATAACTGAGCAAACAAGGCAGTCCAAAGGACAGCTATATCCCCCGCCGCTGACCAAATATTAGAATTTGTTTGGTCATAGGATTATGTTCACCTTAACCTGGCATGGTTGTAGCAGACATAGAAGATCAGTTTAAGACAATTTAACTTTCCGGAGTTATGTATGAATCTCAGAATTCGGAGGCACATATATTAAAAGTTTACTGACAAGTTTTACATGGGAAACAGTACAAAAAGTGAACATCAATGAAGTATAGGATGTGTTAGGTAACCACAAAATACATGTGTAACTCAATTAAAAACTTTATATATCATGACATAATTTGTATGATTGTGAACATGACATACTTTTTCCAATACAATAAACACGAGATATCGAGATACATGAAAAAGGGGTTAAACATTTGAGGTTAACATTTTAGCCGAGTTTGAAGAAACTGTATCCAAGCGTTCATGAGATATGGAGCGTGCACGAAAATAACATTTGACCTTCAAGGATGACCTTGACCTTGAGCCAGCGCGACCGCCTCATACCTTCTGCACATCAGCTCAATGAGGTTAACATTTTAGCCGAGTTTGAAGAAAATTTGTCCAAGCGTTCATGAGATATGGAGCGGACACGAAAATAACATTTGACCTTCAAGTATGACCTTGACCTTGAGCCAGCGTGACCGCCCATGCCTTCTGCACATCAGCTCAATGAGGTTAACACTTTAGCGAGTTTGAAGAAAATGTATCCAAGCGTTCATGAGATATGGAGCGGACACGAAAATGTTCGGCCCACTGACGGACTGACGGACGATGACGGACGGACGGACGGACGAAGGGCATTCCTATAACCCCCCTCCCGCTTCGCGGCGGGGGATTAACTAGTTAACTCTCCTCATTCTTGTTAATTGATATAAGTATACCATAATGGCATCATTTCATCAAACCATGAATGAACTTCACATAGCTTAGACTGATAAACATTGAAATCTTTGGGCAAGCATGTTTTGATGTACAGAAATTCATTATTACCCCTGATATTTGTTGTCATGAGTTATCTCCACTGATAACTAAAAATAAAAGTGACTACGGCAAAGTTTAGATTTTTTTTTTTCATGAAATTTATTACAATCATAATGAATCTTTCTACCTTAAATTTTCTTGAAAATCAAATTCACACAGTTTTTCATATTCACAGAAATTGTATATTAACCCTTTCCCTCATATAGACTCATTTTGACGCGCTCAGTAGGTACCACATAAAGCCTGATCTGCAGAAAACCAAACCCCAATTTAATTAAAGTCCTCATTTCCGACCACTGAGGAGCAGTGAAAAAACCATTCACGATCTTATAGGAAGGGTTAAAACCTGATCAGCCTGCGAGTTACTCGCAGGCTAATCTGGTTTTATGTTGTTCGCATAGGTCTTTTCATGGTGTCCTCTACGAGGGAAAGGGTTAAACAGCCATATCTAATATTTTTAGAGTCACAGGGACTCCATTAGTAAGGTCTTTAAATCCTCTAATATTTCTATATCAAATTTAAGCAGTATATGAAGTTAGCTACAGACTATCTGTGAGGAAGTATGTCACGTTACACAAAGCCCTACAAATATAATTGAGTCTCCTTGATTTTAATTTAGATTTGTTACTCATCAGGTTTTTTTTAAATATGCAACATATCTGTTCCATAACTGTTTCAAACCATGTCTTTTTATGCCCCCCTTCAAAGAAGAGGGGGTATATTGCTTTGCTCATGTCGGTCGGTCGGTCCATCGGTAGACCAGACCTTGTCCGAGTGATAACTTAAGTTCTATTTGACCTTTAAGTCTCAAACTTCATGTGGTTGTTGCTCATGATTAGTAGATGACGGCACAGTTGTGTATGTTAATACCAGACCTTGTCCGAGTGAAACTTAAGTTCTATTTGACCTTTAAGTCTCAAACTTCTTGTGGTTGTTGCTCATGATTAGTAGATGACCCCTATCGATTTTGGTGTCATTACCTCAAAGGTCTAGGTCACATGTTGTGTATGTATAATACCAGACCTTGTCCGAGTGACAACTTAAGTTCTATTTGACCTCAAAGGTCAAGGTCACAAGGTTGCATTTGTATATATGTTTGATGACTTGGCCTTGTTATTACTTAGATCAATATAACATAATTTATGTTGTAATGTTGTTTTGTTTTAAAGTTTGAGATATTTGTAGGATGATGTATCATTTCCTTTCATTATTGTGGATGTTTGTGCTTATGGTTAGCAAGGCTGATTTGTTAATTTTTATAATAAACCTAGAGCACTAAGTCTTAATGTTTTGTTTGTTTATAACTGACAATGTTCTTTCACTTAAACCTTTGTGGACTGCTTATGGCTAGCAAGGCTGATTTGTTAATTTTTATAATAAACCTAGAGCACTAAGTCTTAATGTTTTGTTTGTTTATAACTGACAATGTTCTTTCACTTAAACCTTTGTGGACTTGTGTAAATATTTCTCCAGCCCATTTATTTCAGTAAATGTTTAGTTCCACATTTTAGCATATTATATTTTTACTCAAATTTTGAAGTTTGAGAATTTTTTGTGACAAGCCAACATTATGAAGGCAAACTCCTTGCATGTAATATAGCTATATACATATTATGGCATATGAGGGGGGCATATATGTTTCACAAACATTTCTTGTTTCCCTTCTTGTTATGAGCTGCAGGGGTTGTTTATAGGCACCTTTCTTTAAATCATACATTTTTTTCCAAATTTACCATTTTCCCCAGGAATTTTCTTCCATTAAACTCAAGAAAATGCTGATTTGATCTCCAAATTTATGGAAATAAGGCTATTACTTGAACAATTCCAGGAGCACCTATAACAGTTTGAAAGTTTTCCCTTTTACTTTGTTTTTTAATTTAACAATTCCAGGAGCACATATATATCTGGCAGTATAAAAGACTTTCCCACTATTTTGATTTTTAACTGAACAATTCTAGGGGCACCTATAACAGTTCAACAAACTCTGATCTGATGTTTAGCTGGACATTATTCCATCTTCAAACATGAACTCGTGCTGAAATTCTATCAAGCCGTTCTCCGCCAATGATTGATTCTCCTTAACCCATTTCTCCAGTTTCAAACTCAAATAATCTGAGAAAGTGATTATGCCTTGGAATTCTCCACGTCTCGGACATATAGATCATTTCCACGACGGAATACTTAGGAGACCACCATAAAGCTTGACAATCTAGACAGAAATTCCATCGAGATATTTCACTGTAAAGTAGCCCCTAACAGACACTGTAATAAACAGCAAACCCAAGTAAAACCAGACAAATCTGTGAGATGATACTGGTATATTATGCAAGGTTTTCAAGCTAGATATTTTTAGTGTGGATCTTTGCAGTATTTATATAAATATTCAAATGAAGTTACTGGATGATCCGATAGCTTACTGTGGGTTTCCAAGTGATCAGTTGTTGACCTGATTCACGCACAAAACTGCTCAAGTTTGTCATAGTGTTTATGACAGCTGACCTAGACATAAACAGAAAACTGAATTTTCCTGTTTCTGCTGTGAAAAATTTAGCCCCACATCAGATTATTTTCCATTCATGATCAACTCAAATGTCCACTAACACTATTTCAGACAAATGCATGTGCTCCTTTCTATGGATTAATCACATGGTATAGCTATTGGATAATCCAAGAATCTAATTCAAATAAATCTATCATCATCTGAAACCCACTCTTGACTTATTCTGTTTCACTTCATAACATGAAGCCATGGGAAAATGGGCGAGCAAACTGTCAATTTAAAGCAGCCGTTGACCAAAATATTGACTTATGAAAACATGCCTTATTGGTGTACATTACCTGGTAAAACCTTGATGGAACAAATGAAATGGCGAATTTTGACACACCCTGAAATGCTGAAAAACAGGTGTAAAATCCCACAGTCTATTACGATGATACCTTTCAACTGACAATGGAATCTTTATTCACTTGGAAGGCCCATAACCCTTAACAATGGCTGAAAGAGGGTCTTTATGTTTTACTACTTTACTCCACTAACAAGAAAGATACAAGACCCAGAAGAATTAACTATAAAGTAATGAAAACAATTTTCAAATTGGAATACCCACCCCCCACCCCAAACACACTTCACTCATCAATGAACAATCAAAGGAATGAATCAAAGATGATCAACATGATCTTGTGGAAATGCAACCTAACTACGTCCAAGTGCACTTAACCTCCTAGGCATGCAATTAAGGAACCAATTAATTGCTGCAAAAATAAAACTTATCTCTCAATTAAGTGAGGTATTTAGTCCACACCTACGGTGTATTTCAATCTGTTCTTGATTAAGAAACAGCTGTGTAATGAAGCAAGTCAATGAGTGATATGCAGTAAGATAATGACTAAGGTACTAAATACATGAAAGACTGATGTGAATTAAAACATTGCTAGTCTCAATGGGACTCCATTACAGTCTAATTAAGGATTAAGGATTGACTGCATCATTCCCTGTAGTCTACTTCAGGATTTACTGCATTTTTACCCTGCTTTCTAATTAAGGTTTGCATATATTTTCCCTGAAATGTTCATGCTGAATAAAAGTTTGTGGATAAGCTATCAGTGGGTTCAAATTGAAATACCCTGAAAGGATTTTTTTTCAAGGGCAGTAACTCTTAAAAGTGCAATATCAGCCATTATCAAAAGAAACTGACTGTGAGATGATAATCAAAAACATTCTTTCAAAGTCTGAATGATATTGCTTAATATTTGAAAATGCAAGCAAAAGAGTTAACATAGCAATATTCTTATATTTTTGCATTGTGGGTAGGTGAGCTAAAAAGAATCTGTGAAGCATGCATAAAAAAAGCAAGGATTGATTTTATAACTATCAAAGAATTGCTTTATTGGTTTGTGAATGGGGCTATTTTAGGTAAGAAATCCAGTGTCACGATTCTAACAATTTCTTCCTGAAGCAGATTCAGTAATAGCAAGTCAGTGATCGTAATCTAATTCAGCCATAGAAAAGCCCTACACACTCCCACCACATTGACAAGTATACCAAATACCAAACTAAAACATGTACAGCTGAACCTACTTTAGTGGCCGTCAACCTGCATTTAGCTTAGTTTTAATATCACCAAACAAAAGCATTTTGTTTTATATTTAACTTTCATTCAGCAGCCACCTTAATACATTACATTACATTACATTACATTACATACATACATACATACATACATACATACATACATAACATAACATAACATAACATACAACCTGTATTAAAACAAATCAGTGGTAAGTATCTCAAGCCAAAATTGTCTCAAATTAATGAAAGAATCTGAATTTAAATTAAAAGTAAATTATTCTGACACTGAATATGAATGTAACTATTTGAGGTAATCCATCCATCATTTGATTATAATCATGGTCCTTCAGATGCTTAAAAAGACTTCAGTGCAGATGCAAGCATCCAATGGCTTTTTTTGCACAAAGTCTATAACGGCTTGCATTTACTATAATATAACCATGATCACTTGATGGACAATGATCTCAAGTTAATGATGGATTGATTACCTTAATTTATCCTACTCAATGACATCCATTTTTATGTCATCCAGAATGATGACAATGGCTTTAGTCTTTATTGATGAGATTGGCATTGATACAGACTATACTTTCCTTTTCTGACATGTGATCAATATTGATTGAAGGTAATCTTAAACTTTTATTGTTTCTTTACTGAGTTTAATGTCCCGCCATCAATTTTTCAGTCATTTGGAGCTTATGTCAACTTGAGACAGATGACGTGCTGCCACACTGCAGTATCACACCATAGACATTGGCATGATACCACACCTAGTTACATATTATCCTGACACCGGGCCAACCAGTCCTGGAACTACCTTTATGTGAAATTTTTAACGACTTGTCAAAGTTGGGGATCAAACCAATGACCACCCAAGTCCTGGACTGACCCTCTAACCACTCTGCAATTGGGACCACCGAATCATTATAAACCTTATAAAATTTGTCTATTGTAAAAGATTAATACATTAAATGAAATGAAGCTTCAAAGTTAAACAAAAAAAATATCTAGATTGTCAATTAGCACCTTCCAGTAATTTTGATCCCTAACAAAATCTTTAAAAAAAAGAGAAGAAAAAACATCCAGTGCAAGAGGAGCCCCCATACTGAATTGGAATATCCAAAGTTTTTCAGAGCCAAAAATGCAAAATCATGGTATGCATAATTAAGAAATCCTCTGATGGAACATCCAATCACAGCTCATTATAATGATAAAAACAAATGAATTATTCAAAATCCTTATCAACATGTTCCAATTTCATGGAACAGACTTTAACATATAAAAAGTGTGCCATAGTAAGCTGTCTTGACCTTAATATCAGCTGACCAATCAGAGGGTGCGAATTGACAAGAAAGCATCTGGGAGATCAAGAACAATAGCCTAGTTAAATAATAAAAAAGGACAGTTTGTATTATACCAGTTTTGTTTGCTCAGTTTTGAATGAGATCCATGAACAATCAACAAATATTACAAACAGCTATGTGCATGCGCGAAAAAATATAGCTTAGGGGATGAACAACACAGGTCACTAGGCATACTTACTGAATACTAGCCCATGAATGACGATCTTTCCCACCAATAGTCCAATAATAATGCCAATTATCCAAAAAACCACTTTAAGCAAACTCCATGCATTGGGCGGGTATCTTGTTCCAATGAAAGCAAAGTCATTTCCGATCATTGGAATCAAGCACTCTTTCCTACTGTGGGCGACTGGGTCCTCGGCATAAATAAAGAAATTGAAGAAAACGACAAGGTAAGCGACGAGGACCCTACAATAAGGGTGCTGGAAGTAGTATCTGAAGTCCTTCTCCATGAACAAGGAATAGGTACTGGCTGCATCCACATCATCCTTCCCTGCCACCTGTATGATCTCATCATCCGGTTTGGCTGGTGTCTTGATTGTGACAGCAGTTGGGTCAGATTTGTCCTCATTGTTGTTATTTCCAGTACCATTAGCTGCATTATCTTTATCCTTGCCTTCAGACTCCACAGTGATTGCATCCAAGTCTTCTTTAGCCCTTGCTTTACTTCTTTTATTTGAACCCTCCTCAACATTAGCACCAATATTATTATTTGCACCTTCTCCTGTGTCAGTTAACTCCTCTCCGGTAACTCCATCATTATTGCCTGTTGCTACACCAATTTCACCAGTTCTATTTTTCTCATTTTTAGACTCTGTGAGAGGATCCAGTTCCCCTTGTTGTCTGGCCTCTGCCTTTTCTGAAGCACCTTTGAGATTTTCCATTGCTACAACTTTGTATACAAGACCATCATCTTCCATACTAAGCCCCCTGACAGAAATTATACGGGGGCTTTCTCTCGAGTCATGGTTGCTTGTGTTTGTGTGTGAATGAGTGAAGTCATCAACATGGTCCTGAAAAAACAAGTCAACATGCATGGTGCCAATAAATACATGCCAATAAACATAAATGTGCTCAAATCAATCAAGGCAATAATGTGAGTCAGTATAAACTGTATTTGATAAATAAAAAGTATTGCTTATAAAATACTGAAACAAGAAAAAAACCATCATCATGGTTCTCACTTCGGACTAAGAGCAGCTCTGATATGAATTTATGGGAGAACTCTGATATGAATTTATGGGAGAACTCTGATATGAATTTATGGGAGAACTCTGATATGAATTTATGGGAGAACTCTGATATGAATTTATGGGAGAACTCTGATATGAATTTATGGGAGAACTCTGATATGAATTTATGGGAGAACTCTGACATGAATTTATGGGAGAACTCTGACATGAATTTATGGGAGAACTCTGATATGAATTTATGGGAGAACTCTGACATGAATTTATGGGAGAACTCTGATATGAATTCATGGGAAAACTCCAGGATTTCCTCAGAGCAGTTCTGATATGAATTTATTGGAGAACAAGATTTCCTCAGAGCAGTTCTGATATGAATTTATTGGAGAACAAGATTTCCTCAGAGCAGTTCTGATATGAATTTATTGGAGAACAAGATTTCCTCAGAGCAGCTTTAATATGAATTTATGGGAGAACTCTGATATGAATTTATGGGAAAACTCAAAGATTTCCACAGAGCAGTTCTGATATGAATTTATGGGAGAACTCTGATGTAAATTTATGGGAGAACTCCAAATTTTCCTCAGAGCAAATCTAATATGATTATATGGAAGGTCTCCAAGTTATCAGTAAATTTAATTCTAAAGGACTCAATTTTTTGGAATCCTAATGAGATCCCTGAACGCCACAATCTGCATTCTAAACATTATTGGTAAATATAATTGCTCATTAATGAGAAGGAAAAAACTCATTGACAAAATCAATAATGTACATGATTGAATGCAGCTGCAACCTCATCCAGCAGTCCCTCCTGATGTGAATAAACAAATCAATGTTATATAAACAACTTCCATAATTACATTTCCATAATAATGCAACTGCATATAAATTTTTGGTCTGCATATGTCAGGTCTTTTTCTCTGATGACAGAGCCAAGAAAAGGCTTTAATGCCATATTTTGGAGAGTAAAAACATGTTTCTTTGAGATTTGAGAAAAAATACCTGGGGAAAAAGCAAATTAGTAGAAAAATTGCATGAATTTTAAGACATTTTCAGAGGGGAAGACAGAACAAGAGGGCCAAGATGGCCCTAGATCGCTCACCTGAAAAAAGTATCATTCATTGCCTATACAAAACAGATTGCTTTAGAATTAAGATGATGAGGTGAAACAATGTTCAGGAATTTTCTGACCCCATCCACAAAAGATATCATCATGACAAACATTCTGCCAAAGTTTGAGGATGATTGGACCAAAAATGTTGCCCTCAGAGTATAAACAATTTTTTAAGATTTACCTACTGACCTCTTTTATCCAGCCCCACCCATTTTCAAACTGGTTTGAGATATCATCATGACAAACAATCTGACCAAGTTTGAGGAAGATTGCATCAAAACTGTGGCCTTAAGTTTGTAAACAAGATTTTTCTTAGATTTGACCTACTGACCTACTTTTTGATCCAACCTGACCCATTTTCGAAAGGGTTCAAGATATCATCAAGACAAACATTCTGACCAAGTTTGAGAAGATTGGATAAAATTGTGGCCTTATTGTAAACAAGATTTTCTAGATTTGACCTACTGACCTACTTTTTGATCCAACCTGACCCATTTTCGAAAGGTATCAAGATATCATCAAGACAAACATTCTGACCAAGTTTGAGGAAGATTGGATCAGAATTGTGGCTTCTAGTGTGTAAACAAGATTTTTCTAAGATTTGACCTACTGACCTACTTTTTGATCCAACCTGACCCATTTTCGAAAGGGTTCAAGATATCATCAAGACAAACATTCTGAGAAAGTTTGAGGAAGATTGGATCAAAATTGTGGCCTCTAGTGTGTAAACAAGATTTTCTAAGATTTGACCTACTGACCTACTTTTTGATCCAACCTGACCCATTTTCGAAAGGGTTCAAGATATCACCAAGACAAACATTCTGACCAAGTTTGAGAAAGATTGGATCAAAATTGTGGCCTCTAGTGTGTAAACATCAAATTGTTGACTGACGATGGCAGACGGACAATCAAGTATCCCAAAAGCTCACCCTGAGCATGCTCAGGTGAGCTAAAAAGGGGAATAAAGCATTGAGAATGTATATTGTATATCAACAATTTTTTTAACATTATTTTCATGGTAAATCAACAGGAATGTTTCAGTTTATCTCTTCTAATGAAATTCATAGCAGATTATTCATTCTGCTGATTTTTTTATGCAAGATTTAATTGATCAGTAGACATAGAAAAAAATTAAATCTTTCATAAGTAGTAATGCTACAAGAAAAATATTTATTTTCTTTGACCACAGCATCGAAGGAATTCCCCGGCTAACTTATTTGTTCACTTCATGCCATAAATATGCCGTGGGGAAATTATAAGGCAAGCAAAAGTTTAAATTTCAGCAGTCACTGACTTTAATATCAACCAGTGAAAACGAGCCGTAAAAATAGACTGCTCTCTGACATGGAGGCATGAAAGTCATGATATAAAGAAAAAAAAAACATTGCTGTGAAAATATTAATGATCTCTATAACTGGTTTAAATACAATGAAATGGTGTAATTTGACACACCCCTTGACAAAGACAAGTATAAAATCCCTCAGCCGCTGATAGGTAATATCCACCAATATGGTGCTGGTATCCGATGATGTGACAGTACAGTGACAGGAAATATGATCTTACAAAAAAAAAATCAAATAAGTGCTCCAATTTATTTCATGCTATT
>CM037790.1:39377213-39427213 GCA_021229015.1 Solen grandis | reverse complement strand
AAAGTCAGCAATTTCAATACTTTTGAGATTTTATTTGGTTATGCCTAACAAACCTTTTGATAATTATTGTGATGAAAACCATGTGAAATATATATGTGCATACATGCCATATTTTCAGTATGTCTCCCAGGGAGGTTTTGAAATTTTCACAGGGAGATTCGGGGTCCAGCCAGGGAGATTTTACAATATATATCAAAGAGACGTTCGTAATGAAAAAAAATAAATAAAAAAAATACACATTTGATTATCCCTTCATTAAATTCATTAACAGTTTATATTATATACTGTTTATTGCATTTAATGAAAATACCATTGAAATTTAAAAAAAAAATTTTAAATAATAATTAAATAGAAACTTAACTTTCCACAAGCACTGTTTCACATTAAATGCAACACTACCTTGTAACAGATCGGAGATCATGCCATTTACATCAAACACATTTAAATTGATACAGTATCTTTGATTTATTGAATGATTTCTGATCATATGGTTTTAATTAATGGGGATGAATAAAGATAAAGAGTTGGATCATTTTAATAATATTTTCACCTTCTGTCTGTGTTTTCTTTTTTTTTATTTTAAATTGCTTTTAGCTAAAATATTATTTAGCTTAAAATATTAATCGTGTACGGTATGGTGATATGAAGTGGTTACCCAACTCTTCCGATCAGCACATCTCATTATAGTAATTATTCAGCAGACGATATCCGTTGTTAATCAAATCAGTGTCAGTGTGAAAATTGCACTTCATTTGCAATTTACCGCTAACGGAGGTGTGCTTTCTATGATGTGTCTATATGACGAGTTTTTTAAGATTTAAATGATTGGTAAACAGCTGATCTAATTATCATTTATTGTTTACACTTCCGGTAAGTACGGATTAGCTATTCTCCGGGACCTTTTTATCCATGGTAATATATACTAAAGCAATCATTTACGTCTTTATTACGATGTACCAAATGCATTCAAACTTTACTCATTCTAGCTTTAGTATTGCCTTGATAGCTGCTAATTACCCGACGATAATTGTTTCAACTGATAGACTGGCGAGTCTGCTACCTGTCCGCATCATGCAATTTGATTGGATAAGGATGATCAAACATTGCCTGTGGCTGTGTACAGCACACTGGTCAGGATTGATATTAACACATGTTCTTACGTAATCTTCCTGATGCTGTATCATAGCTTGGTAATAAAATGGATTATACTGAGTTCAAAGGGAAACCGGTTTGATTTAAGTCAGACCGGGAGATTTTTACCTTCCGGCGGGAGATCGGGAGACAAGTCGAAATCCCGGGAGATTTAAACTCCCGTCGGGAGATATGGCATGTATGTATGTGATCAAAACAAATGTATATTAATGATATAAGAATAAATGGGGTTTTGGCCTTGAGTTTGGGTCATGGGGCCATTTACTAGGTCACCAGCTCAAATCTAAGAAAAAACCTTGTGAACAGTCTCATGGCCACTTTTTTTGCCCAGTCTCCGTGAAAAGTTTTTACTGCATGAAGTCATATAGATTAAAAAATTAGGGCACTAGGCCAAATCTTAAAGGAAACCAACTAAAGAATACTAAATAGGCCTTATATTTTGCCCATTCCACATGGAACTTGATCATCATGTTCATCTTAAACTTGGTCAATTTAGTCAATAACTAAGTCACCAAGGCAAATCTTAGAACCCCCACCCCTCCCACCCCCAACACACGGGGGATTCTAATTTTTGCCATATCTTCATGAAATGCTGTCAGAATGTTTGTTTGTTTCTAATCTTGGTTTTAAATTTGTTCTTGCTTGTCAGATGAGATTAACACTGTACTTCATATAGACTCATTTAGATGCATTTGCAAACTGGGGAGACACAGATCAGGATATCCTCTGCTTGCTCATATAATATTGAAGCTTAGATTCTACACTGTCTGTATGGCATAGAAAAATCCTTTGTTTCATATACCATTTTAAGTTTAGTTAATTAATATTCAGCAAGTCATTGATTTGTACATGAATATTCATGAGGTAAAGGGGAAAGAGAGTAGTGAATCAGAGAATTAGATTCTGGGATTAAAATGTTGGAAATAAAAATTATGCTCATTAAAATTGTCACATATTTTGAATTACATATATCAGAACTTGGTGTATAGGTGGAAATACAAGGACGAAGGCTCGGTTGACTTAGCTTAATTCAAGATATGATGTATATTAAAGTAGTGGCACCCTAATGCATGAATTTTCAAATTCTAGTTTCTTTGGTGTTTTACTGTCCTATTCTTTTTAAGAAAGCTTTTTGTTCAATATAAGAAATTTCTAACCACAGGTTCTAAAAAAATAATGACTTTTAGTTTATCTAACCCAGTATTGAAATGCTTTCGCAAATTGTGTGGTGGTATATGTATAAAAACTGCTATAAAATCATTAAATTTCCAATTTTTTTCTCATGGATTGATTTTTCATATACCAAACGGCATAATCAAATGGAAAACATTAAAAACATAATAGTGAACTTGATAAAATGTATATTTATACATTTATTTAGAAAAATTATTTAGAATAGATATATTTCAGTTTGATATTTTTTCTCCATTTATAAAATATCAACACTACAATTTCTGATAAAGTACATAATTTTTGTTCAGATTTCTCAAGACAAGCTGTTCAAAAAATATTCATATACTATATCAAACATAAAAATGTTCAATTTTATATAGGTTAACCATAAAAATATCAAGTTATGACAGTATGCATTATCTGACCCTCTATTTTTAGCCACCTGAGCACAATGTGCTCATGGTGAGCTATTAGGATCGCCCTACGTCGGTTGGCCGTTGGTGTGCGTCGTCAGCAATTTACTTTAAATGACATCTCCTCTGAAACCGCTGGATAGAATTTGGATCCATGTAGAACTCTGGTTGCCATAACAATGGAAAAAAAAATATATAAAAACTTGAAAAATCATCTCCTTCAAAACTACTGGCCAGATTTCAAAATGTTCTGGTACAGATGTTCCTTGGGTATACTTCTACCAAGATTGCAAAAATTATTCTGATCTGTAAAAAAAATGGCCACAAGGGGCGGGGCTTATTTGCCTTATATGTATATAGAGAAACCTTTAAACAACATCTCCTATGAAACCACTGGGTTGAATTTGATTAAACTTGGCAGGGATGATCCTTAGGTGAACCTTTTCAAAATTTGCTAAAACAAACTTGATCCATGTAGTTCTATGGTTGCCATGGCAATGGAAAGAACAAAATTATGAAAACTTTAAAAATCATCTCCTTCAGAATTACTGGCCAGATTTCAAAATGTTTTGGTACAGATGTTCCTTGGGTAACCATCTACCAAGATTGCTAAAATTATACAGATTCGTAAAAAACATGGCCACAAGGGGCGGAGCTAATTTGCTTTATATTTATATAGTGAAACCTTTAAACGATATTTTCTCTGAAACCGCTGGACAGAATTTGATTAAACTTGGCAGGGATGAATCCTCACAAAAGTTGCTAAAATAAACCTGATCCATGTAGAACCCTTGTTGCATTGGCAATGGAAAGAGGTGAATTATGAAAACTTTAAAACTATCAGCCAGATTTCAAAATGTTTTCGTACAGACCCTATACTCAGGTGAGCAATTTAGAGCCTCTATGGCCGTCTTGTTTAAACACAGAATATCAGGTATTGACTGCGTCTTAAGTTCTTTTCAGGTACAATGTAAGCACATACTTGAAATAATAACCATAATTATCCTATTTAGTGCCTTTTTCCATTCAATGTTTATTTAAAAACCTCACATTTTATATGAGAAGTTTTCTCAAGACAAAATTCACCACTTTGTACTGAACATAAATATATGTAAAAAAAACAAAAGATTTATTTTCTTAATAAAGCATTTCATTTCCAAGTTATTTAATACTTGGTTTTTAAGAATTAAAGGTCTAAGCATTCAATAAAAAATATCTGAAGAGTTTTATACAAAAGCTATTTGACCAAGTATGTTCAATCTTAGTACGAAACAATCAGTGTTACAATTTTTCGCTTTACATGAATTTCAAATATACAAACTTGTTTTATGTAGTTTGGTTTCATTCAAATACCTTTGCTTTTAAAATTTGCTTTTTTTATGGAAAACTTTTCAAAATACCATCAATTATCACAATTATGCATTTTGATAGATCAAGGGGAATTCCAAAAATGATGTCACCGGAAGAACTTTGGGATGGTGTTTTTCTTTCTTTTTCAAAAAATGAACAATAATTTTTTACATTTGGATAGATGAATACCAATTAAAACTATTACATATGATTAACAATGATATAAGATACCATGAATTGAACTTCTTAATGAAAAAGAATCACATTCCGAATCATGGCTTGGTTGACGAAGGATATTGGGAGTTGGGCAATCTTTGCAAACATTTGCCGAGCCCATTAGGGTTCCTCTACCTTAATCACCATGTGATATGATAATCATTTAAGTTAAAACTCTGTGTTGATGTGATCATCATTTAAGTTAATACTTTGTGTTTATTTATAATTTTGGGCCTTATAATAAGTAAAACTCTGTATTTGCCTGTAATATTATGTTTCATACAAACAGCATACTATTGTTATCAAACATACAACTGTCTTGTTTACAGAAGTACTCAAAACAGAGCTGGAATCTGCCAAAAAGGTTTATGACCAAGATACAGAAAAAATCCGGGAAACTATAGCATTTGGCCGCAGGTCTGAAGGGCCTCCAAATTTGTACTATCCAGGCAAGGAACAGTGTTTGACCAAATTTGGTATGTATCAGCCTTTACTCCTAACACTTATTCAATTCATTTTCAGCCAATTTTTATTTGGTAGGGGTGGGGGCGGGGGTATCTATGTAACATTACATCAAATTTCATTAAGGATGTTTCAGCAGGTTACCACTGATTTTAATTTTTATTTTTTCTTATTTTTTCTTTATTAGCTCACCTGAGCACAAAGTGCTCAAGGTGAGCTTTTGTGATCGCCCGGCGTCCGTCGTCGTGCGTCGTCCTTCGTGCGTTGTCCTTCGTGCGTCGTCCGTCGTCAGCAATTTGCTTTAAACGACATCTCCTCTGAAACCGCTGGACAGAATTTAATGAAACTTGGCAGGAATGTTCCTTGGGTGAGGCTCTACAAAAGTTGCTAAAATAAAGTTGATCCATGAAGAACTCTGGTTGCCATGGCAACAAAAAGAAAAAAAAATGAAAACTTTAAAAATCATCTCCTTCAAAACTACTGGCCAGATTTCAAAATAATTTGGTACAGATGTTCCTTGGGTCAACTTCTACCAAAGTTGCTAAAATTATTCCGATCCATAAAAAAACATGGCCGCCAGGGGCGGGGCTTATTTGCTTTATATGTATATAGAGAAACCTTTAAACAACATCTCCTCTGAAACCACTGGACAGAATTTGATTTAACTTGGCAGGGATGATCCTTGGGTCAACCTTCACAAAAGTTGCTAAAATAAACTTGATCCATGTAGAACTCTGGTTGCCATGGCAACAAAAAGAAAAAAAAATGAAAACTTTAAAAATCATCTACTTCAAAACTACTGGCCAGATTTTAAAATAAATTGGTACAGATGTTCCTTGGGTCAACCTCTACCAAAGTTGCTAAAATTATTCCGATCCGTAAAAGAACATGGCCGCCAGGGGCGGGGCTTATTTGCCTTATATGTATATAGAGAAACCTTTAAACAACATCTCCTCTGAAACCACTGGACAGAATTTGATTAAACTTGGCAGGGATGATCCTTGGGTCAACCTTCACAAAAGTTGCTAAAATAAACTTGATCCATGTAGAACTCTGGTTGCCATGGAAACAAAAAGAAAAAAAAATGAAAACTTTAAAAATCATCTTCTTCAAAATTACTGGCCAGATTTTAAAATAAATTGGTACAGATGTTCCTTGGGTCAACCACTACCAAAGTTGCTAAAAATATTCCGATCCGTAAAAAAACATGGTCGCCAGGGGCGGGGCTTATTTGCCTTATATGTATATAGAGAAACCTTTAAACAACATCTCCTCTGAAACCACTGGACAGAAATTGATTAAACTTGGCAGGGATGATCCTTGGGTCAACCTTCACAAAAGTTGCTAAAATAAACTTGATCCATATAGAACTCTGGTTGCCATGGCAACAAAAAGAAAAAAAAAATGAAAACTTTAAAAAGCATCATCTTCAAAACTACTGGCCAGATTTTAAAATAAATTGGTACAGATGTTCCTTGGGTCAACCTCTACCAAAGTTGCTAAAAATTTTCTGATCCGTAAAAAACATGGCCGCCAGGGGTGGGGCTTATTTGCCTTATATGTATATAGGGAAAACTTTAATCAACATTTCCTCTGAAACCACTGGACAGAATTTGATTAAACTTGGCAGGGATGATCCTTGGGTCAACCTTCACAAAAGTTCCTAAACTAAACTTGATCCATATAGAACTCTGGTTGCCATGGCAACAAAAAGAAAAAAAATATGAAAACTTTTAAAATCATCTTCTTCAAAACTACTGGCCAGATTTTAAAATAAATTGGTACAGATGTTCCTTGGGTCAACCTATTTATCTCAGGTGAGCGATTTAGGGCCATCATGGGCCTCTTGTTTATTTTTTTTAAGTTCTTTTTTTTAGTAGAATGTTAAAGGAAACCCCAAATTTTAAGGTTCGTGTATTTAAAACATGATTAAAAGTGTGCCAAATGATGAGGGTCCAGAAAATCTCATTTTAGTGTTTTTATGCAAATTTGGCTAAAATTTAAATAAAAAAGCATTTTTTACATTTTTAGAAAGCCTTTATATCAGAGGATTGAATCTGAAAAAATAAGGGAAATCTGCCCGTTGAAATTTTTTTATCAAGAAATATATATATATGAACTTTCATAGCTTTTGGGTAGTTTTATGCATACATTTGGGAAACAATGGCGATTTTTGCTCATTTTCTATTTTCCATGCATGTTTGACAGTATTTTCAGTTTTAACTTATGAAACACATAATGAGTTACAAATTGTAATGAAATATTCTGAAAATATTAGTTTTTTTTAATGCTTTGATTTTTCAACAAATTTTAGCAAAAAGTGATGTTTTACCACAAGCTAACTCTCTAAAATGAGCATGGTGACCCCCTATTTTTAATTTATATTATCTTTTTGTTAAAGTCTAAGGTACTTAGGTGCAAAAATTGTAGAAAAATCTGTCATTTAGGGGGGAAAAAAAATAAAAAAAATGCTGAAATGCCTTTAAGAAAAGGATCTCTATGATTAAGAGGTTAAAGTCAGACAGAAGGTCCATCAACAGCCAAAGGCATTACATCTTTTCCTCTAAAGTTTTTCAAGAGTTATGGCACCTTTCTGCTTAGGAAATTTGTACATTTGACTATTTTCTAAGCAAAGCAATAAAGTGAGGGTATTAATCACCTTCAGTTATAGCTGTTATGGTTCTGCTACATTTCAGACCTCATGGCCTTTCACGGAGATAACCAAGGTTTCCTAATGTTTCATTAGGGTACCTCGGTTATCCTGGTAGAGATTAAGTGGTCCAAGATGTAGCAAAGCCATTACAGAGACTTTACCTTATTATTAGCCGTCTTTTTGTTTTTAAGTTTTATTACATTAAAAGAGATGGATAGGAAAATCTGTACTGGTGTATGTACATATATATCATTTATTATTAGCTACGTATGTAAAAATGTTGTTCCCTGTTTATGAACCATATATTTCTTCTTCCCATAAGTTACCTCCCTTGCCCCTTGTATGTCCCTAGTGAGGTAAGCATTTGCCCATTTCATTATGTCACATCTCAACTTAATGTTGTCAGTCAGTGTCAGTTACATGGGTGATAATTGACTCTTTACCTCATACAAATGTGTCTTGATGCAAACAGAGCAGATTAACCAAGATCAGATGGTTCCTTCAAGCAGCTGTCTGATCAGGGTCTCCCCTGTTTGCTCATACAATATTGTAGCTCAGATTCTACACAGTCTGATCAGGGTCTCCTCTGTTTGCTCATACAATATTGTAGTTCAGATTCTACAGTCTGCATGGCAAAGAAAAAAATCCTTTGTTTTATATAAGATTTAAAAGTAAATGAATATTCATCAAGTCATAAATTTGTACATAAATATTCATGAGGTAACGGGTGAACTGTCACCTCCGATGATTGCGATTTTCTCACAGACTGAACAGGTTCAAATGCTAGTTATTCAATAAAAGTTTTTGAGACAAGAATAGTAAAACATCTCTGAATTGAGAACTGGCCCTGTGTACTAAAAAATAAAAATGGTACTTATGTATGATTTTCATACTCAGCCTCAAACTATGCCCATTAGAGTAGATAGGGATTTGAATATGATACTCAAAATTTAACCTGAGATTGTACTTAACCCTTTCCCTCATAGAGGATACCATGAAAAGACCTATGCGAACAACATAAAACCAGATCAACCTGCGAGTAACTCGCAGGCTGATCAGGTTTTATGCTGTTCACTGCTCCTCATTTGTCTGGAAATGAGGATATTGTAATTAAATTTGGTAAGGTTTAACTGTGGTTTTCTGCAGATCAGGCTTTATGTGGTACCTATTGAGTGCGTCAAAATGAGTCTATATGACGGAAAGGGTTAGACATTTTTGAGAACACAGAGCCTGATTTCAGTCTGAACTGGTTTTTCAAGAGAACTTATCCATTCAGTATAGCTCCATTATAATGCTATAAAAAGTCAATATCCTGTATTATATTGGACCACATAATGATAATGTGAAAATGCGCATTATGTCAGCTAAACAAATTACAAAAGTATTGTAGCGAGCCGGCTGATCTGGGTCAAACGGATGGGTGTGTAATGAGCAGGTTGATCTAGGTTGAGCGGATGCGTGTCTGCGTGTGTCTCTTTCTCTCTTTACCATACACGCACCTGACAATCAAGTGGCATTGGCTACTTCTCTTTCACTCAAAGTGAAATGTTTAAGTTTAAACTAAAACTGACTCCGAGCTTATATTTATGAAAAATAATAAAGGAGGGAACTCTCTATGAAGGGACGATGAAAAAACAATAATGCAAAGTTGGATTCAACTAGAGTTTTAATAATCAGAATATCTTATCTCAACAGTTTCCTAAATCTTGATCATAAATTCATAACCAAGTGAAAAAATTACATATGAAAAATTAAATCCCCAAAAAAAAGAACTCAGTTAATAATTTTACATTGGTATAAAATGATAAAGAAAGCCTAAGAAGAATAACCAAAAATCAGATCCTAACCCTAAGAAGTTTGGAATTGGAGTCCCCAAAAATCAGTGGGAGAAGCCTTATATAGTACCCACTTCCCTCACTTCCCACTACTCCCAAAACGTTCCCTAAAACTCCCTATGTTTCCCACAACGTCAAATCCCTCAAAATAATATGTGGGAATGTCAGAATCCCTCATTAAGGAAACAGTACTATGCACACTTCTAACAGTGTTTAAACAATTAACTTGAATGAATAAATATATACAAAATACATGAATACATTAATTAATCATCAATAGTAAAGACCTGAAAGTTTCCTTTTTGAAATACACAATTTTCTGACTTTAAAAATTAGCAGAAGATATAAACATGACCTTTGCCCTGTGACGTCATCATAATTTCCCACAATGCATTACGTCAGCTGTACACATTCTAAAAATACACACACTGCATATAAAGTGTACTAAGATACAAGATTTAAACATGGAAGTGATTTAACAGTTAAAAGGATTTAATTCAAAGGAAATTGGATGAACATAAAGAAGGTAATAATAAACTTATTATCAATACAATCTTTAAAAGATGACATGTTTATAAAATTTAAAAAAAAATTAAAAAAAGAAACAGTCAACTACACATGACGTTTTAAACTTTTACAATGTTTTATAATACTTATACAATAATGCAGAGCATATTTAAGAAAAATAGCTTTACCTAAGTGCAATATCTATCTTATTATTTACTGTAATAATGCTGGACATTACACGCTCTGATTTATATAAACAATACATGTACAATTTTTAACACAATGCTGGGCATTACAGTATATTTAGGGTGCAATGGTAAATGTTGTTACACTTGGTTTAATGTTATAACTGAGTGCGTTATAATGGAGTACGTTATAATGGATCTGCTTTGTTATTTTCTATTGTGAGCAGAACAAAGACTCACTTACCATGTTGCACCTGAACACATACTTAGATTGATAAGTTTTACATTGATAGGATAATTGAAAGGTTTTGACTATAAGCTCCTGGTGGAATTATCATTACTATTTGATATTGTTGATTGTTAAACTGTTGCATGACCATGTCTTCGTCATTGTTCATTTCCTGGCTTTTATTTTCTGATGATGGGGAAGGGTCCCTGATACATTATTTTAGGGAGTAAAAGCACCATTTCTTGAGTTTGGAGAAATAAAGCCCTGGGGTAATTAGCAGTTTAAGGGAAAACTGCATGAATTAAAGGACATTTTTATGCTCCCCAAAGGGAGAGCATATAGTTGCCGCTTTGTCTCTCCGTCTGTTCGTTCGTCCATCTGTCTGTCCATCAGTCAGAATTTTGTCCGGGGCAAGACACAAAAACTGTAAGAGGTATCAACATGAAATTTCATAGGTAGATAGATCTCAATGAGAAGTACAGTCACTCTGGTGGAGTTCCAAATTTAAAGTTGGTACATAAAATGCTTTTCTTGAATATGAATTTCATAAAATGGACATTTAGAATATTCAGTGTATATGTACAACTATATTTTGTATTCCATAAAAAGGTGTTTTATGATTTTTTTCATTCTTTTCCACTAATTTTATATTTGTGTGATTCTTTTAGAATTGCAGCTTCCAGGACGATATATAAAACCAGACAATAGTGAGTGTGTTGGATTGAACACTGACTTGCAAATGTTGCAAACATTTTGTTGTTGTCTTATTTTCAGTTTTTCTAATAGTTGCATATCTTTTTTTTTGTTTTTAAAACATAACCCAGAGTTTTGTTTTTATTTTAACAAAGAGCATTTTATTGTAAGCAGCATTTTTCATATGTACTGCTTTTTCATTTGAAAATGTATGTTTCTAGTTGTAGAAATGTCCTTACCCGAGTCTGACTAAATACACGTCATCTGTACACTATGCTATGATGATTGTGTACATTAGTCTGAGTGGTTCTACCCTCTACAATCAAAAATAATATATATGTTTTCCTTGAAATTGAGATAAAAAAAATTTGCAATTTGGAACACGACCCAATATCTGCCGTCAAAACAGGCAAAAAAAAAAAGCATTATGAACTAAAGAATAAATCATTCCTGTGTGAGAACTTAACTGTCTTTAATGGTGTGATTTCTAACTATGGTATGCATTTGAAACCTAATGCATTTGGAGATACTTAAGTTCTTGCTGTGTTTTCTCGTTGTTTTTTTCTCACCAAATTTACTCTCAAATCAGAGGGAAATACTTTCAGGAATTATGGGTGTAGCTAGGCATATAATGAATAAATTTGTATTTATTCAATCAATTTCAGATATTCTTTTATTTTTTTTCCTTGTTTATTTGCTTTAGCTAAATGAGTTTTTGTTTCAATAGATTAGTCATATACTAAATAGCTCAGTTTAAAACATATTATAGGGTAAAGACATACATTTTTTTTACTATATAGACAAAGAAGAAAAATTAAAACTAGCCATGGGAGTTTTCTTAAACTTTGTATGATGATAGAGAATTACACTAGAAACAAATTTATGGGAAAAAAATTGGAGGTCACCATTTTACTTTTTGAGTTATCTGCCCCTGAAAGTGAGTTTTTTGCTCTTTTTGTCATAACTCAAAATCATGCAAAGTTTAAGGAAATTGCCATAGCTAGTTTTAATTTTCCTTTTTTTTTCTATATAGTAAAAAAAAACTGTATTGGGCACATATGCCTTTAAAGAGTTATTTGTTATTCATTAAGTGCACAATTAATAGATAACAAGTAGAATGGTATCTTCCTCAGTCATGTACTCAAACCATAAAATGTTATCATATACTCATGTACCATTTTGTAAATTACATAAAACATTTACACATTCCTTAGCTAAAACAAATTTATCAAACTTTTCTTGCATATCAATATTGGACAGGATTTTCCATGGTTTTAAGGGTGCTAGGCTTACTTATCTGGCACCACCTGATCCAGAAAGGTCACATGCTATGATATCATTTCTTTCTGAACCAGTCAGAGAAACTCCCAGTAAATTACTACACTACCATGAAGAAATAGTTCAAAGTATGTGCTCAAATTTTAAGGTTATGGTTTGCAAACTAATAATAATGATGTAAACATTTGAACAGTTTAAGATTTGCAAGGAATAAATATCAGGCATGTTTTTGTAGAAAAGAACATCCACAAAGCCTTGTTAGGAAGCAAGTAGTTTCTGTTCATACCGGAATACATGGAATGTTTCATATATTAAGGACTCATTTTAATGCATTGCTAAACAGAGAGGACCCAGATCAGACAGCTCCTTTAGAAACTGTCTGATCAGGGTCTCCTCTGTTTGCTCATACAATATTGTAGCTTAGATTCTACACAGTCTGCACATCTACCATTTTAAGTTTATATCCACCAACTTGATAAAGTAATTAATTTGTACATGAATATTCATGAGGTTAACTTTTAAACACTCTGGATGCAAAAAACAAAACAAAGAAACTCCCAAGCCTTTATTTTGCAGTCTGTGTTTGCTTGAATGATGATACCTGTATATATTTGTTTTCACAAAGAAAGAATTAGCCGTATCCTAGCTAGAATTTATATTTGCTGAATAGGAATAAAATTACTTTGATCAATGCAAAAACAGGGTTTATGGTGAAATAAAATAGTCCCTTAGATCTATCTTTTCAGAAAACTGTCGAGGAAAAGTATATGTTTATTGCTATCATATTTTTTAATATCAGTAATTGAGAGAGAGAGAGAGAGAGAGAGAGAGGGGTTATTTTGTTATGACTTTTGCATAGATTGCATATTTGTTGTGTAAGTTTTGCTTTCCCAACCCCCTCAGAATTTTCTTTACTATTTACTGCTTTATTGTAATAAAGAATAAATAGAAGTGTTACTAAATATATCTAAAATTATTGGACCTCTGATAAGTAGATGAAATATCAAAAATGAAGCCTACTAATAGGAATTAATTTATAACAGCTTTAAGAATTATCACATGTAATTATGATTAATTATGATTTAATTAGATTATGTTAAGTAGAGTACTTATACACTTAAATGATGTGCAAGATTTCAAGATAGAGATGACTATTTCCAAAATATTTCTAAATCTATTTTAAAGATGCCATTTGTACCGATATACTCACATATTTCCAGGAGCTGTCTGATCAGGGTCACCTCTGATTGCTCATACAATAATGTAGCTCAGATTCTACAGTCTAATCAGCATGTTAGTGAATCGCAAGATGGACTGGTTTCATACAGATTGAAAAGGTTATTTTTATGCTTTTAATGGAATATTAAACATTCATTTAGTGATAGATTAACATTGTTGTTGTTATCTGTATTTTCAGATACCAGAGACTTGGGTAACAGCTTCCTGAGAGACAGGTATGTTCTTTTCAAACCAGCTTAGGGCTTAGGCATAACTCTGAGATCAGTTTCTGGAGCTTTGCATGTTTGTTTATCGGATTTAACGTCCCACAGATAATGTTTTAAGTCATTTGGAGACAATGTCTACTTGAGACAGATATAGTGCTGCCACTTTGCATGTGATAAAACAAACATGGCTTAAAAGTATTTTGAATTTAAATTTTTTTAAATTTACCGAGTGCACATGCTCTCATTTGCACTTGTAAATAAACTTGCATATAATACATCTTGCAGTTGAAATCAAGGTCAAAACACAACAACAATAATTTTAATCTTTTCACTTGGTCTTGCTTTCAGTCCTCTATATGCCACGGAAGATGACGCCTGCAATGCTCGCAGACTGAAGAAGTCTGTGACTCTCTACACCACATTTGACTGGTCTAAAGTTCCACGGCTTGAGGAGAGACGACAGACCGACGAGACGTTTGACTCCCCGGAAATTGTGACCCATGTCTACAGATAAGCATTGACTGCTCGTACAACACTGTGCTTTGAAATGCAGCAGTTTTGTGATGATAATTTTTCTTTTTAATGAATATAAACATAAAAATTATAATCCAACATTTAAGTATTATATGTACAGGAAACTTTGCTATGAAATCCCTTATATCTTTTTAATGGATTTCCAAGGTTGTTATTTTGGGAGTTTTTGCTGCGTAAAAATGCCCAATATATTTGTTATTTACATTATACTGTGATCAAATGTTATTTGTATTGAATTTCATGAAATCAAACTTGTATTATATTCATTTTTCTATTTTATTACAGTATTGAAATACATGTTTTTGATGGAAGTATTCCATATGTATACATTTCTATGCATTATATGTGAATAAGCAGTGCTTTGTGTAATAGCCTGTAGATGGTCTTGAATACTGCTGTTTTAATTGCTTCCCTTTTATAAGTTATCGTTTCATAATTGATGTAAAATAAATAATGTTAACTTGCTACCTGCTGCATTTGACATATACAAAGTAAAGGGAATTTGGCTTTGTAATAACCTATAATGTGCAATCAATGTATGCGTTTGTTGCCTTAAGAATCTGGCTCCATTTCCACCAACGATTCACTGACAGAAGTTCTAACCATTTTAAATTTATGACATATCTCATAACCTTGGGAATTGTAAGAATAAAATTCATATCATTTTCTGGTATGTGAAAGGTGAACAATATGTGCAAAATTTCATTGAAAGTGGTTGTGAATTACAATGGTAATAAGCTATGATGTAAAGTCTTAGGTCGAAACAGATGATTTAAAAAGTTATCGGTTTAGAACTTTCCGTCATTGTATACTGTAGTGTACTTAGCACTATGTAATCCTTAAAATCTGAAATAAGACTGGAACATGTTCCAAAACTCTTCTTTTTTTTTTCTTTTTACAAAATATTGAAGCAAATGGTTATGTTGACATTGTTACCACATTTAAGAAATGCAACATCTAAATATTTCTATTATGGACACATGTGATGAAATACTAAGCACTGTTGGCTGGAATGGGGTCAGCTTGTTTAATGTTGTTGTTTAATCATTTTGTTTTACAGAATTTATATATGTTAATTGTTAGAGTTTAAAATATTACAGAAGTAAGTTTTTATATACGATTTACAAAGCATATTTTTATTTATTTTTTTTGCATTGGGGATTAAGGAATCACACTTCACGTGTGATGAAATACTGAGTACTAATGATTGAAATGGGGTCAGCTTTTTCAATGTTGTTGTTTAATCATTTTATATATGTTAATTGTTGGTCTAAAATGATACAGAAATTATTTTTTTATATATGATTAAAGCATATTTTTTTATATATTTTCTTTTAATTAGGGATAAAGGAATCACACTTGTCATGTCCCATCCTACACTTGAGGTAAAATACCTACATTTCGGACCACTTAACCTCTACCAAGATATCCAAGGTACCCTAATGAAACATTAGGACACCTTGGTTATCTCCGTGAAAGGCCATGAGGTCCGCAATGTAGCAGAACTGTTACAGGTATCTTTCCTTAAGTTCATTGCAGGGTTATTAATCACCTTGAGTTATCATTCTAATTTATCCACGAAAACTTTTTTTAGCAAATCTCATTTTTTCTTGGAATCAAATCCTTGAATCTACACACAAAAAAAAACATTTGATACAAAATTGATGAAATTTCATGCCTACATGAAATAATGCTTTTACAGTACATGTATGTGGCCAAGTACAATTTTACAATTTGGAAGAGGGAGGTGTACACTGCCGGACAACTGCCATGTTCTTCCTACTCTGTTAGGCTTTTCAATCTGTAATAACATATTTCTAGAAGTCCTCTATTATATTTCAAATCTCTATTTCAGATATTCCTGAACTTGAAATTCTTAAGATTAAAAACTCCTTTAAAAAATAAAAATTGCATGCATTTTAGTTCTAGCATGTTCTTACAAAAAATGGTTTTCCCTACAAATTTTCATTATTTTGGTGAAAGATTTTCTGATTTTTAAGTTCAGAAAAATAAAACAAGATCTTACATTAATGTTATTTTATTTTTGATATTTTTTTTCTGTTTTTCAAATTTTGTTCTTTCTTTTATTTGATGCAAGGGAGGCAACTAAAATAATTTTATACACGTCCATGTGGTTGTTATCTCCTATTTGGCGCTCTTAAGTAATGCAATGAGTTGTATCTTGCTTTATTAGAACGATAAATAACGCAAAACAAAAAAACATATTCCCATTCTAGCAAATTTGTGTGGTATTATGAAAGGCAGTCCTGCTTTTTTATGCATCTTTTTAACATTCTTTACATTTTAAAAAGTAATAACAGTATAACCATGTATTATTACCGCAAGTAACAGTTTTTTCAGTTCCCGTCATGTTAGCCAATTTTTTTTTTTTTCGGTTTAGGTTTTTTTTAATCATCAATAGCTAATTGTTCCAACAGAACTACCTGTCTTGCATGTCAACAAAGTAAACCATTATAGGATTTTTTTTTCTTTTTAAGTTTCAAAGAGCAAACAGTTTTGCACTTATTCAGTATTAGTAGAAAATTTTAATGCATGTTTATCTTGAATGATAATTTTTTATCATTTAACTTACCGGCAATGCCCTTTTAATTGTGCTAGGTGGGGTAAAAACTTTTCCAAAGATATATATTAAACAGTATTCTTTTAACCATTGAAAAAACAATTACCTGCTGTATATGTTTATCCAGTTTTAAGTAGAGTATAATGCATTCATTGCCTATTAAATTTTATTATCAGACTCTTTTCTCTTTTTCTTTTTCCTCCAATCTTACATATAGTATTTAATTCAGTTCATGCCTGAAAATATTTGTTTACTTGTGATTTGTGTCTTGACAGTATTTCAGTACTGGTCCTTTTCACTACAAAGGACATAATGCTGTCTCACTGTGGCAAGGTTCCAGGCAAGTTGCACACACAAATAGTTTCAATGTGTTTTGTAGTCCGGTTCCCAGTCGTCCTCAAGGTTACAGATAACATAGTGTAAGGGTAAGGTATCCCAGCCAATAACCAGATTACAAAACACATTGAAACTATTTATGTGTGCAACTCGCCTCTGACACTAGGCATTCCAGACCTGGAATTACCCTTGTATGTCTAGCATCATGCAATGGAAACCCCTCCTATGCCTAGTACCGAGGCATTATTTCCCCATCCATGACAAGGTCACAATCAACATCACTGAAGATCCAAAGGTGATGGGTTTGAATCCCAGCAAGAACCTTCATGGCCTTCCCGGTCACTGATCCAGCCCAGGAACTTTCAGGACAGATTTGTATAAGATTTAGAATTTATTTCCCAATACAGTATATATATATATATATATATATATATATATATATCACTAAAAAAAAAACGAAAAAAAACAACAAAAAACGGTGTGGAAATAAAAAAGGCGAAACTCGTATTTTGTTCAACAAATAGTAGCAAGTAGCTGTTTATTGTTAACTATTTTACACAATGCCGACACACCTATTGTACAGTCATGGTAAATATTGACCAGCATGTGTGGTACATACAGAAAACAGGATCTGTCATATACAGCACAGGAGTCCTGATTATCAGAAATTAATTGCTAATTGATATTAAAAAAAAAAAAAAAAAAAAAAAACTCTTAAAAATTTGAATGTAAAGAGATGCTTCCCATCTCCAACATGGGTAAACTGTACAAAAATAACCCATTAGGCTAAGAAAAGAAAATATATCGATCAGTTCCTTAATTACCTATGATATTTTTTTCAGAATTCATTTTAGTTTTACAGTGATACTACTGGGATTTGAACCCACAGCAGTGAGGGTCTGGGTGAGAGCAAGTCAGCAATAATAATCATTCAGCCATGAAGGCCAATGCCATTTTAAATTTTTCTGGTTTCCTTTGTTTTCATCTGAACATTTTTTATGTACTACCTATTAAAAATGACTACAACAAAGGTATAAAAATACAAGATTTGCTCTCTTCCATTTAAAAAAAACAACAGAGAAAACAAAAGATCTAATAAAAAGAAGAACAAAACATTTGTGCCCACAAAAAAATCCATTCAGTACAAACTAATTACCTTAACATTTTAAATTGCAACAAGTTCTATTTTCACAAAATGCCAAAATTTCTCTCAAACTTTTTTTTTTTTTTTTTTATTACCTTTAATTAGAACTGAGATTAATATAAGTATATACATGTACTCAAGACAAATTCTCAACACAAAATTTGGAGTATAAAAATTATCTACCCTGCAAACTTTTATGCAGGGAATTTCTTTTTTATTCTAGAAATTTTGTTAGTTTCTTCACAATTTCTTACTGCTAATGCATTTTAACTGTGTCTACACAATCAGGTCTGCATTTCACAATATCTCCCACTGAAATTTCCCTCAACTCAAAATTAAGAAGACTTAGAACTCCCAAATTACTGACTCAAGGAAAAGAAATTGAACATACTTGCTATAATTAGCATGCTCTTACAAGAAAGTTTACAAAATTTTCATATTTGTGACTTTTGAGTAGAGGAAAATTTTGATTGTGATGTTTCAAACACAGACCTGAATAAGATAGAATCCTTGGGATCACACTGTGGACAGTATACTCAAAGAAACAAGATAACAACTGCAAAAATGGTGCAAAATTTTGAGTACCTCAACTTAAAGGAAAATAAAGAAGTACTTTCATCGGAGAATTACAAATGTGTAAGGGAGAATAAAATAAAAATTGAACAAAATGTTTAAATATTGATAAAAATAGGCAGGCATATTAAGGTTACTTTCTTTCAGAAAGAAGCAAAAGAGACTTCATGCTTCAAATTACGAACAAAAATAAGCCTCAATGTTTCTCTAGTACATGTTTACAAAACAAAAATTAATGCATTATAACTTTTTTCCATAAATCTCAACAACTTCATTCTAGACTTATTCAGCACTCGAGCATAATTGTCCCCCCCCCCCCCAACACCACTTCACTGAATTACCTTGAAATATTACAGTGATGACTCATAAGCCAAATATTTAAGGATAAGGCAAGATATTCCTACGAAAAGAACACATAATCACACATATCACTGCCAGACAACCACAAATGACTTGTTCCGTTTTTTTCCATAGATTGCCTGTGGGATTATTAGTTTACATTTGTTTATAAATATTCATTCGAAAAGAAGCCTTCCTCTTTGTTGCCTCATGAAATAGTGGGGATTTTTTAACTAGTGGAAACTTTTGTTCTTTAAGCAACCTTTGGCAATGTGCGTTGATTTTTTTGGTTAGCATGCGATAATTTTAAATAAGCAAATCACAGGTTACTAGATGTGTATTTCTAATCATTACTTCATATCGACACAATGGCAAAAACAGCAGACCCTGATCGAACAGCTTCTTTTCAGCAGTCTGATCAGGTTCTCCTCTGTTTGTTCATACAATATTGAAATCCAGATCCTTCAGTCTGCAAGGCAAAGAAAAATTAATTGATTTAGATGCCATTTAAATTTCAGTCAATTAATATTCATCAAGTTATAATTTGTTGATGAATATTCATGAGGTAAAGGGTTAAAATGACAGTGTCCCATGGCTGACAGACAGAGTGGAAAGTAACAGGCAGTTGTGGGTATCTGACAATGCACACATACATGCTCAAAGAACAACAAAGTGGCTAAAATTAACCTGGCAAATAACAGTTATTCATTATTCATTTCAAACAATAATAAAATGATGACAAATCGAGAGAGAGAGACAGAGAGAGAATATTTTCAATGTGTCAGCTATCATTGAATACTTAAATTCAGGATGCCAGAAGCAATATGAACAAGGCTCTGCCAGGTTTCATATTGTTTCTGACAGAAGGGTTTTTAATCTATGCAAATATATGATTCCATTTTTCACAACCATACATATTATCTAAAGATTTGGCTATGTCAGTGATGGAACTTTGGACACTGTGATTAGAAATCATAACTTCCTGTCATTATGTAATCATTGCTTTATACAACATACAAAGCCTAATCAGACCAATTTGGTCATACACTCTCATTTAAACTAAGATACTATAAATTGTTTTTGATAAGATTTTTGGGATTAATGTGTGTATGGACATCTTAGACCCTTTCCTTGTTCTAGGCAATTTCTTTTCAAGACAATGAAAAAAAAAAGAAGAATGGAAAAATATTGACTTTAGTAACCTTAAACAGAACAAAGACATATAAGCTATGTGTTACACTAAAAATATACAAAAAGATCCAAACAATTTCACAAACTGTAAAAAATATATGATGCAAAATTTATTTGTTCCTTCGAGAATTTACAGGAAAAAAAAAAAAACACCAAAAAAACAAACAACAAAAAACTTTCTTTACAGTTAAAAAAAGAAAAGAAAGTGCATAATTCTACTGTGATAGGTTATCGTTAGCAGGACTAATATTCAATATCAAAACTTACATAAAACAACAAACTGGATACCTATTTAAATCACAAATCTCAACAACACTTTATCTGACAAAGTATTAAAAAATGATTATGTGCAAATAATGAACAATGATGATAATGTGCAATTTCAAATGACGCTTAAGAAATAACTTGTTATTCTTAAAACTGTGTACTGTACCCTTCATTGTTAAAAATGTATACATCTAGCAAATTGAGGTTGTTGTTTTTTTTCAAAAATGTATCATTAAACATTATAAATCAATATCTAAAATATCCTGAAAAGCATCTTTAAAACAACTTTTGATTCTCACACAAAATGTTCCAAACTGTGCAACATTTTCTTTTGATAACACTACAAATTAAGAATACCGTAGAAATTGTCTCACAAAATACAAGAGCACCGCATGCAGATGCCAACACTCATCTGATTTTTATCAATTATAGATAATTTTGGTCAAAATGGACCTAAGAGTTATGGCCCTTGAAGAGAATGTAGCCCCTGTGATAGTGATCAAGTATGTTAAGTTTGATGACAGTAGGTTTAACAAATAAAAAGTTATGACCAAGGTTTAAGTTTTTTCATGACAACTATGTTGCTGTGGACAATACCAGAAAGATGAAAATACCTCAACTTTTTCTTTGAATCAGTCAAGCTAAAAATGAGAAAATCAGTTCATCACCTTTTACTAAAAAAATGCAAGGAGAGTCATCAAAAATAGAAAGCAAAACTCCATGTGATCTGTATGCATAGAAATATATTTGAGGAGAAAAAAAAGATGTTTGAACTATGTTTGAGGGGAAAATATGTTTGAGGGGGAAAAAATGATGTTTGAAATATGTTTGAGGGGAAAAAATGATGTTTGGAACTTGTGGCCCATGTTACTTAACACAAAACAATGAACATCAAAAATGAAGGACAATACAGAATGTCCATCAAATGTCTGGTATTAGATTTACACAAAGCCTTTCTATCACACAGACTACAGCATGGGGATCTGTATCATCAGATGCTCAATGACCAAACCATAGCAATCACTGTGAAAACTGTATCTGGACCAAAGATCACACACCAGCCTATCAATATCCAATAGTAATAAAAGCATTTAAGGCTTTTTTTCAAACTGACCATAAATTCTGTATTCCACAAAAAAAAATCAAAAGGGTGCTAAAAATATCAGAATAGGTTTATCAAATTGAATTTTTCAGTTCATGAAATAAATAACTCCTTTATTTCCGGGGATTGGAAAAACAACAATATCATAAGTTTATTTTTCATTTCTCAGAAGACCACAAACCAAGCAGGTTAGTATAGATGACCTTGATAAAAACATTTTACAAACCAACCTAACATTACTTGCCCCCACTTGCCTACCTCTCAAAGCAGTTGTATCAAAATACATGCACAACATCCCACAGCTTTAGATATCCAGCCATGGGGCAATCACAATTTTTAAGTAATGCCAATACAATAAACATATAAATGCCATTTTATTCATGCTTTTACAAAATGATGGTTCCATATAAACATGCTTAGGTCAAACATGCAATTCTCAATCAAATTCTATTCTCTAGCATCTCTCATATTTTGTCTTTAAAAGTGCTTCCATTTAAATTCACTATCATACAAAAAAATGACAAACCATCCCTGACCTTTCCAAGGTCAAAGGTCAGGGTCACAACCACAGTATCTGTATTTAAAATGCAGTATGGAAGTATGTTTGTACCATCCCACATTACCAGCGACCTGCAACTGACAGCTGGTCTGAACAAATTTGTGGTGATTTTATCTGCAAGACACGAGTTCATATGGCATCAAAAGTATGTGGTAGTGACAAGATGGCTTCATGTCTCATTTTGCAGATGATTATGATAATAACTGACCCCATCTGTGACTAACAACTGCAGATAGTTATTTGTTTTGCTATATGAAATAAATAACCTCATCTGTTATATGATATAAATGACCCAATATGTGGCTGGCAAATGCAGACATGGTGTTGCCATATGAAATAAATAAACTGATCTGTGGTCAGCAATTGCAAATAGGCAATTGATCTCATTTGTAGTTGACAACTGCAGACAATTACTGTGTGGCCAGTGATTATAATTGACCCAATCTGTGACTATGGTGTTGCCATATGAAATAAATGACCAAATCTGTGGTTGTCAATTGCAGATTGGCAATTATTGACCCCTATCCATGCCTTGAAGGTGCAGATATGGTGAGGTCTTCTGAAATATTTGACACAATCCAATGTTGACAACTGATGATAAGGTCCTTTTGACAGGATGGACTCAAACTAAGTTTGGTGACAAGAATGATCATAACATCTCTGGTTGTTGACCCATCTGTGGTTGGTGATGCTGGGATTGGCTTGTGGTCTTATTGGCAACTCATGACACCTCATGTGCAACTAATCCACACCAGGATTTGTGACAGAATCAGCTGGTACTGGAACTTCGGTTATTACTGATGCTGTCTGAAATATGAAAAAACAAAATATTTATTTGGTGTCTTAATGAATAAGCAAATACTTATCAAAGATGAAGAAATACGGTGGATCACAATGAAAAATAAAATTTCTTCAGAATGTGAATAGGGAGATGAGAGTGGGAATGGAAAATGTAGTGTTGGACTCTAAAGGAAATACATAAATTGTCTTTCTGACTCCTTCACATCAGTGAAAATACATCTGATATACCAGGTAATTAATTAAATTAATCATTTTATGTCTAAACTTTCAACTAGACTTCTTCACCTTGAAAGTAAAAAATTATCTAAACATTAGCTGAGCATGGTGGCATAAAAGTGATATTGAAGATATTTTATATCATGTGCACACACGATAACCAATGTGTTCACACACAGAAGCTATTGTGTGCACACGCAGGAACTACTGCGTGAGAATGCTGTAGCTATCAAGAATTCACTTGAAGGTTACTACATGCGAACATGATATTTAATGCTTTCGAACACAGTGCTTACTGCCTTTGCACGCTATATAAATATGTTTAATGTCACTGTAAGCTTAGAGACCTTAGAGTCGAGCACTAAAAAGTAGCAAATTTAACCCATTAGCAATTTACCTCATAGCCGCTGTGAGATGACCTGTATGTCTAGCATATAACAAGGACAGCCAACAAGTACAGTCACTTGAAGACTGAACAAGTCTGTATTTACATAAAGAATCTCAACTGAACATACCTGTATTTTCATAAAGAATCTCAACTGAACATGCCTGTATTTTCATAAAGAATCTCAACTGAACATGCCTGTATTTTCATAAAGAATCTCAACTGAACATGCCTGTATTTTCATAAAGAATCTCAACTGAACATGCCTGTATTTTCATAAAGAATCTCAACTGAACATACCTGTATTTTCATAAAGAATCTGACCTGAACATACCTGTATTTTCATAAAGAATCTGACCTGAACATGCCTGTATTTTCATAAAGAATCTCAACTGAACATACCTGTATTTTCATAAAGAATCTCAACTGAACATGCCTGTATTTTCATAAAGAATCTGACCTGAACATACCTGTATTTTCATAAAGAATCTCAACTGAACATACCTGTATTTTCATAAAGAATCTCAACTGAACATACCTGTATTTTCATAAAGAATCTCAACTGAACATGCCTGTATTTTCATAAAGAATCAACTGAACATACCTGTATTTTCATAAAGAATCTCAACTGAACATACCTGTATTTTCATAAAGAATCTCAACTGAACATGCCTGTATTTTCATAAAGAATCTCACAATATCTAATCTCGAGGTCATTGAATAAGAGTATAACAAATTTTATAATGTAGATGTAAGGAAAATCTCTAGTGAAAATGTTTTATGAAACTGGGGTCATGAAAATTTCAATTATGCAGCTCATAATATCTGTACAGTGAGAAGGCAATACTGTAAAATCATTATTTTTTTGTTGACATTAAGTTTCACTGAAACTGTAATACGGTATTTTCATGGGCACATACATGCATATTTGTAGATCAATGTTCAAGAAAGCTTGATGTCTATTTATCCCTAAGTTTTTGTGGGGATAAATTTTTTGTAAATCAAACTATCCACTAAATCCATAACATTTAGTCCATCATAAAAGTAAATGATTATATTGTATTGCAAAAAGAATAACCAATAAAATTATACAGTACTGCAAAAAGAATACCCAATAAAATTATACAGTACTACAAAGAGAATACCCAATAAAATTATACAGTACAGCAAAAAGAATACCCAATAAAATTATACAGTACTGCAATAAAATCTGTGAATACTGTTAAACAAATAGTAGACCGAAGCCTCCCTAAAGTGCAGGAATAAACACTTTGGGTTGGTTCTTGACAAGGGACACAGTCATGCTTTGTATCAACACAAATGAAAATCAAACTCATGCATAAACAAATAAATAGACAATCTGACAAAACTGTACAGAGCTTAAACATTAGTAAACAATATAGAAAAGAAAGGTAGAGCAACATGTTAACCTGCAAAATGAACGTTAACAGAATTCTCCCTTCATAGATATAAATGAAACATGTTTTATCTTTCAGTTTGAAACAGCAAAATGTTATGAATCTGGGAGCTATATACTTCTATATACTTCTTTTTTAATGTTTTATGAATGTAAAAGTTTTGTTAAATAAAAATCAAATCAGATATCATTTAGCTTTATCTAGTTGTTGTTTTCCAGTTTACTGTCACTGAGACAGTATTTCAGTCATAAAATGACTTCCAATTAGTTAGATGTTTTGTTAATTAACATTCATTAAGTCATAAATTTTCACACAAGGTCGTTTTATCTGAGAAACCCCTGAAAAGATGAATATAACCTATTGTTGTTGTATTGGGGTTTACGGTCGCTGCGATAGTATTTCAATCATATAGCGACGTCCAGCTAATTACAGGTGGAGGAAGACCCCAAGTTCACAGAGGTACCCGGGTAGAACCACCGACCTACTGCAAGCCAAAATATAACCTATATCTTATAAGATTGCTGAAATAAAGCCTGCATGCCAACCTTTAATCAAGCACCGATATAGATGCCCATGCAACAAAAAGGGAGATCATTTCTCTATCTCTGCTTCACATAATCAAGCAAATACTAAATAAAACATGACAAACTCCATGCATCAAACAGTGAACAGACTGAACAACTTTACCCACCCCATATGGACTGAAATTGTGCACATCACCAGCAATATCTGAGATGCTGGATTCTCTCCATGCAGCTAGTTTAGCAGTAAAATCTGCCTGATTTTGCTCATCATGCTTTCCAAAACCAATATGTTCAGGCCCTGAAGTAGTCACATGTTCAAGCCCAGGTTCAAGCCCTGATGTACCCGCATGTTCAAGCCCTGAAGTAGTCACATGTTCAAGCCCAGGTTCAAGCCCTGATGTACCCACATGTTCAAGCCCTGAAGTAGTCACATGTTCAAGCCCAGGTTCAAGCCCTGATGTACCCACATGTTCAAGACCTGATGTAACCACATGTTCAAATCCTGATGTATCCACATGTTCAAACCCTGATGTACCCACATGTTTAAGCCCTGATGTATCCATGTGTTCAAGCTCAGATCTGAGAGCTTTTGTCATCCCCTCAAAAGTTGTTGTACCAGTATGATGGTGATATTCTTCCCCACTCTGAAGGGCAAAATCTAGTAATTTAACACTTGGTGTGTTTTGTTCAGGACTATTCAGTAGTTGCTGCATGTCCTTTGCCCCAAAGTCATGCTGGAATGTATTACTTCTGGACATACGAAAATCATAATGAGCCGATAGCTCCTGCCCTGTAGCTTCCATAACTTGTGAAGGATATTGAAAACCATGGCTTGCAGCAGGCAGTGGGAAACAATCCTGCTCAGAATGAAGTGGGACAGGAGTGTTACCGTACACATCTTGCAGCTCAAGTATGTCATTCTCTATCTGTTCAAAGTCCGGATCATTCAGGTTCTGATTCAAACCGGTTTCATTATTCAAACCGGACGGAAACTGATTGGGAGAGAAGTCCGGAAGAAGGGTGTCATTTTCACTTCCATGATCTAACCAAAAACCACAGTCTGAGAGATCTAATCTACGATCCAGATCATTGGAACCAAGACTCCTTGGTGACCAAGCAACTGGCTTCATGTCATCCTGGGTTGCTAGGCAGCTATCACTAGCAGTGGAAAAGACTGAACAACTATTTGTTGGTCTGTTTCTAGAACACATCACCACTCTATCGCTACATGTCCTTGGTACATGATATACCTGCATCCTTTTTGGGATCGGCGCATCTTCACGCTTCACCAATTTTCTAGGCAGACATTCTTTCTGTCTTTCTCTCCTTTTGTAAGTGGGAGTAAGATGAGAGGAATTTTCACAGAGGATTATTTTGGGGAAAGTATACGCCTGTTTAGCAGTCTGTGTCACATTATTAGCTTCTGGCTGCATAGCTTCAGCATGTTTTGCAGTCTGTGTAACACCATCTGTCTTTCTATCATAGGTCCTCCTCATCGTAAAAATACCCCTCCCCATGGCTTCATTCCTTAGAGATTCACAATCTTTTCTGAGAGTTTTTACATTCTCCGATGCTGTCCTGTCTGGATGTGATCTTTTAGGTCTGCCTCTACGCACTTCTTGAAAGTTACTTGTATGTGATGGAAATAAAAGCTGCTTCGCCGAATGAACAGTATCAGTCAAATCTAACTGGTTTCTAAAACAGATTCTCTGGTTACCCCCTACATCAGGATGATGGTCACTAAATTCACCTGAGGAAACCAGTCCTTTATGGCTACTGCTGTCGTCGGACTTCATCCTTAAAACCTGAATCTCTGGGTATCTCAACTCATAAAGTCTCTCTTCTTGTCCCTTGACTAGACTTTCCTCCAAATTTGCACTTATTTTGTCATAATCCAGCGGAAGACTTCTTTTAACAAGTGAACCACCAATCTTTAGGGCAGGTGCTCCAACTTGCAGCTCCCCCATGTGTTCTTGGGGCAAAAGTTTACCAACAATTTTCTGTCTCCCTACAGGAAGATCACCAAAACCATGACTTTTCTTGCCCTCTAAACCTTCCCTTAATCTCCTAATAATGCAACCCCCTTCTGAGGACGTCACATTCTCTTGTACATTCATACTATTATCCCCATCAGCTATTAGAATTCTTTCTTCATCTAGTGTGTTAGATGGATTACAAGAAGCCTTGTAGTATGCATTCTAATCCCCTCCTTAACTCCTTTATCTTGTGTTGGTTTATCAAGCATTCCTTCTGTAGCATTATTCTCTCTGTATAACACTGCTTTCTCATCAGCTGGATGTGAACTAACATATCCTGACATCTTCCACGGATATATGACATTATTTTCTTCATGCCCAGCACTTTGATTACTTACACACTCTATCCCCCCTTTTTTCATTATAATTTTTGATAGATGTGGCCTTTTAGCCAATGAAACCCTATTACTACAACCTCTGCTGGTGGCATCTCTATAACTCTGATTTACTTTCCTACATGAATCCACACCTCTATGAACACTGACAACCCTAGACAGAACAGATCTGTCATTCCTGTCAGTAGCTGCCTTAAAGATAGCTGCAAAGAGGTCACTTTCCTTTCTCCATAAATCTATAAAGGATGGTTTGTTCTTTTGAATACCTATATCTTGTATCATCCCGCCAGCACAAGAATTCTTTACGTTTTCTGATCCTCCTGGAGTTTGGTAACTTAGAGTTTGTTTGATTTCAGGTATTGCAGTAGCCTGCATGTTATAATCAAGCAGCGTTTTACTTGTACTCCGAGTGTTTTCAGTAGTGTGTTCAGGATCATGATACTCAAAAGGAGTGTGAAATCCACCTTTGGTAAGACCTTGTTCTATTTCAGGGTTACATCCACCTTTAGGTAGACCATGTCCAAATGGAGTCAGAATGCTAACCCCACCTCTGTTTAGATCATGTTTTATCTGGGTGTTAACTTGACCTTCGGTTAGCTCGTGTTTTTTCTGGGTGTTAACTCCACCTTTGGTTAGATCATGTTCTGTATGAGTGTTAATTCCATCTTTGGTTAGATTATGTTTTATCTTGGTGTTAACTTCACCTTTAGCTAAATCAAGTTCTGAGTGAGTATTACCTCCACCTTTGGTCTGATCATTTTCTATGCAAGTGTTATCTTCATCCTTGGTTAGAACACATTTTATCTGGGTGATAACTCCACCATTCCCTAAATCTTGTTCTGAGTGAGTGTTACCTCCACTATTGGTTAAATCAGGTTCTGTGAGAGTGTTAACTCCACATTTTGCTTGATCATGTTCTGTGAGAGTATTAACTACACATTTTGCTTGATCATGTTCTGGGGTAAGTGGAGAGTTTGGGAGACTCAGTGGGGTAAAATTACTCTCTGACACTAAGTCTAGGTGATGCTGGTTGGACTGGAATAGAGTATCTATTTAGTTAATACAATGAAATGAAAACAATGGTTACTGATCATTTTTGCTTTTCAATACAGTAAACTTTCAGTAATACGACCACCCTTGGGACTGCTGTCAACTGGTCTTCATAATAAGGTGGTCTGATAATCGACAGCCTTACTAAAATAATAACTAGAAAACACCACTGCTACACACCAGATGGAATAAAAACATGCACTACAGGGATTTAATCACACATTTCAGCACAGGCAGCCACCTCAAAAATTGCAAGGAAGCCATCTATGTCTCCCTGAATGTCATTAAATACAAATTACCAATTAATCCGATAACTAGGCATTGGCCACTCAAGTTCTCCTTGAAAGCTCAAAATATGACAACCTTGTGCAATTTTTGAAAAGGACCCCTGAGTTACTTACCCCTTTACCTCACAGAGATGCATTTTAGCAGTTTTTGCAAAACAGAGCAGAACCAGAACAAACAGCTCCTTCAAAGAACTGTCTGTTCAGGGTCTTCTCTGCTCATATAATTCAGCTCATATTTTTACACAGTCTGCATGGCAAAGAAAAATCCATTGTTTCAAAAACTATTTAAAGTTCCTTAAACTTATATTCATCACGTCATAAATTTATGAAAAATTTATCATGAGGTAAAGGGCTAGACGTTAATCATGCAACCCACGTACCAATACAGAAATCTAGCTATTGAAACACATACTGCATTCCTGTGATTATAAGTTTATCTACTCCTTAACCTTTTTTCTCAAGTTACTGGTGAGAAGACATCAATTTTAGGTGAGGAAGAACTGTTAAAGATAATCTAAAATTAATAGAATGAATAAGAAATATCACAGAAGGTGATCAAAACTCTGCTTTCACACAGAATATGAAGCCTTATCGATTGGAAAGATACTTTAATTGAATTCTGAGTTGAAGTGGTGCCATG
Source organism: Solen grandis (assembly GCA_021229015.1). Classification (NCBI taxonomy): domain Eukaryota; kingdom Metazoa; phylum Mollusca; class Bivalvia; order Adapedonta; family Solenidae; genus Solen; species Solen grandis. The sequence continues at coordinate 39,397,304 of CM037790.1, read as the reverse complement.
TTATGATTGGAGTAGGTCACTACCCATCTTTTTCAAACAAAAAATGGAGCATAATTGTGCCGAAATCTTTTAGGGTTACTTGCCCTTTTGATATGGATTCACAGGTTAGGTAGTGGACATGTATTCAAGGTTGGAAGCGAATATCTTAGGCGCAAATTGAATCATAACAAGAAAATATTATCAACCTGGAAACAAATGCTAACCTGCTAACCCCCCCCCCCCCCCCTTCAGGCTATATATGTTAACATACATAGTACTGACTAAAGAGTGCTAAAAACCTAATTAATATGTTCATTCTAGGACTGTGATAGATATTCAGCTTACTGGCGGGAGAGATGGAATGAATCCTTAGCATTACAAGCAGTGTCTTCAGTGTCTCACAAGGGTACAATAATCACACAAGGATACATGAAATACACCAAGAAAATCTAAAAAGAAAATAATTGTTTTTACCTCTTGGGCTTCCATAGGACCTTCCAGCGTATGAGATTCACTGTTCTGAAAATGTAATATCAATTATAATTATACATCCTCCTATGGAGTAATTGGATTTGAATAGATCTAAAGCTATTTAACTGATATTTCATCTAATTTGTAGTACTGAGTTTATGTACTTACTTCAATGTATCAGAAAATACTTAATCAGAGTGTTGTTGACATTAAAATTAAACAATGACTTCAAGAAATATGACTTGATTTGCATCAGACAAAGGGAAAAAGGGGATTTAAAATCAACTGACACATTTATCTGCACTTGTCTGCTGATTTGTCTTTTCATAAAAAAATTAAAAAAATTGTTTTTCAAGTGAGTGGGCATTATCATCAACAGTTACCAAAGTTCATGGACAGAACATGATGCGACGATTGTGACTCCTTTATTGTCCCCATTTCTAAATTACAACTTGGAAGTACATTACAGGCAGTAGATGCAATGCATGTTACGTAAACCTTGTATATTACCTTGCTTTGAGGGCCTAATACACGTATTTGCTCATCATGAGCAAACTGTGCAAAGTAAGAGTTTCTTATGCAAAGTCATGAGGTGGACACAAATTTATAACTTACTCACCCCTGTGACTTTGATCATAATAAAAATGGCCTTGGATCAAGATTATGGCACCATTTGTGCAAGTATCTGACAGACAGACAAGGCAAGCTCTACATTCCTGTGATTCTTTCTACTTTTTAGGAACCATGACCAATAAAGTGTACCCTTCAAATCTGGCATTTTCACATAACTTGCTTTAATTTGTGAAAAATTAGTCTGGAAATTATGACAAACATAGGGAATGAATGCAAAAGATATATTAATCAATTTATCAAAAATCACTTTTTATAGATGCCTGTGTGGAAAAGCCTTCCAATACGCTACTTTTTAGCCAATATTGAACCTTTTCTTTTTCCCTTCAGAATATTAATTAGGAAATTTAATTGGGAAAAATGTATACTTTATAGCATTGGGAATATAGCTAAATCTAGGCTATAAAAACAGCTGAAAAAACAAATTAACACCAATATACAAGTAAATGTGTTATGTAATAGCTACCCCCATCCCCTCACTCTACCTGTCTCTCACACACACTTTTTTGTAACGGGGGTATAAAAAGTTTGTTTGTTGCGTTTAATGTACTACCAACAGTAATTCAGTCATATGGAGACTATGTCTACTTGAGACAGATAGAGTGCTGCCACACTGCAGTATCATGCTGTAGACATATGGCATAATACCACGCCCGATCGCATTATCCTGACACCGGGCCAACCAGTCCTGGAACTACCTTAATATGCTGAGTGCCAAGCAAGGCAGCTATACCAGTACCATTTTTTAATAGTTAGGTCCTGAGGTGGACACTCTAATCACTCAGCCACCAAGGGATGGTAGGTATAAAAAGTTATTACACGCCCACTCACTAAAAAGAAAATCGTACCTGTGCTTGTTGTACCTTAGGAGGTTGCAGTTTTGACTTAAGGGCCTCCATAATGGAAGAAGTCTTCAGAGGAGAGCCTATATTTACTGTTCCTGATCCCGGGACCACCACACCTTGCAGTCGAACCTTCTTGCTTGGTTCTTCCACAAGTGAGGATGCTGGCTTCTCATTCAGTCCTGCAAAACCAAATTCGTTTGCCACTATAGTCTTGATAGCACTCTCTTTCACAGGTTCGAACATGTCGAACAAACTGGGCCTGTTACTCTTTTCAGGAGACCCAGATGAGCCCATGGGCTGGGGTTTGGGCTCCATATTAAGATTTCCTACCATTTGCACAGTAGCAGGAACGGAGATATTGGCCAGGGTGGTGGGTATACCACTTGAAAATAATGTCTCTATGGCACTTTGTTCAGTCACTTTGGAATCCATAGGGTCAGCTACCACGGCACATGAGATCTCAGGGACACTGGGAAGATTCTGAGCCCCGCCCCCACTGAATGAGGCATCCAGGGTCTGCACTACAGTGGGAGTTGACATCTGGTGCTTTCTAACTATCTGAACTTCTTCCTTCATGTCCAATACTGTGGGTAAGTTTAATGGAACATTTGAATTAACACTGGCGATTTGCACACTACCAGGTGTTGACATGGCAACCACATTTTGTACTGGAACAGCGGTCAATGTCTCACTACTTCCGGAACTAATTAACACAGCCACATTGCTTGGTCCATTGCTAACCTCTGTTACAATATTGGTCTCAGATGCTGGTGATGAAACAGGTAATGATGATGAAGATGAGGATGGGTTTACAGAGGGAACTCCTTGATTCACATTGAAAGTCACACTTCCAACCACAGGCTTGGCAGAACCTGATGCTGAAACATGAACAACAGCTGGGGAACCAGCTAGACTAGAAGTGGTGGTGGTATTGGTTGAATTTAACACACTGTAATACGTCTCTAATATATCACTTGCTATATTCACTGACCCAACAATATTTTGTGTCACATTGCCTATCTGAGTATCTGCACCACCCTCCCTTAACCTGTCCTCTATAGTCATATGCTGCTCACTGGAATCTTTTGGTTCAGTTACAGGCTGAGGACTGGCTTCTAGCCGCATTATCTTGGGAGGGTTTGCCCCACTGGTGCTGGGCCCATTCTGCTGGGCCTGATGCTTATGTTGCATCATCTGTCTCTGCTGGATAATTTTCTTCTTCTGGGCGTTCAGCTGGGCAATCCTCTGGGCGATATCTAGCTGCTTCTGGGAGTCCTTGTTCTGTGCGACCACATTGCGGGCCTGCTGCTTTGTCACTTGGATCATCTTCTCCAACTGTTGCTCGTCCACCGCCTGCTTTACCACCGGTTTACTCTGCGGACTTGGCCCAACCACTGCTTGGCTGGAATGAAATGTTAGTGTATGGACGGCCACAGCGGACGTGGCTGGGGCAGTGGTTGTGACCACAGCAGGCTTACTGACTGGCGGGGGAGCCTTCTTGATGTATAGCTCCTTCACCAGCGCTCCGGGAGATCCACTGGTCCCTGGTGTGGGGGCAGTGCCAGGGGGCTGAATCACAATCTTTGTATTATCTGACACACGTATTCCAGAATTCTTGCCGCCTATTATCAAGAAGCCATCAGCTGATACCTTAACACTTTCAGCACACTCTCTCACTGAAGCACTTCCGGAAGAGTTCTGACTGGCTGCCACAATTCTTATTGTTTTCGGAAGCTTTGAATTGCCTTTGGTCTTATCATACACATTAAACTCTGGGTCCCTCTTGCTACCGTCTGCCCCTCTGCTCGTCACTTTTCGCTTGATTTCACGGGTGGCAGCTAATCTTAGTACCCCGGTTGGAGGCAGTTCATCCTTTGGAATGATCATTACGCCCCCAGAGGGGTTTGGCAGTCTCACGCGCTCCGGACCTCGCGTGATGGTTTTGTGATTTTCAAGAGCGCTGGCAGCAAGTTTGCGCTCCCTCTGCCGCTTCAGCTCGATCATTTCCTGGAGCAGCAGAGAATGGTGTGAAGGCGTCCGGATGGGAGACTCCTTTGGCGTCTTCCTTCTCACGGTGTAATAAGGTCTATCTTCATCGCTCTCTTCTTCCTCCTCATACTGAAATAAAAAGTGAGATCTAAATATCTGTCCTTATGGTATCTAGGCTCCATAAAAAAAGAAAGTGGTCAACCATACTGTGAAATCATTAAATTTCATAGGACACAAATTTTCGTTGATATTGTATAGGGTTTTTGACCACAAATATTAATCCCCACCAAACGTTCTAGATGTAGACCTCTTGTTTTCTAGCATATGAATCCATGCAAAAAGATACTCACGAAATTCCTTTAAGTACGTAATCAACGAAAATTAATGTAAACGAAAGTTTTAGATTTTACAGTATTAAAAAAAATCCATTATTATATTAATACACAATAGCACCCCATGTGGATGCCATCGCTTGTCTGTTGCTTTTTTTTTTAAAGGGAGAGATAAATTTGGTCAAAATGTAGAGTTATGGTCCTTAATGAGAATGTAGCCCTTGTTATTTAAAATTTGATGCCAGAATGTTTAATAGTTGAGAAGTTATGGCCAAGGTTCAAGTTTTCACTGCATTTTTTAAAAAAAAAAAAAGGGGGGGGGGGGGGGAATAAATATGGTCAAAATGGAAAAATCATAAGAATGTAGCCCTTGTGATAGTGAACATGAATGTGAAGTTTGATGATATAAAGTTTGAAAAGTTTAGAACTTATGGCCAAGGATAAAGTTTTTCACCATAACAACACCAATGACGACGACACCAGAGTGATAACAATACCTAGACTTTTTCAGACAAGCTTATAAGTATTTTTGGTATCAAATGGAAGGTTTAACTTATGGTCCATATGAGTGCAACTGATTGGTACTGCTATACTTAATCTGTGATGAAAATTTGACAAATATTGGTCAACTGGTTACAATGAAATGACATAAAGAGTCATGCACATGAGCATATTTGAAGAATGTTTTTGGATCAAATGCTGTACAATTTCAATGAAATAATTTCCGGCCGTGAAACAAATTGCTTGGTTAATTGAAAAGCTCCAGAAATTTTAGTTTTTAGTAGTTTTTCCTCTTCCCTGTCTGTTTTCATAGTGTATGACTCTATATCCTGAACCAGGATAACTGGAAATCTTAACCCTTTAATTCAAACTGACTTTTTTTTGGACATTTTTGCAAAAACAGCAGGCCCAGATTGGACAGCTCCTGAAAGGATATTGCACCCCTCTACTTTAAACAAATGTGTTTTGATGTCTTGGCCTGCACAGCAGAATAGAGTCTCCTCTGTTTGCTCATACAATATTGTAGCTCAGATTCTACAAAGTATGCATGGCAAATAAATATCCTTTGTCCCAGTTAATAAATACCCAACACATTTTCACATGGATATTCATAAGTGCTCAAATAATTGCTCCTGGGACAAAAACATTTACACAGTACATAATATAGGTTTGCATACCATGAGTAGGACAGAACAACATATTAACCAGTGTAGCAATACTACATGACTGTGACGTCACTTAGGGCATTAAAACCAAGACAAAACTGTCAACAGTTGACTTCGCTTGAACATAGAAAATCACCCGTAAGTATTTCATTTCTTCATCGATTTCTATGGGACATGGGTCAGCCTAAGGAGAGAAACATGCTTTCCATGGAATATATGGTCTCCACCAGCAGCTGAGATGTTTTTTCAAAGACTTGGTAAAATCTTTGAACAAAATAGCTTACATACAAACAAATCCAAAGGTTTCGTGAAACGACTCAGCTGCTGATGAGATCCTATATTCCGTGGAGAGCTTACAATTTTCTTCTTAGACTGATATATGTACCATCAAAATCAATGAAGAAATGAAATACTTACGGGTGATTTTCTATGTTCAAGCGGAGCCAACTGTTGACAGACTTGTCTTGGTTTTGATGCCTTAATGATGTCTCAGTCAAGTGGTACTGCTATACTTTTAACAGGATAAAACACCGTCAAAAAACACAAACCATTCTAAATTTGGTTATTAAACCATGAATCTATCCGACATGCACATGACTGAAATAAATCACAGTGACTTACATGTTAGTTGAACACACCTTACTTTTAATTTCAATACAGCTATCTTTAAAAGCATCAGTAATTATAAACATCAAGGTAACTCATGGCTAGTAAAAGACCAAAACATGAGCACCATGTCTATAATGAAAATCAATCATCATTATATTCATCACTATTAGCATCAAACATCATCATCATCACCATCATAACCACCATGATTGTCATTGCCATCACCATCATCATCATCATCATCATGATTGTCATTGCCATCATCATCATCATCACCATCATCTTAATCATCATCTTCATCACCATGACTATCATTGCCATCACCATCATCACAACATCCACCACAATCATATTCAACACCATCATCATCATCATCATCATCATCAATAACACCCACACAAACATCATCAACAACACCCACACAGATCAACACTAGTCCACCATCATCATAATCATCAACACCCCAATCATAACAACAACTAGAATCAACACCATAATCATCTCAAACATAACTATCATTCTAATCACCACCACCACCACCATCACTATCATCATCTGACACAAATTCTGGCCACTCACATCTTCATCATCATTATTCAGAGCCTTATGCACGGTCTGCAGAGCTCGAGAGCTAGCCGCTCTTTTGGGTCGGAATTTCTTTTCTCCAGCGGCGCCGGCACGCACACTCATGGTAAAATCTTTGTCCTCGTAGTAACTGTCTGTAGGCTCGTCACTAAGGAAACGCTTCACGTATTTCTTCAGCATCTTCTCCATGCTGCGTGCACACTCAGAGAAATCTGGGAAAACAAGTTTATTTTCTATTAATACTTTAAATTTCAATGCCGGTAAGAAATTCCGAAAAAAAGTGAAGTTGACATTTACTCAAATTAAATAACAAGAGGGCCAAAATGGCCCTAAAGACGCTCACCTGAGGACATTTGTGCTGACCAAGATTGAGGTAGATTGAATCAAAATTGTGGCCTCCAGTGTGTAAACAAGGTTTTTCTAAGATTTGACCTACTGACCTACTTTTCAATCGCTTTTTAGGTCTATTAGATTAATGATCTTCGATAATTCGTTGAAATTTCTGAAGAGATTCGTATACCAACCAAACTGAAACCGGAAATGTAGGGCTGAATAGTTTCCTAATTTTTCATTGGTTAATAATATTATAGCCTAAAACGTAGATACTGATTTTAATATAAAACATATATCAAGTATGTAATTTAAAGTAAAAAATGATTCAATCAAGGGCCAAATTTTAATCATTATCTAGTCATAATCTCTCAAACTAGTAATATTGCAAAATATTTTTTTTATGATTGGTCTATATGAATTATGTGGGTACGGACCACTAGACAATATTTCACATCAAATCTATAGATTAAGCTCTAGGTCTTTTCCTATGTAACTCTATGTGAAACAAGTGACCACTGGTGCGGGGTCATTTATCACTGTAAGGCTATGATTTGAACAACTGAGGTAATGAACCATTATATGATGCTACATACCAAAAATCTAAGCTCTAGGCCTTCTGGATTTATAGAAGAAGATTTTTAATGATTTTCCTATTTAAATCTATGTAAAACAAGTGACCCCTGGTGCGGGGGCATTTATCACCATAGGGCTATGATTTGAACAATCTTGGTAATGAACCATTAGATGATGCTACATACCAAATATCTAAGCTCTGGGCCTTATGGATTTACAGAAGAAGATTTTTTAAGATTTTCCTATATTACTCTATGTAAAACAAGTGACCCCTGGTGCAGGGGCATTTATCACCATAGGGCTATGATTTGAACAATCTTGGTAATGAACCATTAGATGATGCTACATACCAAATATCTAAGCTCTGGGCCTTATGGATTCACAGAAGAAGATTTTTTAAGATTTTCCTATATAACTCTATGTAAAACAAGTGACCCCTGGTGCGGGGGCATTTATCACCATAGGGCTTTGATTTGTACAATCTTGGTAATGGCCCATAAGATGATGCTACATACCAAATATCTAAGCTCTAGGCCTTGCAGTTTTGCAGAAGAAGATTTTCAAAGTCTGAGTTTTTAAAATCTATTTTTAGCTCCTGTGACCTACTTTTTCAACCAATCTGAATAATTTGTACAACTTTGATAGAGGGCATCATAAGGATGATTCCTGTGAAGTTTGGTCAAAATCCCTTCAGCGGTTCAGGAGGAGATGTTGTTTAAAGGAAATTGTTGACGACGGACGCACGCACGCACGGACGACGGACAAAAGGTGATCACAATAGCTCACCTTGAGCACTTCGTGCTCAGGTGAGCTAAAAACAAGTTTAAATCATTCTAAAATTAATAAAAATAAATTATGAAGAATGATAAATATGCACTTAGTCACATGACACATATATTAACCCTTTCCCTCATAGAGGATACCATGAAAAGACCTATGCGAACAGCATAAAACCAGATCAGCCTGCAAGTAACTCGCAGGCTGATCAGGTTTTATGCTGTTCGCTGCTCCTCAGTGGTCTGGAAATGAGGATTTTGTAAATAAATTTGGTACGGTTTAACTGTGGTTTTCTGCAGATCAGGCTTTATGTGGTACCTATTGAGTGCGTCAAAATGAGTCTATATGAGCTAAAATTTCTTTAAAACCTGGCACTTCTTTTAACATGGGCATTACTCAACCCTTTACTTGATATAGACTTATTTTGATACATTGGCAAACACAGTAGACCCAATAAGACAGCTCCTATACGTGCTGTCTAATCAACGTTTCCTCTGTTTGCTCATATTATATTGTTTTCACAGATGCCTAACAGGCTGCACGACGAAGAAAAATCCATTGTTCCATATTCCATGTAAAGTAAGGTAAATTAATATTCATATAGTCATAAATTTGTACATGAATATTCATGAGGTAAAAAGTTTAACCACAAGCTTTTTAGCATTATAAAACTGTGTTTTGCTTTAGTCTAGATACTGCTTTTTATTGAACTGAATGAAAGATGTGTGAAAATGCACCTTAAGTCAACTAAACAAATCATAAAGTAAGGATTTGAGGTCCTTAATGGAACACACCCTTCTTGAAAGTGGAAATTTTCGTAAATATTCATATAGGTTGAATATACTCAAGATATTTGTATATATCAATTTACAAAACTACCCACCCCCACCCCATCCCAGAATTTCAGACTTGAGATTTTAAATCAAAATTTTGGAAAAAAATATGCTTTTTGGCGTTGGGTATAAAACACAAAACCAGCTATAAAAATCACCCTAAAAATTAATCTGCACAGTGTATCAAAAGGAAATCTGATCAGCATTTTCTGTTACCCTGTGGATAAGGAGCAAACAGAAAAAACCCTGATCAGCATGCATGTCACAGACAGACCATTCATATTTATACTAGTTATAGAAGTCAAATCAAAACAGCCTGTCCAGATATACTAGGCTGGAAAAACATTGCATACCACTGTCCTGTCCGTTGAAGCGTTTACAGTTGTTGAACATGAGTTTGAAGTCGGACATAAAGTGCCTAGTTGTTTTGTATTCTCTGTCTATCACCTTCCTCTCGATCTTTGAAATATCCATTGGTCTCTGCATTATATGAAATAAAAAGAGATAACCACAATCAAAGAATCACAATAAAGAAATGTCATGTTCATACAGATCAAGGATCTTTCATGACCTTCCCAGGTGCAAAGTACTGGTCCAACACAGGAACCTGCATGGAACAAGTAACTGGTGTTGTATGCAACACATAAAGTCCCCTACCGGCTCCACCTTGACTCCATATGGTAATCAATCCCATTTTTTGCCATATTTTCACTATTTCCGTTACCATAGCAACCACAGTTTTAGTCGAAGAACAAAAATAAAATGACGTGCATAATCTACACATTGCTATCTAGTCATATACCAAGTTTCATCAAGTTAGCTTGCTTAGTTATCGCGGGATCCCATTTTTTGCCATATTTTCACTATTTCTGTTACTTTAGCAACCAAAATTTTAGATGAAGAACAAAAATAAAATGACGTGCATAATCTACACATTGCCATCTAGTCATATACCAAGTTTCATCAAGTTAGCTTGCTTAGTTATCGCGGGATCCCATTTTTTGCCATATTTTCACTATTTCCGTTACCATAGCAACCACAATTTTAGTCGAGGAACAAAAATAAAATGACGTGCATAATCTACGCATTGCCATCTAGTCATATACCAAGTTTCATCAAGTTAGCTTGCTTAGTTATTGCGGGATCCCATTTTTTGCCATATTTTTCACTATTTCCGTTACTATAGCAACCACAATTTTAGTCGAAGAACAAAAATAAAACGACGTGCATAATCTACACATTGCCATCTAGTCATATACCAAGTTTCATCAAACTAGCTTGCTTAGTTATTAAGTTATCGCGAAATCCAGATTTGAGCGGGCAGACGGACAGACGGACGGAGGGCAAACCTATAGTCCCCTCCGGTGTGAACACCGGTAGGGGACTAATTAGTACAAGTTATAAGAACTTGTTTCCCAATCAATGTAGAGTAATAAAATTTAAACTAAACATCAAATTACCCCCTATAACTAATATATGGTAAAAGGAAAGCCTCCTGCTATGCACACCATGAAGAGTTTGAACTTAGATCATTCAGATTTCAGACCTAATTTATTAATCTCCAAAGTCTCCCAAAATACCTTGTAATTATATCCTCTATATATCGAGGAATATAATCATTGTCACTAGGATATGGATAAATCTAGTAAAACATCACTTTGATAAGAATATAAAATGTTGACTCCCAAGACTTTATGAGTTAGGGCCCTTGAGTCAGTGTGTATGACCACTTCCCTTAGTCAATCTCATCTTTATTTAACTTCCTCATATAGCAAAAATGAATGGAAAATATGCTCACAAAAATAAAACTAGAATCTATCAATGAAGGTGATTAATACCCTCACATCATTATGTATTTTAAGACATGATAGGACTTTATTCAGTGATCTTTTTTTCTTTACAATTTTTGCTTCACGAGTCCTGCGACTTGCTAGGCTAAAAAAATCTGAGTCCCAATACAGCAAGTATTCATCCTACTTTAATTTCAATAGCATTTTTCATATATTTTATGCATCCAAGGGTTGCATTGAAATTAAAACATTGCATCCAGGACGCAGGATGCTGAGGTAAAAAATCACTGATTCATGGGGCATGGAGAGTGATTTCTATATACCAGCTCTCACTGACTATAATCAGTACCCTGAAATAGTCAATAATAAGAAGAAGCAGATGCTGGATAAAGTTCTGTGCCTACCACTGGTATTGCCTCTGAAGATATTGAACCTAAAGCTATATCCCTTTGTTAAAAATTCCGAATTAAGAAAGGGGCATAACTCCTGAAAACTTAAGTGAGACAGAGCTTTGTCTTTTACTAGTTAGGACCCTTCCACCAATGTATTCATTGCTATTCCTTGATGCCTCTTAACAGTTAACCCTTTCCCTCATAGAGGACACCATGAAAAGACCTATGCGAACAGCATAAAACCAGATCAGCCTGCGAGTAACTCGCAGGCTGATCAGGTTTTATGCTGTTTGCTGCTCCTCAGTGGTCTGGAAATGAGGATTTTGTAATTAAATTTGATAAGGCTTAACTGTGGTTTTCTGCAGATCAGGCTTTATGTGATACCTATTGAGTGCGTCAAAATGAGTCTATATGAGGGAAAGGGTTAAATAACTTTTTTTTCTGAACTTGTTCAAAATCTCTACATGAAAGGACAACCAAATTCTTTATCTGTGATAATGTATAACTACTGATAGTAAAACAAAGGAAGTGGCAGCAACACAACCTGTGACTGACCTTGATGACTTCACTGTAGCCAGGAGCTTGCTCGTCTGTGACGGGCTCCAGGAATGGCCAGCAATCCTTGTGAATCTTCATGGCATCTATGACTGCAAATGCAAGAGTAAAAGGTCATCACACATTTTTTTTTTTTATTTCATTCCAGGGTCATGCCTCTTGAGTTAAAGGTACATTCTATATGATTATCCAACTTGACTGTGATATGCAAATTAATTTTTTACCTTCTTTTAGGGTTTACCATGTTGCATACATTTGTGCTTTTAAAAGAGTTTGGCATACATGACCCCTTTAATCCAATATATCTCAGTGAATGTAAAGCACTATGTCCCTGAAATTTACAATTAAATACAATCGGAGTACAAAACTTGGACAAATCAAGTTTTCTCACACAGCTGTCATTCATGAACTGGTAAGTACACATTTGGTGAAATCAAAGGTTGAAGCAAGTGTAGAAGGTATGCATCCTAGACTGTATCCCCATTTTCTTTGCTTTGTATATATCCTAGAAGTGTATGTATTATATATTGATCAAAATTATAAATCAATGAATATTCCACCCATCTATCATCCCTCCAATAACTTGCTTGTGTCAATCTTTTTTCTGACCCTTAAATCACAGAATATTTTTGTTTGTTTGTTGGTTTTAACATCCCACAGACAGTATTTCAGTCATTTGGAGAAATGTCTATTTGAGATAGATATAGTGCTGCCACACTGCAGTATCACGCCGTAGACATTTGGCATGATACCACACCCAATCACATTATCCTGACACCGAGCCAACCAGTCCTGGGACTACCCTTATATGCTGTGCGCCAAGCAAGGGAGCTATAACAGTACTATTTTTTACGACTTTAGTATGTTTTAGCCGGGGATCAGACCCACGACAGACGCTGTAACCCCTTGGCCACCAGGGACTGTACAGGATGTTGCGATTCAGCTATAAACTAACACACTAGGGTCTACTTACTCTTGGTCAGAGACTCAAACTCATCATCCCTCAGTTCACACCTGCAATAAAAAGAAAACATGTTTTGGCTCTTGCTTTTTCTTGGCTGTTGTGGTTTCTAAAGTAGGATTTGAATTTTAACAAAATATGAAAGTGAAACATTAATAAAAATATAAAAGCCTTAAACGAAATGAGCTCAAAAAGTTGTTAAGGAAGGGAATTTAGCATCATACAATGGCTATATTGCTTATTAAAAGGGGAGATAAATCAGAGATATATATGGCACCAACCATTAGAGTTACTGAACATGACTCTTTATCAATTATTTTGCTATAGTGTTAACAGTCATCATGACAATATTTCAGCCAAACAGTCAAGTCTAGCTCACTACCCCTACAGCATAGGCATAGAGGTATCCTGGTAAAAACAAGACCCAACCTCAAGCCAGATGGATGGCTTCCCCACATGAAAAATCTGAGACCAGGAAGAGAGTCGAACTCAGTGCAGTATGGGACTTTATTATAGGAAGCTACTGACTATAACCACTCTGCCACAAAAGACCTCCCTAAATCAACAGAAGTTTAAAACCTATCTACTTTACGTAAAGAACTAATAAACAGTTCTTCATTTCAGAAGAAGGGAACCAGCCATACCTGCTGTCATCAGAGTCAGAGTCGTCCTTGTATTTTTGGTTCCCTGTGTAGATCAGTTCTGGTGGAATCTCCTTCCCCTCAGCCAACAGCCGAGCTTTCTCCTCTCTAATATACAACCGCTTGGCTCTCTCTATCAACAGTGACATAATCTTAACAAGTCAAAAACAAACATGAGTATAGACCTTAAGCTTAACACTCGAAGCTCCGGCGCAGTGGACTGTCTCTAGATCCATTACTACCACAATGAGTTACCATGTGACCATGGTTTTTACCTCTTGTCGAACTACAAAAATTGATATTGCTTACTTGCGATTTGCTATTTTGGACTCACTGTAGCAGAGAGATCTGCATGAGATCTCCTACTTGGAGATTGTAGTTGAAAGTCTGTACTTGAAAAAAAATTCAATGAATCCATTTCAAAGAGTTTTACAACAAAAGATAAATTTGCTACACTTCTAAATCAGTAGTTTTATAAATCATCATTAACATCCAAAAAAATAAAAAGATAAATCTTAATCACTGCATCTTAATCACTGCAAACATATATCTCAATTAACTAAATATTCCAGATTCACTGCTATTATGCTTAAAATGAGACAATAACATAAACCACAATCCACATTCATCAGGATACCCTAGTGTAGCCAGCCAACCACTCTGAAAGACTATAACTCTTGAACCATAGCAGATCATAGAGGAACCAATCAAAGTGGGGCTAGATCCAAGAGATCTTATCCATTGAACATCTTGGCTCCAGATGGCCTAACACTGAAAGATTAGCCAGTAAGAGTTACCTTCTCGTGCCTTGATCCTCTCCTCCCGCTGTCGGTTCTCCTCCTCCAACCGCAGCTGTTCCTCCCTCAGACGTCGCTCCTCCTCTGCAAGCTGCCTCGCTTTTTCCTCCTCCACCTGTGCCTCTGCTAGGATCTTCTCCTGTATACAGAAGCATATTGTCTCACCTTTCAAACTGTATACAGTCAAACCTGTCTTCATGTATACATTTACATATAGTTAAACCTTTCTGCCTGTATACATTCACACATAGTTAAACCTTTCTGCCTGTATACATTCACATATATTTCAACCTGTCTGCCTGTATACATTTATATATATTTTAACCTGTCTGCCTGTATACATTTATATATATTTTAACCTGTCTGCCTGTATACATTTATATATATTTAACCTGTCTGCCTGTATACATTTATATATATTTTAACCTGTCTGCCTGTATACATTCACATGTATTTCAACCTGTCTGCCTGTATACATTTATATATATTTTAACCTGTCTGCCTGTATACATTCATATATATTTTAACCTGCCTGCCTGTATACATTTATATATATTTTAACCTGTCTGCCTGTATACAATAACATATTGTCAAATCAGTCTTCCAATATACATATATAGTTAAACTACAAGGCTGACAGCTTATGGCCACTACCACAGCTTTGTCTTACAGCTGTCCTCTCATTATTTCCTTTATATATTTTTATGGTTAAAGGATATTGTTCTCATTAATTAATTTGTTACTGTAAAATCATTAATTTTCGTGGGACACTAATATCTGTCACTTTAATGGTGAGCCTTATCCACGAATATTAATCCCCATGAAAACTTGTATTTTTAATATAAAGACTTCAAGTTTTCTAAAACAGATCCACAAATAAATGTACCCACGAAATTCCCTTACTGTCAAGGAAAATTAATGGTTTTACAGTAGTTTATACTATTCTACAACATTATTTCAATCATTTAGAAGCAGCTGTCTCCCCTTGGTCTGGTCTATTTGCTGATCGGTCAAAATGCATCTTTAATCCTTTCCCTCATAGAGGACACCATGAAAAGACCTATGCGAAAAGCATAAAACCAGATCAGCCTGCAAGTAACTCACAGGCTGATCAGGTTTTATGCTGTTCGCTGCTCCTCAGTGGTCTGGTAATGAGGATTTTACAATTAAATTTGGTAAGGTTTGAGTTTGGCTTTCTGCAGATCAGGCTTTATGTGGTACCTATTGAGTGCGTCAAAATGAGTCTATATGAGGGAAA
This sequence comes from Solen grandis, assembly GCA_021229015.1. Lineage (NCBI taxonomy): Eukaryota > Metazoa > Mollusca > Bivalvia > Adapedonta > Solenidae > Solen > Solen grandis. Next base: position 39,381,788 of record CM037790.1, on the reverse strand, counting down.
GGGTTAATGGGATATATATTGTAGTCCTGCAACACTGACAAGGTATGACACCACTTCATATTTTCATGACATCAGTCTTGGAAATAACAAAGTAGTGCCTGAAAAGAACATCAGATTGCAAGAGGCAGTAACTCTTAACAAGACTGACCAGTGGTCACTCACCTGCTCTATTTTCTCCTTCTGTTTCATGGTCAGTCGGTGGGACCGCCGCACTTCCAGTTCCTGAAGCCGCTTCTTCTTCTCAGCTTCCTGAAAAATAGGAAACAATATCTTTTTAAAAACAATACCAAACTTGGCACATTTTGACACCTTGTTAAAGGAAATAATTCAATAACAATAGATTGTCACCTGGCACATTTGGACACCTGGTTAGGGCAATAGAGATCTTACTTTGCCTCTTAGTTGTCATCAGTTTGATCAGGTTTCACAATGTTATTTTATCGCAACGTGTACTTGTGACACAAAATATAACAAGAGCTGTCCATAAGGCATTGTGCCTGACTGTTTAGTGCTTGTCAATAAAACAAACCCTTTGTAATTAAAGGCAAAACAAGAATAAGTATTTTCAACGGTAAACAAGAGCAATTAATATTTAATATGTACAGATATTCTAAGTTTCAAAGCAATATATCAAAGGGTTCTGTAAAAAAAAAATCAAAAAAAAATCTGGAGGTACGAAAAACAGAACCGAGATTCTAAGTACAATAGGGGACATAATTATATCTAAATCCATTACAAAGTTATGTACTCTTGCCTGAAGGTGGATGGTCATAAACAAGTATTTCAAGTTTCAAAGAATTCAGTGAAAAACTGAGGTGTACACTACAAAAAAATGCCAATGATGCAGACTCTGTCAAAGTGAGTAGAACAGCTCCACTAATAGTCAAGCTAGAAATAACATTGCTTCAAAATTGTTATTTTTCAAACTCCATTTTCTAAGGCATAAACATCAGTTGATTAACATCAAAGGTGTATTGAAATATGTGTTTCAATGGCATTTCATTAAATCTTAGAAATTTATTTAATGAAAACCAAGCTGAATGGTCAATAAAAATGAGCAACGCACTTGGCAGGGACCAATTTCTTAGCTTACCAGTCAGAAATCATACCTTCATGTCACACAGGTGACGATGTGGACAATAAATCAACAAGTGCATGACCTTGCTTCTCTTCAATTAACTGTAAATGAGGTATGAAAACAGATACTCTTCAATTAGATTTTAAGGAGGCATGAAAACTCAGTAGTAAACGGATTTCCTTGATGATGCAGGTTGTCAATTGGCCCCTTATTTCTGCACAATGCTATGGCTGTCAAGTCTCCACACCTGTGGGCCCAGGATATATTGGGGGTCATCGAAGCACCCTTTAGCAAGCCACATGATCAAAGACTGTTTAACAAAAGGGTCCACTATATCTGAGTGGGTATACACCAGTCCAGTACAAAAACAAGGGCAGGCACTTGTCAAAGCACAATACAGAACTGTTTTAGTACATATCTTTAATTAAATACTCCAACAAAATAGTTATTTTCTTCCTTCAGCAACAGACCAGATCAGATTTGGGAGATAGGGAGAAAAAAACTTTACCCAGTTGGAAAAATTTATAATTTATAGCCTATAGTTCAAAGGAGCATCCATCCTGGTTACTAAACAAGCACAATGTGACAATTTTGGCTATAATTTCACTTAAGGTGGCCAGAGGTTGAAATGATCAAAAGGAAGCAGACAAAATTTGTTGTTCAGTATTCAAAGCAGAGGTATATAAGCCCTTGATCTCAGTCCCATTTATCAGTCACCCAACACCTCTGTAACAGAAATTTTCTCTGATCAAATTCCCTTTGTATCAATTACTCATCATGTAAACAAACAGTGACTATCACTGGTGAGTGTCAGTGACACAGTCAAGGCCTTACATGTCATAAATCTTTACCGCATGCATATTCATATCCAAATTTATGACATGACAAATATTCATTGATTTTAAATGGTATATGAAACCAAGTATTTTTTCTTTGCCATGCAGATTGTGTAGAACCTGGAGTTCTGTATGTGCAAACAGAGAAGATCCTGATCAGACTGTTCCTTCTGATCAGGGTCTGCTCTGTTAGACAACCAAGTAAAAGATTGAACATCTGCTTACATATAAACCAGACACCCCTGCTCAAAATAAAACAAAAATCAAAGGACTGAACAAAAAGAAAAACCAAAAAAACATTGCTGGGATTTTTGAGATTACTCATTACTGTATTTACACCTTTGTCTCTACAGATCAATTTTTGACTCATTACCTCAACCTGTCTCCAAACAATTAACAACCACATGTTTCCTCAACAATTCTTTTCCTCAACAACAAAGAACTCGGTGTCCCATGGGATTCCATTTTCAAGTGATAAAATTTTATGATGAAGATATATTTATGAATATGACGGTTTGAATACTAATACATATTATGTCACCAGAGACGCAGCGCTTCATGGTGTACCGTAAGTGTCAAGGTACAATACATAAAACTATACTTTTTTTTTTTTCGTTAAAAGTCTAAAGTGTTTTCTGCTGATATTAATTCCAAGGACAGCTCTACAACTAACCTTCATGCTTTAACACTGCTAAACAGTTTTGGATAATTCCCTTTATATTTCCAGTTCAATTAAGAATAAGTTCCCTTGACAACACATTTCAAAATGGCGTCAAATGACAACTTGATGTGTAGGAGTATAAATTTATTCACAAAACATCGAAAAGCGATATTTGGGCAAAGTTTGATGTTTAACAAAGAAAGACTAATACTAGAGAACTCCAACATGTATCGATAAGTATCAGAGGCTGTTGTATATGCGATTTTAGAGAGCAATACTCGGCCATTTTTTGTCAATATCAACACATTATGAAACTTATCAGGAAGCTGACCTGAATACCACCAGTATAAGTCTAGATCAGCCTGCCAGTACTAGTAACTAGCTCAGCTGACCTGAATACCACCAGTATAAGTCTAGATCAGCCTGACAGTACTAGTAACTAGCTGTTTACTATTCAACTACTTCTCAGTGTCTTTCAAGGAAGGATGTTCACTTTCATTTAGTTCTAAAATGGACTAACAAGGAGTTAAAAGGTATAATTAACTGGTTACAGGTTTAAAGATTCCTTCCAGAGGACCAACATTTTAGTGAGAGAACCAAAACCAACAAGTGAGAGATTTTACCAACCCACAAATAAGAGAACCAACTTTGAGAATTGCCTAAAGTACCATATTATTAAAGGACTATTATTTAAAACAGCTTTATACAGAGGGTGCAATTTCCTATCTGCCATTTATTGCCCAAAGCTTTTCAAGAACAATGTAAAGCTCCAATACAACTTAAAGCTATCACTGAAGGTGAAGAATGCCCCCACTCCATGGCCTTAGCTCAACAGTGTGAGACGACATTCAATTTTCTGCAAATTAGGACGGGACTCAACAGGACAGGACCTGACAAAATACAGGACTCCTACAGAGCTTGGAGATTATGACATCTGGCAATGCTTCAGCATGTTTGTCTGACCTACATCATTAACCACATTTGCCTTTCAGCTCTTATATTCTATATTGGTGACTGAATTTCATTTAAAATTAAAAAAAATGTAAACTGAACCTGTTCAATTATTAACAACCATAACCAGTATGTTCCATAGTCAGGACTATCACTGTCAACAACTGCTTGTTTAGCAGACGCCTACACAGCCTCTTTTCCTCATTGTCAAATTTGATTTTTTTTCCCACCTATCAAACAATGTATTCGTATCACCTGCACTACAGAACAATATAAAGCATTGATCTCTGACCCCAATCACATTTCAGTTTGAATAAAAACAAACTGTCCTAACTGTTTTTCTTATCCCCAAATCTTTAATGACAATAATTAATATATTGCCATGTTTATTGACATAATTATTCCATAACCATATTTTGCTATGTGCGTAGAGCATCGATACTGTCCATACCCTAACTTTTGTTTAATCTATTTAACATGACGCCCACGCCACCGCCGAATGAATTGCAATCCGTCTACAATCCTAGGTGGCAGCACTGATACAAAATCAATGCATCGTCAAGGGCTGTCACTGATCTCTCCTACGATACTCCAATGCCACACACGACCAGGTAGAGAGAGTCCTGAGAGAGATTCACTATTTACCTTGTGTAAACAGCCAAATGCATCCATACAGCCATGGATGCCAGCCTGGAGAGCAATGCAACACCCGCTGCCCAGAAATTAAATTCATGCCGTCAATCATAAGACCTGTCCAAACAACTAAATACACTTGTCCCTCTCCACATTATCTGATTATCAGAATCAGTTCATTGCACAAAACCTGCTTATCAATTTAACCCTTTCCCTCATACAGACTCATTTTGACGCACTCAGTAGGTACCACATAAAGCCCGATCTGCAGAAAACCACATTTAAATCTTACCAAATTTAAATATAAAATCCTCATTTCCAGACCACTGAGGAGCAGCGAACAGCATAAAACCTGATCAGCCTGCGAGTTACTCGCAGGCTGATCTGGTTTTATGCTGTTGGCATAGGTCTTTTCG
>CM037790.1:39327113-39377113 GCA_021229015.1 Solen grandis | reverse complement strand
TGGTTTCCTCTATGAGGGAAAGGGTTAAGGATGGACATTATAGACAAAAAATAATACTGTGATATGTTTGTTTGTTCACATTACAACGGCAGTATTTCAGTCATTTGGAGACGATGTCTTCTTGAGATAGATATAGTGCTGCCACAGTGCAGTATCAGGACGTAGATATGTGGCATAATACTGAACCAAGTCACATTAACCGGACACCAATCCTACGACCTTCCGCTTCCTTGGTGGACACTCTAACCACTCAGCCAAAGGGGACAGTAAAATACTGCGATATATGACAATACTTTAGATGATATCACAAGTTCATCTGACTTAAAAAATATACTCAGTGACTTTTAAAAGGACCTAATCTATAAAACTTTGATATTTCACTTCATTTTGGTTATCGACCGGTTGACCCTCCCTTTAAACTCATATATCCTTTAGTGATAAGGAATTATTGACCACACACTAGTTAATTTCTGAAATATGTCTAACATTTCAAAATATTCTAAAATCGTTTAAAAAACACCAAATGAAACATTCAAATTTTTCTAATGGGAGACATTTTTAGTCCTTGAGTATACAACACTATATATTTCTAATTTCTTTGTTAGTAAAAAAAAAGAATAAAGAGTAATTAATTAACCCTTTCACTCATTGAGGAAACCATGAAAAGACCTATGCAAACAGCATAAAACCAGATCAGCCTGTGAGTAACTCGCAGGCTGATCAGGTTTTATGTTGTTCGCTGCTCCTCAGTGGTCTGGAAATGAGGATTTTGTAATTATATTTGGTAAGGTTTAACTGTGGTTTTCTGCAGATCAGGCTTTATATGGTACCTATTGAATGCGTCAAAATGAGTCTATATGAGGGAGAGGGTTAAGAGTTTGATTGTTTCATTTTCCTGCGTTCTAACCTAATCCATTTCCATAACAAAGATGCAGTGTGGAAACTTCCACTTGAAGGTTTAGAAATTCAAGAGAAACAGTAAATTATTTCAGTTTCTGGTTTAATATTACTCTGGTCATAATATATTCATAGTGCAGGACTTGGTACAGATTAATATCTCTTTTATCTGATATTATTATTTATGACAGAAGCCTCCGTCAGGGATTGAACCTAAAACCATTTAAGGGCACTGTGGTCCAGTGGTAACATATCTGATTATGGATCCAAAAGTTGTGGGTTCGAACCTGTCGGAGACAAGAATTCTTCATGACCTTCTTCATGGCACAAAGTACTGGTCCAACCCATGAACCGTCAAGAGAGATTATAGTATAAGTTGTAAGAACTTGTTTCCCAATCGATGTAAAAAATGTTTTAAACCAAACTTGAAGTCAGAAGACAAACCATTGTATCTTGCATGAGTGGGTTTTTATCTCTCTATATATATTGTAGTTAAAATTCTACACATTCTTATTATCAGAGAAATATTTTGTTTCATATACCATTTAAAGAGAACATTTTCAGTAAATAATTATACAGCAATATATAAATTTGTACATGAATATTCATGAGGCAAAGGGAAAACAAATTTTGCAATACTTCCTTGCTATCATGAAAGGATTATCCCTTGAACACCCTGTATACTTGCACCTTTGGTTTTACAGAAAACTTGCCTCTCTTCATAACAGATCAGTAGCCCTATAGCTACCTTACACTAACTGTATGCACAAAATGTAGAAATAATGAAAAGAGATTGTAAAGTTTCACAAAATCAAAATTGTCTTGGTCCCAAATGAAACTTGTGAATCCCATTTTGAATGCTAATAACATTTTCCCCCACTTTAATTTAGAATCTAAGAATCACAGTCAAACCTTATTTCTATCATCATCATTTCATTGGTGCCCTGTTGTCATTGTCAACCACTACATGAATCAAGATGCAAAAAGCGCCAACGTGGCGCGCATACTACACCTCCATCTACCACAATCATCACCCTGGATATCATCTCTCCCACGCAACTAATTAACCATAAATGTTAATTGAAATCTGTGTCTATAATTAAAACTGTCAGCAGCTTCTTCAATATGAGGCTGTCCCAGCCATAACACGCGATTGCATAGGGCAGGATGACAATGTCTACATGACAATGTGTGACCTCTGACCTCTATGCATGTTGTCTATTCAGTTAAACATGTATTGGCTCCCACCTGTATTAAGAATCAATCTGTTTTGCAAAGTAAGCGTTAACATCCCTAAGCTGGCATTTTATCACATATTTGACTGCAGTTTAGCTGCTATCATGACTGAGTGGACAATTTTTTCTCTTCTTGTAACTGGTTACCTCAGACAGTATATATTGGGAACAAAATTCCTGAGTGCCCAGTTAAGAATTTTCAGAAGGCATTAAAGATCAGAATATCTGACCTATGTAGTGTTGTTCAGGGGGGCCTAGATAACATTGTGGTAACTCATTTTGCTTTTCACCATGCGTCCCAGGTTCGATTTTTAGTCACATACATGAGAACATACAGTGGTCCCCCATTCCAGACACATAGGTTTCTTCCGGGTTCTCTGGTTTTCTCCCACAATAATGACTATATATACCAGCCACCAGAGCCATTGAGAGCAATTTACATACGTTGTAATTAACTTAATTTGTAACTGATGTAAAATAAAATAAAGTTTAGTATTCTTCAGATACTGGAGGTACAAAGAGTCTAGAGTTCTTCACCAAGCCAGGGACCTTGTTCAGATGAATCTATTTTCCCAGCTGGACTATGAGTATCCAGTCCACCAAGAACCAAGTAACAACACCTGCATTATAACTACTTTTAAAGAAACCTGACTTGGCAGATATCAAGCTTCAGACACTCTCATTCCCATCTTCCATTAACTAGTTTATGGCCTCAAAAAACACACCCATTGCTACATACCCAGCATTAAATGGACACCCCATTGTGCCAGCCCAATAAATCCTGACAAAACGACTCGTAAAACCCTTTAAGATATTCTTATTCCATTCTAATACCGCCAAATTGGTCATAAAAAGCACAGTTACAAGGAGACTTGTCGGACAACTCCTCGTAAAACTTGATACAATTGTTACATATCAACTGTCCTGTAAATAGAGGGTTGTGTATATCAAGTGCCCCTCTCGGACCAGGCACACACACGCACACAGACAACTGGGATGGTGAGAAAACAAATGTCCAGCCTTACAGCTGGCACTTGGACATTTTCCCAGGGACACTTGATCTCTCATTAGACCAATTCACCCTCCTTGAGATGTTCTTTATCATCATTTACTTGAATGCTTATATTCGAGATAATTTGAAGGTATTTCAAAGTCTTAAAATTAAAAAAAAAAAAAAAAAATACGCAAGAACCATCATAGAAGGTGACAAACACCTCTTATCTTTGATTCAGCCAATTATATGGATAGATAATGCTTAACAAGGCAAACTCCCTAAAAACATTTGTTTTAATTCTACTCTGTTATTTGTGTGTGTGTGTGGGGGGGGATGTCTTTGCATATCTATCATTCAGTGTGCAAACCCTTAACTTCTGCTGACAGTGTCTTCAAACTCGATATTGTATTAATCAGTCTATATTTAGACTTTTTCTTAATCACATGAATCTATGTACACACGCCTCACAAAGCCACCCCACTGTGACTGTTTTAATACAGGCATGTGACAAAATTCAATTGTAAAAATAACCTAATTATTGGAAGAATTAACTTATAAGCATAGTTGCATGCAAACATTGACATAAGTAGATACACACTTTCAAGGAGGTTGAAAGTTTTACTTGTATTTTTGACTCATGGAGATATTTTGAATAAAAACCAAATAATTTTTCAGAAGATAACTGTAACAAAAATTCCAGTGACGTATCTCCTCTTCATAACAGAAGCTTCATAAAAAATGCAACAATATATGGACAAAAGCACTCTTCAGCTCTTCTTAACCCTTTCCCTCATAGAGGACACCATGAAAAGACCTATGTGAACAACATAAAACCAGATCAGCCTGCGAGTAACTCGCAGGCTGATCAGGTTTTATGCTGTTCGCTGCTCCTCAGTGGTCTGGAAATGAGGATTTAGTAATTAAATTTGGTAAGGTTTAACTGTGGTTTTCTGCAGATCAGGCTTTATGTGGTACCTATTGAGTGCGTCAAAATGAGTCTATATGAGGGAAAGGGTTAAACACAAGTTTAACATCAGACCAACAACATTTCCTACCAGGGATGTTAAATTTCCACTCGCCTACTCACCCTGGCCTTGAAAATGAGTGAAGGACAAGTGAAAAATAAGAACAATTTCTTTGAAAATTTATTGATTTTACTATCTCATATTTTGAAAGAGCTCAGGCAGGCAGAGCCACAATCCGAAGATTGTACACCGTACTCCTGCCCACGTATTTAAGATAGTATATGATGCTGCTATTTCTGGATATTATTAAGTAGACTAGTGCTATTTTACAATTATACCCAGTCGCATTATCCTGGTACCCGGCCAAACCCGTCCTGGAACTAAGCTTATGCTGAGTGCCAAACAAAGAAATGCTCCTACATGCTGGAACCATCATCTTCAGGTCTACAAAAGATGAAATGTCTCCAGCAGAATTTGAACTCATGACCCAGTACATCCAAATTCCAAATTGCTTCCTTAGGGCATTTCCTCTTTTGTTTCAAATAGAAAGTTCCACTTTTTTTTTTTTTTAAAAAAGAAATATAAATTTTGAATTTACTTCTCTGTTAATTATTAGCCATAGAATGACCACTCCTAGAGGACCTTTTCTTCTGGTGGTTGAATGTGGGCCATTGGGTCCAATGTTGCTGGTTTGAATCTCATTATACCTGGACTTTCCTAGATACAGCGTACCAATCAACATGCATTTAAGAAGATCAACATCAATTCTAAGGTAATAGTTCATAGCATAGAGAATATCTCTTTCACTTTGGGAGTTTCCCACTAAAATCAGATATACAATCTCAAAATCATTTTTTTTTTAATCTCAAATAAACACATATTTTCCTGTTGGAAGCTAACTGGTACTGACAAATTTTATACCACTGTTTGGCATTCACACTTCTTTAAAACTTCAATTATCAAATAAACACATTATTAGGAAAAAGTCATTAATTATTTATAACACAAGGACAGTCCCACAAAAAATAAGCTATCATATGCAAGTATGTCAGTAATCAATGAAAACTGTTGGATATACTTCATAGAAACCCGATACATCAGAGACAGATGTTAATTTAATATCCACATTCATCATACCTATTTTTAAACTTTACCTGAGGAGAGATATTTCAATACACCAATCATATTACAATTTTTTATTAATTAGCATACTAATCAGCATACAACTGATACTGGGGCTGCCATATTTTCTGTTAACAAAAGGAACAGATTACATCATCTTCAAAAATGTCTTGTCAATTCTTTTTATTCAAAATTTTGAATAATATTTGGAACACCACATATTGAAAGTTGATAACTCTTTCTATAATTGGCACTTAGAATAGTTATGTAGTCATATACATTCTGAATATAATCCGATTAATAGAACACTTTTTTGAAGTAATTTATGGATTCAGGGTTGCTTCTTTTTTTTTAGTTTACCTTCGCTGTGACAGTATTTCAGACATATTTATATATATATGTCCAACTAATTTCAGGTGATGGAAGACCCCCCACCCCACCCCCCAATGTTCCTCAATGAAAAATCCAATGACCTGAGACTTGAACCCACAGCATTGAGGGGCTAAATGATAACCTCTACTCCTGACTGCTGCTAAATACCTCAATTTACATGGTGACTGTTGAAGCTGCAATATACATGTCCCAAGGGCAAGAATTTAAAGCACTACATCTCTCAAGGGCACAGAACACTATAAAGATCTTATCAACATGATCATAAAGTTTGTGGAGACTTCCCATAGCAATGTGTTAACCCACGCTGTATGATTATATATAATAGTTAAGGCTTTTCTCAAGGGCAAAAAGAAAAGGTTTTTAAATCAAGGTCAAGGCAACTGAAAACTATTATATTCCATATTTATCATATGTATTTTTTCTTTTATTGCACACGTCTACAGACAGATGGTCAGACATACAAAATATAACAACTTTGATCTGATTAAAATAACACTTAACAACACAAGCCAATATACAGGTATGTGAAAAAGTACATCAACCCACTTTACTTTAAAATGAATACATGCATTTGCTATTTTTTTTTTTTTTTATCTTTTTCTGTTATCGTTACCAAAATGAGGTCAGACTTTCAAGCGCAAAAGAGTGACGTATATCAGCATGTGAAGCTCACCAGTGAACCCCAGTGTCCGCCAACTCGGAACCTAAATATGTGAACCATGTATCGAACACACAAGCCAGATCAAACATAGTCCTTTGTAACCTTTGATACACTTACAGCAGGGTAGCTAGTTTAATCAATCTAACTGATGAAAACAAATATCAAAACAAATAATATCAGACGCAATGCTATATTTTTACACACCTCCACTCTATTAATAGAAGCATGAAGCCAGCAGCAGCAATATAACCCAACTATTGAGCTTTTTGATAGCATTTGTACATATGCTGCCACTAAGTCAATCCCTTATTTGCTGTTCACCTTTACTCCTCGATGCTTCCCACCTGCTTCATTATGACTGACTGCCACCCACTGGCTGTTTTCATGCAGGTAAAGCTACATTCACTTTCAGACAGAACCAAACTACGTAAGCAGGATTCCAATAAGTTCATTCTTACATACCCAGACCCCCTTTTTCCTTCCCCATCGTCTGGCCAACACAACTTAGGCACATCCTCTGCCAAACTATCGTCCAACCATTGCTAGGTTCTACTCTACAGTGCAGACATCCAATACAACTGGATGTTGATTCATTACATCTTGATCACTGTGCACTTCGATAAAATAGTCTGACTACAAACACACACACACAAAAACATTCACACTATTTTAAGAATGTTTTCTTTCAAAGACAGGATTCACATGTGCCAAAGATTTTCTGGCATCCGGATTCCATAAATCTTTTGAGTTATAATTTTTTCCTGATCTAATGAAAGTGATTGTTGGCGTGTCTTCCGCAAAACTTGCTTATCTATACATTTAGACAATCCGATACTGGTACTTGTATGTTCTATTGTTCTGTTAAGAAAGGCAGGGGAAAGAACACTTGCCTGTATGATGCATTTTGAAAATGCCTGAAATAATGATGGGGGAGAGGGGGGGAACATTCCTTGACGAGTTCAATGCCATTGAAGAAAGCTTTAGTGTCTATACTTCCATTACATCTCCAAGATTGAGTGATAAAAATGTCTAGAGCTGTTAATATAATAATTACAGTTATCAACACTAAGCTATTATTAATGGCAACAAATACCACCCTTTTTTTCACTAACAAAACAATCAGGTGTGCTTACAGAAATAAAAACCCTTTGATATGAAAACAAACAAAGGATTTCATATGCTACTTTATGAATAACTTATCATATAGTATTTCAGGCTGATATTAATAAAAAAAAATCTTATAGCATTTCAGGCTGATATTAATAAAAAAAAAATCTATCTGATTTGATGGTTTATCCTATATTTTTTCTTTTATACAGATGACATTTCCTGAAGATGTAATACTAACATAAACTTTGTAATACAGTCAGCATTGTGCTTACTTAAGAGATACTTTAACAAGCCAGACAGATATCAGATATTTACCCCAAAAAATTGCACTTTTATGATTATGAAAGTGAAAAAAAAAATATTAGGATATGCAAGAAATACAATCCTTATCCTAAGCCATACTGAAGTAATTGTCAAATAAGGAACATGATTATAATCATATATTTTCATCAGGTGTTCTGTCGAGACACTTACTTTAACAATTAAGAATAAATTGAACAGCTACATTTTTTGCAAATCTATGTTATCATCTACATGAAATGTTATGATTTTTAACCCTCTTTAAAAATTGCGACCTTTCGACCACTGGTTATGCAAATAAAGCCAAACGGGGGACTCCTAATTTTCAAAAGGGATTCCTGAATTTCAAAACAGGTGTTCCGTTGGGATACTTGGCTAAAAAGTTAAGTGTCAAACGCAGGATACAGTTAGATAAGTAAAAAGAACAGTTAACTTTTCATGCTGAGGCTGATAAATTCAGTTTCTAACTTCACAAAGTAGTTCATAGGCTAGGTCAAATATGAATTCCTGTGACCATGACCTTATATATGACCTTTGGTCAAGGTCCTAACACACCTTCTAATTATAGAAAACTTTGTGCAAGGTGTAAGCATCTTATACCAAGAAACTTGAGGACACAAATTTAGAGCTTATCCATCTTGTGACTTTGACCTTGAGCAAATGAACTTTGGTTAGAGTCAGGACACACTCTGTGGCAATATGTAACCTTAGTGCTAAGTATGAGCATCTATGGTAGCAGGGTTTTGATATTATGGGACAGACCCAAACTTACAACTGTAAGCCTGTGACCTTGAGCATTAGACATTGGGTCAAGGTCATGACAAACACTGGGGTCATAGCAGCCTGTATAACCACCTTCATACATTTGGATTACAATGTGTCTATTTAGTCCCATTTTAGTGCCTCCCCTGTGCCATGAAACAACTCCATCTCTCCCTACTTCACAGCCTACAAATACCTGACATTCCTTCAGCCATCTCCCTCTACAGGCAAACATAGCTGTGGTGAGAAAAAATAACCAACAACAAAGAAGAGGAAAATAAGATGATTATTATGCACTAAACCGTCTCCAAGCATTGCAGATTTTTTTTCCAAATCCTCACCGGTATCAAATCAAAAAGGTATAAAAGTGTACATTGGCCGTGAATCCTGGGCAGCTCGCAGAGGGGATGATGGCCCCATGCCAAAGCAAGGTAATTATCCCTGATCAATAACCATACAACAATCAGTAACAGGCAATAATTGTCGCCTATGAAGTAAGCTACCATAATAGATGGAATCCTTCCCATGCTACTGATGCTGATTGTTACTATATTTAGACACTGTTTTCATACTGTTCTATTTTTGGAAATGACAATCATCTGCCACTTGTCTGTAATACGCTGATACATGAACTGCGAAGAGCTCTGTGCCATTCATTATCTAAGAAGCAAATGGAAATGCTGTCGATAGGAAAAAAGAAGAAGTAAATTATAGCTTCCTTTCAGAGCAATCACAACAAATTATTCTGTCAGCGACAAAATCACTAGCTTTTTATTCACCGATGAAAAACATTAGATCTTGAATAAATAACTTCAACTGAAGAATCAATTTCCTTTTAATTCCTACTTTAGTATTTATTTCAAAAGAACATAATAAATCTTGCTTTGACCACTTTATGGATATTGAACTTCTAGTTGAATTCCACTAGTGAGATACTGAGTTTCTTTCACATCAACTTGTTTTGAGTTACAGTGTTCCCCGAACCTCCTTAAAATCACATCAGTTGTGTCTAATGTTTAGTTTAAACTTATTTATTTTACATCGATTGGGAAACAAGTTCTTACAACTTATACTAATCCCTCTCGACAGTTCCTGGGTTGGACCAGTACTTTGCACCTGGGAAGGTCATGAATAATTCTTGCCTCCAACGAGGTTTGAACCAACAAGCTTTGGATCCATAATCGGATACATTACCTCTGGATAAAGGTGCCCACGTCTAATATTTTACCCTTTTACTCTGAGAAAACTACCAAAGAAATTACTTATGCAACCAATATCAAACCAGATCATCCTTCAAGCAAAAGTGTATTGGGCTAAGAATTCATGGTTCATACAAATTTTCTGAAGAAATATTTTAGGGTTTTTCATAGGTTTTTTAAGACCTTTAAATTCAAATTAAGGACTTGCATAAATCACAACTTCAGCTATAAATTTTAACCCTTTCCCTCCTCATAGAGGAAACCATGAAAAGACCTATGCGAACAACATAAAACCAGATCAGCCTGCGAGTAACTCACAGGCTGATCAGGTTTTATGCTGTTCGCTGCTCCTCAGTGGTCTGGAAATGAAGACTTTATAATTAAATTTGGTAAGGTTTGAGTTTGTTCGCAGATCAGCTTTGTGTACCTGTTGAGTCGTCAAATGATCCATAGGGAAAGTTTATGAGTCTATGAGAAGGTTAAATATCCATGGGGAAGGTTAAATGAGTCTTATGAGAAAGGGTTAATGAGTCTATATGAGGAAAGGTCAAAATGAGTCATATGAGGGAAAGGTTAATGGTCTATGAGGAAAGGTTAAAGATCTATATGAGGAAAGTCAAATGAGTCTATAGAGGAAGGTTAATATCTTATAGAAAGTTAATGATCATAGAGGAAGGTTAGCATAAAACATGAACCTAATTTTTTTATAAGGATAAAATTTTTTTGTAAAATTGTAATTCAAATTCAAGGGTTTTTCAAGACCTTTCAATTAATTCTAAGGTTTTTTCAAGGGTTTATAAGGCAAAATGGTATTTGGGCTTTTCAATAAGCCTTTCAGTTAATTTTAATTTTTTTTTCATGGGGTACTAAGGCAAAATTCAAGGGTTTTTCAAGACAGATATCAAATTCAAGGGTTTTTCAAGACCTGTTCGAACCATGAAAATGATTTAATCATGTACTTGAGTTTAAAATAGAGATCCACAATAAAATTAACCATCTACTTTATATAGACTCATTTTGTTGCATTAGCAAACAGAGCAGAACAAGATTGTAAGACAGCTCCTGTTTGCGAATACAGTTTTTAAGCTTTAGATAATAGATTCTACAGTTTGAACACCAAAAAAAAAAAAAAAAAAAAAAAAAAAAATTTCACATACTATTTAAAGTTCAGTGGATTAATTAATATTCATCAAGTTAAATATTTGTACATGAATATTCATGAGGTAAAGGGTTAAGCTATCACTTAAGGTGATGAGAACCACAGCTACAACACCTTCACTCAACCATATGAAAAGATACTAAACTTTTTGTAAAACTGGACCAACTGAGCACTTCGCGATGGGACTCAATTTGAGGAGACGTTGCGCATGATCCTCTATTGCGCCACTTCATATTGTGAAGAGGAGATAGAAATGTATCAATTAACCTTTGACCTTCAATAAGCTTCATTCACTTCAACATATCACATAAAATTGTACAGGTTTTATTTCCCATATATCAAACACTTGTCATTATACCCATTTATTAACTGTTTTTTCTAGTATTGGCGTATTTTCAATATCTACCTGATCAGTGACATTTCTTTCAAGTTCAACTGCATTAAATGAATGTTATTCCTTCCCATCAATTTTCTTGATACACATACAGCCAAAGGTGAGTATGTAAATCTCAGAAAATGTTTGAAACTGTGCCTGCATTTAACAAAACCTCTGCATACCAACAACCTCCCGGTTTCTGGGCAGACACTCTAACCACTGGACCACCTCATGAATATTCATGTACAGATTTATGAATTCATGAATTTTAATTGACTAAACTATAAATGGTACATACAACCATAGATTTTTTCTTTACCGAGCAGACTACTTAGAATCTGAGCTACAATATTATATAATCAAGCTACAATATTGTATAATCAAGCTACAATGTTGTATAATCAAGCTACAATATTGTATAATCAAGCTACAATATTGTATAATCAAGCTACAATGTTGTATAATCAAGCTACAATGTTGTATAATCAAGCTACAATATTGTATAATCAAGCTACAATGTTGTATAATCAAGCTACAATTTGTAATCAAGCTACAATATTGTATAATCAAGCTACAATATTGTATAATCAAGCTACAATGTTGTATAATCAAGCTACAATGTTGTATAATCAAGCTACAATATTGTATAATCAAGCTACAATATTGTATAATCAAACAGAGGAGACCCTGGTCAGACAAACTTCCTATAGAAGCTGTCTGATCTGGGCCTGCTCTGTTAGCAAATTCATCAAAATGAATCTATAAAGATTCATTTTGACTATGAAGTTAAGAGTTAAGAATGTTATCAAGGTTAGATTTACTTGAATTTAATATCCCATCATTCAAAAGACACCATATGGTGCCTAAATGATCCATAACACTCTTAATTATATAGATATCGTAATCCCCAAAAAATTTCATTGCTGACCCAAATTTATTTTACGTATCTATTTGATAGAAATATACTTATTTTGAAGAACCTCTGGACCCCTTTTTCCACAAATCCTCATATCTAACTTCAGATGATATCGCCACGGGTATCTATATATGTGGTATGTATATATCTCAAACTGCCAATGTCTCAAGCTCTGAGAGCACCTAAATACATCATTAACCATGCATGGGTAATACATGGTGACAGTTCACATCATTTTAATGCCCCTTAACTTGTTCCTTATCATTTGATGAGAGGGAATGATTACAACTAATCAAGAGGTATCAGAATTGAATTGACAAATGTAAAATGTTAGAGATAGAAACTAAAACAAGAAATGCTTTACCTCCCTGTTTTGGGTGTTTTATCTTTCTTTTCTTTTTTTTTTTCGTCTGGCTAAACCATATACTCCAATTTCCCCTTTTTTTCAAATTATGTTGAACTCAATTCAACTTGAAGGCATTAATTCCCAGCCTAACAAGGTTGTATCAAGCTACTTGTTTTTAGCAATGATGGCAAGTATAAAACCCAAGCTGTCTAATCAAAATTGCAAGATGACCTAGATCTGCACCAGCTGCAAAGGTCAAATACAAAATGCTGTCACACATCCTCCCACCCCCTCATGGCCTTGACCTCCCACACACTCACATGGCAACAGACACTCCAATGAACAAACATTCTCCCACCCCCACCTGTCTACTTCTCTTGATTTCAAAGGAGGCAACTTCATAACATGCTTGTCAATCTGACCTCCCCACCCCCTCATGACCTTGACCTCCCACACATTCACATGGCAACAGACACTACGTCTCTTGACTTCATAGCAGTGTCCCCGACACCCAGACTGTAAACATCTACAGAACTTTAGCAACAGGTAGTTTTCATAATTACACCTCATTTCTTGCATTCCTTCCAATTCGACTTGTACTGCGCTTGTCTTGAACTAACTTTTGGTCTACCACTTTCACTAGTCTGAGAGGTACCCCTGACAAAACTTACTAGTGCAAGATGAATGGGCTGTGTAAATACAATGCTGTGTTCTTAAGTGGAATATCAGACAGCAACATATCCCTTTACCTCATGAATATTCATTAGCAATTTTATGATTTGATGAATACTTTAAATGGTAAGCCGTTTTGCGTTATGTGATGTACTGGTATATGAAATAATGGATTTTTCTTACCACACAGACTGTTTATTAGAAACTGAGCTACAATATTGTAAGATCAAACTAAGGAGACCCTGATCAAACAGGGCTTACCCAGAACAGACAGCTACTATAGGATGCCAATGTATCAAAATGAGGTAAAGGGTTATACACGTCTGCTACGGAAAAACGGACAGACTTAAGTTTGTGAGGCTTTGCCCATGTCATTTAAATAAGTCTGCAAACTTTGCCTGTGTCATTAGCCTGTGAGATTTTTCCCACTGCCATTTGTCTGTGATCTTCGCCTGTGTCATTAGCCTGTGAGTTTTTTTTCCACGGCCATCTGTCTGTGATCTATGGCTGTGTCATTAGCCTGTGAGATTTTTTCCACTGCCATTTGTCTGTGATCTTTGCCTATGTCATTAGCCTGTGAGGTTTTTTCCACTGCAATTTGTCTGTGATCTTCGCCTGTCCCACTTGCCAGTGAGTTTTGTCCTGACTCAGAGACTAAATTGGGGACACAGAGACTCACTTGACAACCAACTTAGCATAAGGAAACAGCTCAAGTTTAGTTGTCTTTTTTACTTAACAAACCTCTGAAGGATGAAGATATTGATGATGGCAGTTTCCATGTTTTCTAGTTATTTTATGGCCACTCTTCCGAGCCACTCATTAAGCACAGCTATATAATCAGACATAAACACACAGTAGGGCCTGATACCATCTCTCCTCCCCCGGTGACACATGCTAGATACCCTCTAGTTCATTAGCAAGAGCAGTGTTTATTGCCAGAAGATGACAATATATTTGTCTGACCCATCTAAACTATAAAGCATTCTTCATTTTAGCATCTGGAAACATGCGATTGAGGAATCTGCGGTATTTTAGACGTATCATTGATCAGATTTGGCAAAGGAATGCACAAAAAAAAGAGAGACATTACTTATTTAGCACATCCCTTTGGGGGGGGGGGGGGGGGAATGTTAGACTTAACAGACAGGTTAAAACAGCTGGAAAAAGAGAAAATTTTTAAAAAAAAAAAAATTTTGGGGGGAAAAAAACAATCTAGATAATTATATAAGAATAAGGAACAATTATAAGCAGCAGTAACTGGCTATAAACAATCCCAAGACATTATCTAGATGTCAAGACTTGCATAGGAAAAAAAATGTGTTCCATGATTATTCCTCAATCTAAGATTGTTTCCCATATTTTACTGCAACAAGATGTACATCCTCAAGCTGACGTCACATTTTGATAATTTTTTAAGTAATGTCTCAAATTATAAGAAAATAATTTGTGTATTTTGAAGTATATGAGGTAATATGTTTCTTTAAGACATTAATGCTTTACATTAATTCCATGTATCTTATAATTACACATCTCTGTCTGTCTCTCTATTTCTCTCTCCCTCTAGTGAATATATGCACACATATGCATGCACAAACAATTTGAACATGTAAGTACAGCACTACCAGCGATTCCAATCAAATCAATATATTCTCCTATCAGTGAGGTAGGTATGTAACATCCAGAACAGTCGATATAAATAGACAGGAGAAGATAAATCTTCATTCATTTACGAATATTTTCAATACACTCGCAGCCAAGTTTTCTTGAAACAGTTGCCATCAAAACTAGAAACTTGTTCTCCTTCGAATTTTTTAATCTCTCTTACACTAGGACTATCTAGGGCATCGCAAGAATGCTAAAACTGAAAATGAGAGATAAGAGTTCAGAGTGACTACATCTGCCAAAAAAACAAAACAATTTTGGCACCTGGATGTCACCTTAACATCTTATTTTCAAAACCTTCCCGCCATATTCTTTACTTCTCCCGTGTTGTTGTCTGTAGGTAAACATCCAGTACCATGGCAACTGTTTCTCATACAAAATGCACAGGACTGTGCTTCACTAAACAAATCATCAGACATTGCTCGTTATCTCATGAATATTCACGTACAAATTTATGACTTCTTCCGGAGTTTGTAAATTTTGACTTTAATTTGTCCATTAAAGCCAGACTGGGCTCAGTAGCATATAGTCCACTGAAATCCAGAAGGGCTTATCAGCACATACAAAAAGGTGGCTAATGAGCCCATCTGGCTCTCAATGGACTAATTATGTTGGAAATTCATGCAACCTTTTCGTATTTCCTTTTAATGAATATTTATTCAATTTATTTAAATGGTATATGAAATAATATACATGTAACTTTCTTCTGCCATGCTGATTTTTTAGAATCTAAGCAACAAACACAAGAGACACTGGTCTGACAGTCCCTGGATGCCAAGGTATCAATATACATTTATGCGACAAAATGGGTTAAGACTGAAATCCATAATCAATCTTTTGCATCACTCTGCATCTCAGCAATCATTAGAGTTACCACTAGATCTTTTTAATACCTCATCTACCCCACCTTCACTCAAAATTGTCAAATAAAATCTATTTTTTTTGTAAAACGGGATGTGAACCGAATGGATTCAATTGGACAGGACAATATGGGCATTTCCTATATACAGTCAACATTGTATTAAGAGACCACTCAAGGGACTGCCAAAAAGTGGTCGAAGCATTCGGCATTTCGAGGGACGGTTTCACCCATGTTATGCTTAGAAACTGTTGAAACGGGAATCAGGAACTATATTTAGAATTTAATTGCACATGGTGCAGTCATGGTGGTCAAAACAAATTGGTTTCAAGTGAGCACTTATGATTGGGATAATTGTTTGTTTGTTCGGATGTGATAAAGATGAATATACACATGCTCCAGCATACATGATAATTAGTAATGGAATCAAACACGGTCGCTCAAAAAAGTTGATTTTTGTGCATAATCTTACGTGCTGGGACTTGGTTTATGTGGTCGCTGGTCGCATAATAAAAAAGTCGCTTAATGGGATAATTTGATATAGTAAAAACGTTTGGGCGGAATATATAAAAGTCGTTAAATAAAAAAGTTGTTTAATACAGGTGGTCGCATGTACAATGTTGACTGTAGCCCTACTACAATGTACACTTTGTGTAACCTGTAGCTTATTAAATATTGTTCTTTCTATATATGTACATACAATTCACAGCCATTCAGTAAATACATAATTGTTTTTATGTATGCAATAACAAGAAAACCAAGTAACTGGTGTTGCACTCAACACATGAGTCCCCTACTAGTGAGGTGCATAATTTTTCAATTACCATAGCAACCAGAATTTTGGTCCGAGAAAAAAAAAAGAAAAGTGATGTGCAGAATCTCCATACAGCTATCTTTTCATGTACCAAGTTTCATATTATTATCTTAAACAGGTGTTAAGTTATCATGAGATTCAGATTTCCGGACATTAAGCCAGACAGAGAGACACGAACAGGAGGACAGACAGACGGAGGGCAAACCTATAGTCCCTCCGGTGTAAACACTAGAAGAGGACTAATAAAGGAAAATAAACTGGCACTCATCTTGCATGACAAGTGAGATTCCAAAATAAATTCCTTCCAACCAACAAAGTGAAGCCCATAATCATAAACATAAGGTAACCACTTGATACTTAAATTCTCGGTCATAGTGTTTAGAAGCTGCAGGCAATATGTAATCATTATAATGAAAAAAGAGCTGATAAATCATAAACAACATACAAACCTTGTTTAATAAATAAATCTTTATGGGCAAAAAATGGCAAAATGAAAACATTAGGAAACATAATGATAAGACACAAGCAATAAATCCCCAGAGGACAGCTTAAAAATATGGTAAACACATGAGATGCAATCTACACCACGGTTCCAAAAGACCTGCAACAGCCTCGACAACAAATCTCTGGTATTCAACCATCATGATAACAGCCCTAATGAGAACACACTAATGACAACCCATAATGCCAAATGCCCTAATGACAACACACTAATGACAACCCATAATGCCAAATGCCCTAATGACAACACACTAATGACAACCCATAATGCCAAATGCCGTAATGACAACACACTAATGACAACCCATAATGCTAAATGCCCTAATGACAACACACTAATGACAACCCATAATGCCAAATGCCCTAATTGCAACACACTAATGACAACCCATAATGCCAAATGCCCTAATTACAACACACTAATGACAACCCATAATGCCAAATGCCCTAATGACAACACACTAATGACAACCTATAATGCTAAATGCCCTAATGACAACACACTAATGACAACCCATAATGTCAAACCCCCTAATGACAACACACTTAAGATGACCCCCTAATGCCAAACCTATTGACAACAACTTACAACCCTAATGCAACCAATAACCTTAAACCCAACCCCTAATGCCAAACCTTTTATTATGACAACATACTGTTAACAGCCCAGTTATGTCAACCCACTAATTACAAGTCCTTAATGACTCCCTGACCTCCCAAATGACAACCTTCTGATGACAACTTCCTAATGGCATTATTCTCCCTAATGCTGAACCCCTACAAACAACCCGTTTATCTCAACTCTAAAAATAACAACCCCCTTATGAAGGTCCTTTAATGACAATCTAATGATAACTATAAAATGACAACCCCCCTTATGACAATACCTAAATGACAACATTAGGATGACTCCATAATGATAACCCCCTTATGACAATTCCCTTATGACATCCCCCTTTTGACAACCTAAGCAAATCTTGATAATGGCAACACCCATATGACAATAATAATCCATTATAACAACCAAAGGATAACTTGATAATAACAACCCCCTTATGACAACCTAAGGATAACTTGATAATGACAACCCCTTTTTGACAACCTAAGGGAATCTTGATAATGGCTACATCCTTATGACAATAATAATCCCTTATGACAATCTAAGGATAATTTGAAAATGACAACCCCCTTATGACAATTCCCTTATGACATCCCCCTTTTGACAACCTAAGAAAATCTTGATAATGACATTTCCCTCAATGACAAACCCCTAATGATCCAAGACTGCCCCTTTATGACAACTCAATAATGACAACCTCTTGACTGACAACAAGGTAATGCCTGATCAGGAACTGCCATGCCTGGAGCATGTCTGATCACCGGCAGACATCTCTTGCCGACACTACACTTACTGCCAAATTCCTCCCATCAAGGATGTCTGGGCAATCAAGTACACCATGTTTCACAAACCTGACCTTGGTTTTGGTTCTTAGTCGTTAGACTTTTTCAACTGTTTTTGACATATCAAATCAAAGTTCTGGAAGGTAAACAGACTAGAATTTTTATCTCCCTGACATTTTTTTCTCCCACTCTTGGCATAAGAAGTCAAGCTGTCAACCGAAATCAAACTTATTACGCTGATAGTACCTGCAATAACTTGGATCACAGATGCAGAAAATCTTGCATATGACAGTTGCCATGTTCCTGATCAGTATCAAAGATGCAGATAGATGAATTGAGAGTTACAGCTGGTCGAAGTCTGAACGTATTTTAACCCTTTCCCTCATAGAGGACACCATGAAAAGACCTATGTGAACAGCATAAAACCAGATCAGCCTGCGAGTAACTTGGCCTGCGAGTAACTCCCAGGCTGATCAGGTTTTATGCTGTTCGCTGCTCCTCAGTGGTCTGGAAATGAGGATTTTGAAATTAAATTTGGTAAGGTTTAAATGTGGTTTTCTGCAGATCAGGCTTTATGTGATACCTATTGAGGGCATCAAAATGGGTATATATGAGGGAAAGGGTTAATAACCTTTTTTTTCCTCTTTCTCAAAATTAAGTGTTAACAGGTCCAGCTTTACCTCAACAACAAAACTTGACTTAGTGAATATTATCAATGATTTTCCAAAATGTTTTACAGATTATTAGTTAAGAATCTAGGTCATCAATGTTTAAGGTAAAGGGTACTTATAAATTGGTGTAAAAGACCTATCTATAATATTAGCATTGTCCATTCCAGGACCCTCAATTGTGGGGTTACTGTGTTATTTTCAAAGACTGAATAAATTTCAACCAGTTCTTGTACAGGATGGTAGATATGAGTATTAGGAAAGACATGTGTGAAGCTTCATCCAATTTATGCACTAATCATCAAAAAAGAGACTTGCAAGTAAAACTTAAGCAAAATCCTTTACTATTTATTTTTCACACAAGGGATTAATCTGTCAAAAAAATAATTTCTTTTCAGACATTATTAACAATTATGAAAGTTTATTGTTAGTAACAGTGACCTTGACTAATCACACCCCAACAGCTCTAAAAAATTTAACCTTCACACAATCTATGCATGTTGCAAGATTGATTATTGTATTCTACTGACAAAAGTTTTTAAGAAAAATCAAGTTACTCGCAGGCTGATCTGGTTTTATGTTGTTTGCATAGGTCTTTTCATGGTTTCCTCTATGAGGGAAAGGGTTAAAAAGAAAAAAAGCAGACTACTGATTGCATTTCATACTCAAACCATTCTAGAGGCTACTAGCCATATTCAAGTTTATGCTTGAAAATTAAACTTTAGTACATTACATTTACAGAACAATGAGCCTGTATATCTATGTGTATCTCACATTTTTCTCTCAATGTTTTATTACTTTTCACTCAGATTTATAAAAACATCATGTTAACAGGAAAAATAAATAATTTTTCTTAAATGATCATGATTTTTTATTCAAGGAGAATGAAAAAGTTCACTTTTCTTGAAGCATTGTGTTGTCTAATTATCATTTAATAATAAATTATTTCTCTCAAACACACACCTGTCTTACTGGGAAAATATCATTTTTTTTTTTTTTTTTTTTTTTTTTTTTTTATAAAAATCATCATGAAGTATCGAAGGTTTCAAAAATTCAATTTCAGTCTCACTCAGCTATTTCAGTTGGGTGTCTCAAATGAACCCCTTATCTTGACATCAAAGCCAATAAATTACCAAATAAATATAAAGACTACTGACTTTAAACAAGCATTACCGTCATGGTTACAAAATACAACCGAATATTAATGAACTCTGACAGGGACACAAAAAAATGATGCTACTCTCATTCAGGGCAGCAGACGACTTCTCAATGAAATACTGTACGGTAGTCTAGCGCTTACAATCAATGATCAGCTGTGTGGCTATAGAGAGCCGTCTAGCACATAGCAGACTGTGTTCCGTCAGCTCTACTTAAAGTTCTCTATACAAAGGTATTGGCTCACTTCAATTTCAGCTGTGAACTGCTACACTGCGACAGCCTATAACTGATGTTTAAATGAGAATGGCAGACGACAAAAATTTAAGAAAATGAAGGTTTCTCTTTCCTGGATTTAAAGTGATTGACTTTTTATCTGGATATGGTAATCTAGTAAAATTAAGGAAAATTGGGAACCAAGCACAAGATTTTTAAAATGAGATGAAATTTTAAAATATTAGTTTCTGAAATACCTCAATAAACAAACAGCTAAAAAAAAATCATGACAGCAGTCTATGATGACACAAGGAGTTCTTAGATGATAATAATCAACATTTTGCTGTTTTTGAATGTTTGCATATTTTTGATTTAATATTAACACGGAATAATTCATGTAACACTGGATACCCATATATCTAGGATATCAAGAGCGATCTCAATATGCAATGATGTTGTGGAGAAGAAATTACCAACACCAAGGATAAACAAGGCATCTGCCTCACACACGCTGTCACACACTTCATTTATAACAAGATTCATAGTTGATTACAAAGGAACTAAAATGTGACAAGAAAGGAATAGTTGTTTTTTTTAAGACACATATAGATCTATTGATCTAATTTGAAAATGGAGTAACAAGTTCTTTACGAAAAGTTTACAAGCAAGAGGGTGTTATATAAACAATACTGTACACATATTTAACAGGGAATACTCTTTATCAAAAAGAGGAATGATATCGCTACCCCAGATGGCTGATGGAGCAATACTGCGCTGGATCTACACACTGACTATGATAGGGCTCTGGCCCTGTATAGGGTTAACAGAGTGTCTGCCCACAGGTGGGACCCAACGGTCTGGGGGTGGGGGGTGTGAGGCCCGGTTCTCTGCCACACTGGGCCAGTGTTACCATAGATTTGGACCTGCCAACAGGACCCTGGCCAAGGTGACAACCACTGGAGAAAGTCTGCTACGTGAACAAGTCTATAAACTGTATTTCTGCAGGTGAGTTTACATACCTTCTTCATCCAATTCTTCAGGGCTTAACTGCCAAGCTTCAGTATTTCAGTCATTAGGGAACTTTTCTGTCAACACTAAAAGTGAGGCCTTCATGAAATGTTCTTTCCTCAACTTTTTGACCATTGGTTATACAAATACAGCCGTCATACATATCAAAATAAAGCGACAAAAACTCCTAATTTTCAGAGGGGACTCCTAAATTTCAAAGCAGGTTTTCTGTTGGGATACTTGGCTGAAAATATAATGCCTTGGTACACACAGTCATACTTGTAATCCTGACACAGAACAAACCCGTGTCCTAGAACTACCCTTATGTACTAAGGCAAGCACAGGACAATTTTTTACTGCTTTTAATATGTCGCAGCTAGGGACTGAACTCTCTACTTCCTGATTACATCTGAGACACTCTAACTACTCAGTACAGTGACAGGTGCTCAGACTCTTCTGTCCTCAAGACATATGCACCTAGTTGAAGAAGTTAACTACAAGTTAACATTTCTTCAAAATACCATGCATGAAATATGACACAATAATGTGATAGTCATAAAACTTAATGATATGCAAGGCTAATTGCAGACACTCAAGTAATAAAACACTCCTACTAGGCATCCTCTCTGCATGTCACCCTTGGGACACCATATTAATTAACATTCACTTGAAACTGATTAAAAAAAAAAGCTACATTAATCAATATAAACCGCAGTTCATTAAATAATATCAGTGCATCTATACGGATTCATTTGATAATCACCACAAACTATAAAACAAACATATGAAAACGAAATTGGCCATAGCATATCAAAGAAAAGCTCTCAGACGGAAATGAGCAGATTTTGACCTCTATAATAGTTATCTACTTTCTGCTGGTACCACACAGGTGTGCATAAATTGCTAACCACAATGAAATAGATATTTCACGGCTACAGTCTTTTAAGTGCCCAACACTTAACTATTTCAAATTAGTTTTAGTTGGTAAATTTGAATAAGCAGCTGAAGGGGTGGCATTTTTCTACTGTCACTGTCACATGATGTGACTGGTTGAAAGATTAATACGACCCCTAGTCATTACATAGAGGGGATGGGGGGTCTCCAGTATGATGAAGTTAGAACTTCCACTGAGTACACATCTTATATCAAATCAACACAGGGGGAAAATAGCATCCTGCCCTTTCAGGCTCTCTTTATATTTTTAGCATCATTTAACAAATAGTAAATGACAATAAGGCCCATATGATGCAAGTTAATGGACTGGTCATTCGGACTGAGGAAGGTATATTGACTAAAGCCTAGTACTACAGAACATGATGCCCATGTCTGTCCTTGTCCTAAGTCTTAACAAATATTGGTAACTTATCATGCCAAACTCACTTATCACCATCATCAGCAGCAGCAGCAACAAATGCATCAGAAGCAGCAGCAACAACAAAAACTCAACATTTTCAGTCAATTTAAAACAACATCAAAAAAAGAATAAAAATTTATTACCATACTAAATTACCTCAAATGAGTTTTCAATCTACAGTCTGCCCAGTGGGGGAAACTTACATTATTCAGACTTAAATCCCCCTGGGAATGACTTTATCTACCATGAACCAGGGTCCAGGGATCAAGATGACAGACTATGTGAACATATATAGGCCATTATGAGAAATAGATTATTTCTATCAGACATTTCTATAGCACATTATCACCTTAAACAAAGGCAAACCATTCCCTGTAGATCATACTGAAGGCATCTCATCACATTACCGGGAGTTGCCGATGGTAACTTATTTAAATTAATGTTTATTTCTCATCAGACTCTACCTGACAATGCTACAGTCTAACGATCACATTACAGAAACAGAACAAGTGCCTGGATTTCCTAAACCACCTTGCCAAAGACATAATGCTCATTAAGCCTGTAACAAACCAAGACTTTTATTCCCTCTTTTTTTTTCTTTTTTTTCAGAAAATGAAAGAATATTGTATTGAACTGATAAATTTTAAGTAGACAGCTCAGGGCTTTGTTTTTAATATAACATTTTTTTTTTTCTTAAATAAAAGATTTGGCCAGGGGTCAAGGGGGATTTCAGAAGACAATAAAAAATTTCCAATATTGCCCAAAACGACTGACTTTTAACATTTCAAATCAATGATTTTGATCAGCAATTATTGGTTATTAATAAAAACCTTGCACATCTATCCAAACTTAAAAGGCTATGGCAGTCATCATCCGGATCAGGTCAAGCCACAAAGTAAACAGCTAGGGTTGTGACCTTTGGACATGAAAATGTCAATAATTTTAATTATAACTTACAATGGTTTTAGATGATTTCTTGTCCCTGCTTTTACTCTGTCAACCCGCCACATTTCAAGCGTAGCCAAATCAACCCATCATTAAATTCTATTTCTGACCCCAGAGCACATCAAGTCTCCCGTGAATATAACCATGTTCAACAGGGAATCTCCGCAGGGGACCAGACATTGGTGGACATAATTTGTCCATTATACAAACAGACATTATGGTTGACCATGCACATGTGACGCACCTCTGCTGCACTTTTGTTCACGGAATTGTTACTATAAATACTGACTCCATTTCCTTTATTATCTCGACATGATAATTCCTCTGCAAGCAGGAAAATCATCTGTCCCTTTTCATTGTCAGGGCTTCAGCAGCTGTAAGAGCCCGTGCTGAAAACGGGCGACTAATTACAATTAAGTGTAGTATTTCTCGCCACAACCAGTCCTCCTCTCCCCATCCCAGCAACTTCTGCACTTGATAATTCACGGGTTTCCATTCAGAACCAATGGTCCGTGGACGACTCCTACGCTATAAATATGAATTGTTATGAATTTAGATGAAGTTGAACAAGCTGCAGCAGCCCTCCCTACAACTGCAGTCATTTGTAGTGACCATATGACAGTTGTTGCCCACCCTCCGCCTGGGGGACAAAGTAGTGTAACGGATAGCATAAAAAACACCGCAAAAAATTTCCCGAGACAAAGATGAAACAGGCCTTAACTTCTTCAAGGCAGCTCATCAAAAGCAAATCTAATGATACCCCAGCACTTGGGATAGCAGTAAACACTGAATGGGTACCCTCCTGCCTTCCAGCCGTAGCAATCAATGTGGGGGACCGATATAATGAGAAGAAAAGAGTCTTTTTCATATGAGGTCATTATTATTTGAATGCTTACAGGTTTAAAAAATAAATAGCCTGTCTGCGTTTATCGGTTTCAAACAACATGTTTTGCAAAGATGGAAGGCATTTAAATTCTTGTATCTTTTATTTTCTATCACAACCCATAAGAAATAGTAGTCAACTATCAGAGAATAAATAAATAACATATGGTTCTGGGAAATCATTTTTGAAGTCTGCGCTAAGAATAAAAGTTTAAGTGTTAATATAGTGATAAATATCCCATCTTAACCCTTTCCCTCATATAGACTCATTTTGATGCACTCAATAGGTACCACATAAAGCCTGATCTGCAGAAAACCACAGTTAAACCTTACCAAATTTAATTACAAAATACTCATTTCCAGACCACTGAGGAGCAGCGAACAGCATGAAACCTGATCAGCCTGAGAGTTACTCGCAGGCTGATCTGGTTTTATGTTGTTCGCATAGGTCTTTTCATGGTTTCCTCTATGAGGGAAAGGGTTAAAAACCAATGCCTCCATAATACAAAAGGAATCATTATACAGTTTTGAAATAATAAAGCATGAATGTTTCTATTCATGGTCAGGAAATGCCTCATTTTTCTCAACATTCCAGCCCTCCCATAAATCAATCAATTAGCGACAGATGCTATTTTTCATGACTTTCTTTCTCAACTCCTACTGCTAATGACAATCTAAGACAATAAGCAGACACAAATGACACTAAGAACCAATTACTGGGCATCTCAACCTTGGGATCATTGGTAATTGGAAATTCTCAGACATGGGCTCCGCTCTCCTTCCCATTCGGAGACGGCCGCGACGATGAGCCAACTGGGAACACTAGCGACAGATGCCTCATCTGCGTCCTCAAAAAATTCACACAGGAAACATCGACCCTAGGTCACAAGTCTGTCAGCTAATCCAAAGGGAAACGCATCTCATATTGCGGATAATTCCTGTCCGCCAGCCGACTTCCACATGCTTCCGGCACCTATTCTTGGGAAATGGTGCCGGTAAAAAATTTTTGAAATGATTTGCTCATTCTGTGCCCTTATCGAAAAATCATCCCGGGAATTGTCATCATATGTTACCATGTGAGGCACCCATGTGAAATTCTAGGGTAATTAAATTAACGTCATTAAACATGGAGGAAAGATAATCATGTGTCTTATTCTTCCATATGTCTATCAATAGATTTTGTTCCAGGCTACTAGACCGAGGAAAAAAAACACATTCAGATCTGTCGAGTCTCTTTATAAATTGCCTATTATCAATTTAATTGAATTATTTTGATAGAAAGAACACAAATTAAAGACCAGCCTAACAAATTAGAACAGTTCCGATACTTCAAATACATGTACAGATCTAATGATTGTCCTTAATTACTACAAGTACAATCTGTATGAAAGATACTGATTTTCTTGACATTCAAAGAATCAAATGTTGAAAACAGGCTATTTAATAACTAATACTACTGATAAATTGAACATTATAGTGTGCTATACTACAGTTTCCAGTATCCATAGCACCATCAAACTAAAAAAAAAAAAGAAAGAGAAAATTGATTTTTTGGAGAAAAAAAAAAGCCAGATTGGACATTTACACTAACATGATGTTAAGCCTTGTGCCATGATTATCATTATCATAAACCATCAGGCTATGCATCTAATCACCAAGTCCATTAATCAGCAAAGTCAATCTGAACGTGACATGAACAATAGATAAAAGGGAACCCTGGCAAATTGAGGCCTTTGTGACTGACCCATTAATCTAAGCGACTGACCATTAGTGTGTGTTTCGGCCTGTTTAAAACATAAAACCTGATCTGGCCCATGTCAGGTCGGATGGAAACATGACCAGTCACAATATTGACTGACCAGGGAAAGCAATCAACAAACAACCATGACCATTAAAAACTGCGGAACAGATCATAAAACCCAAGATGGGACAGGGCGGTGGCATCAGATGTCAAAATTTAGAAATGCACTTTATGGAAACAAACCAAATTGCTTGATTGTTTTCATTCTAGCACACACAATACACTGTCAATTATGAAAAAAAAAAATTTATTCATAGCTTATAGTCATTTGCATATGAGGCTTTAGGTCCCATAAACAGTGTTCCAGTTATTTGTCTGCTACCTTACTGCAATTTAATGCCATAGCAAAGTGTCATGATACCAAATACAATCACATGAAATAATCAATCTGTGAGCTACCCTTTTATACTGAGCACAAAGCAGGGGAGATATACCAGTGCCATTTTAGGGACTTTGTTAAGTCGTATCTGGGGGTCGAATCAACAACCTCTCAGTTTAGCTGGAAGATGCTCAAACCATTTAGCTACTAGGACTGGTTAGCTCCATGTGATGACTGACATAATTACGCTTCATCTTATATTCAAATTCTCACAAAGTTTCATTCTTATTAGCTAAGTGTATAATTATTTTATAACAAAAAAAAATAATTTAAAAAATATGTATCTTTAAAAGAAATGTACAACCATTTCTCCAAAATCAAGCTTTTTTTTTCCTCCATATACTGACATTACAATCTAACCTGGGAAAATATTACAAAGTCAAATAACACCCCTGAACTTAAATCTATCAACAAACTTTTCAACAATACAAATAATGCCTATACGTCACTACGAATGCCCCTGGAAAAATCTCTATTTGTCTAGGACAAAGTTTCGTTCATGATGTCCGCAAATTGGACAGCAGTCTTTTGTTCCTGCCTATAGGCCGGCAATCATAACCTGTCACTCACCTTCTATCCATTACACTCTATCAGTGTTCACTTAATCATACCTGAATCTCAATCTCGCAGTTTTAATGAATTTTCCTGTACGACTCTATAGATGCGGACATATTTGCCGTAAGCCTCTGGATTTATCTCGGCTCATTCACTTCTACATGATAAATTGCTCTCTTTATCTCAGATATGTTCAAATCAAACATGAACTCTTTTTTTCCCCCCTCAAGTCTTGGTTAATTCTACAATTAACATTTTTATCATAGCAAATAATTAAAAGACAGATTTTTTTTTTATTTCCTTGTAAAAATGTAAACCAGTCCTTTTTTTCTATTTATTTCCTTGTAAAAATGTAAACCATTCCAACATAGGCCTACAATTATAATACCTCTTCGGACATGGACAAGGTCCCTCTTATATAGCCTAAATAAGATGCTTTCTCTTCTGATTTTTTCAGACACAAGTACTCAAATTTTTATTTACAACCTGTGACTTATTGGGAAAATTAACATTATTAAAAATTGGGAAACCATAAGATCATAAAAATGTTTAAATTAAAAACAATTACCTAATTATAGATGGTTAATTCATAAATTTTCAACAATAAAATTATATGAATAACACAACCTTCATTAAAATTCCATAAATTATTTCTATTAAGAAAAAAAAAAGCTATTTCAATGAGATAATATGTATTTCACTGGGAATATAGGTAGTTATTTTGGGAAAAAAAGTCCATTTTTGTCTAGAGGAAAAAGGTGGTAAAATCACTGGATACTATTATTTTGCAATGAAACAAAATACCATGCCACAGTTTTATTATTAGATTGGAATTGAAGCTGCAATAGTTTACACTGGATCTGACCCATGACCTATTTTTTTTCTAATTAATTTGTTCATAATAATTGGTTTTAGAAAAATACTAGAGAATTCTGATTGTAATGGAAACCTGTCAAATGAACACTGATCAAACATTAAACTGTGTTATTTTTCATATACTAATACTACAATAGAAGTACAATATTGTACAAGAATGAACTAGAAAAGGATTTTAGTCATAAATTCTTATTTACTCAACACTTTCGGAATTGGAGGGGCACAGGCATAATTTCTATACATGTTTAATTTTCTGGTGCTCATGGGGATAAATGAACAAATAGTCATAGCTACAATGCTAATCAGTGGTCATAGTAAAGCCCTTTATCAATGCTAATCAATGTAACCACTCTATCATACAATGTTAACCACCTTCATACAAGTAACCACCATACAATGTAACACTCTATCATACAATGTTAACCACTCTATCATACAATGTTAACCACTCTATCATACAATGTTAACCACTCTATCATACATGTTAACCACTCTATATACAATGTTAACCCCTTTACAATGTTAACCACTCTATCATACAATGTTAACCACTCTATCATACAATGTTAACCACCTATCATACAATGTTAACCACCTATCATACAATGTTAACCACTCTATCATACATTCTTTAATCATACTGTAACCTTCACAATTACTTATATGTAACATACATATAACCACTCTATCAACAATGTTAACCACTCTATCACACAATTTTAAACCCACTCTATCATACAATGTTAACCACTCATCTACAATGTTAACCACCTATCATACAATGTTAACCACCTATCATACAATGTTAACACTATCATTGTAACACTCTATCATACAATGTTAACCACTTACCATTAACAATGTTAACCACTCTATCATAAATGTTAACCCATCTATACAATTTAACCACTCTATCATACAATGTTAACCACTCTATCAGACAATGTTAACCACCTATATTAACATTATAAGTACCACTCTATCACAATGTTAACCACTTATCATACAATGTTAACCACTCTTCACATAATGTTAACCACTCTATCACAAGTTAACCCACTCTATATACAATTTACACTTATCATTAGTGTTAACCACCTATCATACAATGTTAACCACTTATCATACAATGTTAACCACTCTATCATACAATGTTAACATCTATCATACAATGTAACCACTCTATCATCAGTGTTAACCACTCTATCATACATGTTAACCACTCTATCACACAATGTTAACCACTCTATCACACAATGTTAACCACTCTATCACACAATGTTAACCACTCTATCACACAATGTTAACCACCCTATCATACAATGTTAACCACTCTATAATACAATGCTAACCACTCTATCATACAATGTTAACCACTCTATCATACAATGTTAACAACTCTATCATACAATGTTAACCACTCTATCATACAATGTTAACCACTCTATCATACAATGTTAACCACTCTATCATACAATGTTAACCACTCTATCATACAATGTTAACCACTCTATCATACAATGTTAACCACTCTATCATACAATGTTAACCACTCTATCATACAATGTTAACCACTCTATCATACAATGTTAACCACTCTATCATACAATGTTAACCACTCTATCATACAATGTTAACCACTCTATCATACAATGTTAACCACTCTATCATCAATGTTAACCACTCTATCATACAATGTTAACCACTCTATCATACAATGTTAACCACTCTATCACAATGTTAACCACTCTATCATACAATGTTAACCACTCTATCATACAATGTTAACCACTCTATCATACAATGTTAACCACTCTATCATACAATGTTAACCACTCTATCATACAATGTTAACCACTCTATCATAAGTTAACCACTCTATCATACAATGTTAACCACTCTATCATACAATGTTAACCACTCTATCATACAATGTTAACCACTCTATCATACAATGTTAACCACTCTATCATACAATGTTAACCACTCTATCATACAATGTTAACCACTCTATCATACAATGTTAACCACTCTATCATACAATGTTAACCACTCTATCATTCAGTGTTAACCACTCTATCATACAATGTTAACCACTCTATCATACAATGTTAACCACTCTATCATACAATGTTAACCACTCTATCATACAATGTTAACCACTCTATCATACAATGTTAACCACTCTATCACACAATGTTAACCACTCTATCATACAATGTTAACCACTCTATCATTCAGTGTTAACCACTCTATCATACAATGTTAACCACTCTATCATACAATGTTAACCACTCTATCACACAATGTTAACCACCTATCATACAATGCTAACCACTCTATCATACAATGTTAACCATCCTATCATACAATGTTAACCACCTATCATACAATGTTAACCACTCTATCATACAATGTTAACCACTCTATCATACAATGTTAACCATCCTATCATACAATGTTAACCACCCTATCATACAATGTTAACCACTCTATCATACAATGTTAACCACTCTATCATACAATGTTAACCACTCTATCATACAATGTTAACCACTCTATCATACAATGTTAACCACTCTATCATACAATGTTAACCACCCTATCATACAATGTTAACCATCCTATCATACAATGTTAACCACCCTATCATACAATGTTAACCACTCTATCACACAATGCTAACCACTCTATCATACAATGTTAACCACCCTATCATACAATGTTAACCACTCTATCATACAATGTTAACCACCCTATCATACAATGTTAACCACTCTATCACACAATGTTAACCACTCTATCATACAATGTTAACCACCCTATCATACAATGTTAACCACTCTATCATACAATGTTAACCACCCTATCATACAATGTTAACCACTCTATCATACAATGTTAACCACTCTATCATACAATGTTAACACCCTATCATACAATTAACCACCCTATCATACAATGTTAACCACTCTATCATACAATGTTAACCACTCTATCATACAATGTTAACCACTCTATCATACAATGTTAACCACCCTATCATACAATGTTAACCACTCTATCATACAATGTTAACCACCCTATCATACAATGTTAACCATCCTATCATACAATGTTAACCACCCTATCATACAATGTTAACCACTCTATCACACAATGCTAACCACTCTATCATACAATGTTAACCATCCTATCATACAATGTTAACCACCCTATCATACAATGTTAACCACTCTATCATACAATGTTAACCACTCTATCATACAATGTTAACCACTCTATCACACAATGTTAACCACTCTATCACACAATGTTAACCACTCTATCACACAATGTTAACCACTCTATCATACAAAAACAGTGTCTCTATCTTTACAGGGAGTACGAGGAACTGCTGCAGTGTCTCCACACACTTCTCTCAGCCTGTACCACAGACAACACCACAGCCAATGTGCAGTCCACCCTGGGACAGCCCTGGGCGCTTGTCCTTAACCGCCTCTGTGACATCAACACTCCACCCAGTGTTACACATGGCACAATAGTGGGGAGACAACCAACTACCACCACCTCCCTGCCGGCCGTCAGAGTTACCTTTCCTTTCAAGTCAAACATGGGAGGTGAACGCAAGCATAATACTGTAGATACTGTACATAAATCTTTCACAAAGAGCACAGAAACAAGTACGGATAACACAAGGGATACGAAAACTGTTGGAGAAACACGTAAAGTGTTAGACAGCAAAACCAAAGACTCTAAGCTGAAGAATGCACTTAATAGCAAATATGTACAACAAAAACTTCTCAATACTTTGATCAAACCAGATTTCCAAGAATCTACAAGTCAATCAAATATTATTCCAACAGCGTCAGTATTTACTGGGAACTCTCAAAGTAACCAAATTACTGATACAGACAGGGAAAGAGAGGCTTTGTTACAAGCTATAAGTGAAAACAGTGAGAAAGCTGAGAAAAAGGTGGTCAGTTTTCCACATGAAGGACCAATTTTGAGACAGAGAGAAGGCCACATATCAAATAAAGAAAATGTAACGGGAATT
Organism: Solen grandis; assembly: GCA_021229015.1. NCBI lineage: Eukaryota > Metazoa > Mollusca > Bivalvia > Adapedonta > Solenidae > Solen > Solen grandis. Next base: position 39,344,873 of record CM037790.1, on the reverse strand, counting down.
TCAAATAGTTCCACAAACAAATTATATACAGAAAATAGCAGTGAAGACACAATCAGTAGTGGAGTTAAGAAACAATTAGAAAGCATAAATCCTTTATGGAAAAACAGTGTTGTTGGAAATAGTGAAAATGGTAAAACAAGCAGACAGGGACTGCTAGACAGTGTATCTAGTGATAAAACAGTGACTAACAACAGTGAAATAAGTAAGCAAATTCAAAAACCGATTATTTTTAGTAGGTTAAAAGTAAAATTTGAGCAAACGATAAAATCGGCAGATGAGGACGTAATCAAATATAGCTCATACAGTATTAACAGAGTGCTTAAAAACCATCAAAGTAATATCAGAATACATGGTAAAATATCCGATCACACTGTTCATGAATTTGAAATCCAAGAGAACACAGATGACGACACTAAATCAGCAAATATTTCATCATGGAGATCCTTTCTCACAAAACTGCTGTTAGGTTAATTGGGAGACCTTGCATATCAGAGAAAACTGCTAATATATATAGATAACTCTTTGTTTCACCTGTATGTAATTAACTGTATCAAATACCTCACACATACAATGGAGCATTCCACATTGATAATGTACAATAAAATCATTCAACCTGAACATCATTTGTTTTTTTTGTTTTTTTTGTGTGGATTTTATGTCCAAAGACATTTGAGTCATTCTAGATCTCTGTTTTTATGAAATAGATTTCTTTAGTGCTGGCTCACTGCAGTATCATACTACAGATATGTTGCATATGATACCAATATCAGTCACATTATATTGAGATGCATGGCCAACCTTTCCTAACATTTCCCTTCTATACTGAGCTATATCTGTACCACGTATAACATCCTTGGTTATGTTTTTGATAGAAGCATGTTTTAAATCCTTCCTACTCTGCTGAATTAATTTAAAAGGTGCTTCTCTTCCACACTTTCTCAGATTCTTAAAAATAAAAAATATTCCCTACCATTTTGCTGTAAATTTGCAAGGTATTCTGTCATAGCCCGCATTTTCTCCCCAAAATATCAGCAGAAACACCGCTACTTTTTTTTTTAGAAAAACAATGCTACTTTTTCACAAATGAAGGGGTACCAGACCCATTCACAATTCAAGGAAAAAAATCACTGAGAGTTATAACAACTTATATTAACCACTCTCTATAGCTTTGGTGGCAGCATATATGGTCATTATTGTGTGTGTGTGTGGGGGGGGGGGGGGGGGGGGAACCAGAGAACCCGGAGAAAACCCACATGTCTGGATGGGCGACCACTATACCCTCTCATGTATGTGACCAAAAATCGATTCCAGGACACATTGGTGAGAAGCAAAGTGCATTACTACTACGTTATCCAGGCATTAAGTTTCTTAGAGTGTATAACCATTACTACACACTTCATTATAAAGCCAATGCAAATAAAATACAGACCCTTTTTTTTTTCTACATTTATGCTGTTGTTGTATTGGGATTTACCGTCGCTGCGATAGTATTTCAATCATATAGCAACGTCCAGCTAATTACAGGTGGAGGAAGACCCCCCCGAATACACAGAGGTACCCTGGTAGAACCACAGACCTACCGCAAGCCAGCTGGAAGGCTTCCTCACATGAAAAATCAGAAGTCCCTACCGGGATTCAAACCCTCAAGGGGCTGACAGATTTGTAGTCCATGACTGTAACCACTCGGCCATGGCAACCCCTCTTCATTTATATCAGTCAGTCCATTCTCATAAATGGTACAAACTTAATTCTTCAAAAGTTAAATGTGAGAGAGAGAGAGAAAGAGGGAAAAAGAGAGGTGGGAAGAGAAAGAGGGAAAGGAAGAGACAAGAATGTAAAAACAACTGTTTTAAAGGCATCTAATTCAAAGGATATAAAAACCAAATAAAAAGAATAATAAACGGCCTTTTAACCCTTTCCCTCATATAGACTCATTTTGATGCACTCAGTAGGTATCACATAAAGCCTGATCTGCAGAAAACCACAGTTAAACCTTACCAAATTTAATTATAAAGCCTTCATTTCAAGACCACTGAGGAGCAGCGAACAGCATAAAACCTGATCAGCCTGCGAGTTACTCGCAGGCTGATCTGGTTTTATGCTGTTCGCATAGGTCTTTTCATGATGTTCTCTATGAGGGAAAGGGTTAATCAATAATATAACACTCCTTTTTGAAGACTTAAAAGCAATCTTTTAATCAATGAATCACTTTTGTGTTCAGAGAATTATCATGTAACACCATATAACAACAGTAATGCTGACAAGCCATTCTCTTCTTGGCAGAAACTGTGAATATATTTTTTCCCTACAATTTACAAGTAAGCTTTTTATTGGCCCTTTTTAAAGTACTAAGATATATGCAAATCCAGTATTTTATTCTATGATTTAACTCTAGAAGGCCAAAAGAATTGTACTTGTTTTGTGTACTTTACAATATTCCATCCCATTTGTCAGTTTAGTGATATGAATATTTGAACTGTTTCCAATGCGCATGCCTTACCGGCGAGGACAAGCATAAACCAAGCACCGTTAAATGCTGTGCATCTCGAAAAAAAGGAATGTGGATCAATATGACATTTACACACGTATATGATCTGAAGTAAAACAGTGACAAAGATCCTTGACCAATTTCTTAGGATAATAAGTTCTGCATTATACAGACTCCCATGTATGTTATCCTTCTTTTTTTGGACTTGGAAAGCAACCATATGTTAAGAGATATGTTTGTTATGTTAACAAATTACTTCTTCCAGAGAGATGAGGAGAAAAGATTTTTTGCCTTCTTTTATCAACTGGGATATTAATGAAAAAGCAAATATACAGAAAAGATAAATTTGGTAGACTGAGTGATCTAAGGAGACATGACTAAAGCATGGAAAACATGCATGCATTAAAAAAATATATATCTTAAACATGTGGAACCATAGTTTTATATCTAAAACATGTGGAACCATAGTTTTATATCTAAAACATGTGGAACCATAGTTTTATATCTTAAACATGAGGAACCATAGTTTTATATCTAAAACATGAGGAACCATAGTTTTATATCTTAAACATGAGGAACCTAGTTTTATATCTTAAACATGAGGAACCATAGTTTTATATCTAAACATGGGAACCATAGTTTTATATCTAAACATGAGGAACCATAGTTTTATATCTTAAACATGAGGAACCATAGTTTTATATCTTAAACATGAGGAACCATAGTTTTATATCTTAAACATGAGGAACCATAGTTTTATATCTAAAACATGCGGAACCATAGTTTTATATCTTAAACATGAGGAACCATAGTTTAATAAGGTAGTTTTATATCTTACACATGAGGAACCATAGTTTTATTTTAAATAGGACATAGTTTTACAAACATGAGGAACCATAGTTTTATATCTTAAACATGAGGAACCATAGTTTTATATCTTTAACATGTGGAACCATAGTTTTATATCTTAAACATGTGGAACCATAGTTTAAGTGAGGTAGAGCTATTTTCATTTTAAAAAAAAAAGTTTAAATTAAGTGTAATAGTCCCGACATATGTGTTACAAAACAAACAAACTGCCTTCTGTTCACTTCACTGCACTATATAGCAGTATAATGAATATGCTTCTATGAGTTGCCTCCCATTAAATCAGAGAGAGTAAGTAAACTAATACTTTCAGCTATATGAAGAATAAAAAAAAAAAAAAAAAAGCATAAGCCAGCAACTGACAGCTTTTGAATTGAAATTGATATGTCACAGCCAGTCTTGAGCCTGGGACTATCAAGTTTCAAACATTAAACCATAGCAGAAAATGGACAAGACAAAAAAAAAATTAAAAAGATCTCAATCTAGTTCAACTTACCCTTGCCTCTATGATCTCAGGCAGTACAGGTATGAAGTCTTCTCTGATCACTTTGGCCAGAGACTTCTCACATCTGACCATGCTGTCCTTAAACCATTCAGCCAGGTTCACCCAATCATCCAGGGACTGGCAGATCAAGTGCCACCTAGTATTTGAGGGTGCACTGCTCGGTTTTACACATGGTTTAGCATCCAGTTTGAATGAGGCCTTCCCTACGGTATCTCTTGATGAAGATTTAACATCTAATGACTTAACATTCTCACTATCCTTAGTTTTAGAGTCTTCTTGCAACACTGCATCTTTTCTGTCTTCGGTTTTATTGTTTTCTAAGTTAAGTTTTTCCATATCTTTCACTTCAACTTTTTTTTCAACTTTGCAATCAATTATTTCAGACTTTTCTTTTGTATCCAATTTCTTCCTTATTATACTTTTTTTTTTAAAAAATACCATAGCCTCTTGACCTACTGGAACTTCTTCCTTTACTTCAGCTTTGATATCATCTTTTTCTACTTTAATATCATCTAATTTGGTTTCTTCAACTTGAACATCTGGTTTTTCTTCCTTAAAAGATTCATCTAATTTTAGCTCATCTTTTACACATTTGCCTGACAAATTTTCGTCTTTTACAGCCTGAACACCTTCTTTAGTGTCTTCTACACTAGAACTAGTCGTGGGTAGTTCTTTCTTCAAATCTGAGCTACTTAGCTGTTCACCACCCTCATCATTTATTGGTATTTTTTCTGTAATTCCATCATTACTTTCACTGACATCATTTTCAAATTCTACACACCGTGGTTTTGTATTCACCTCTATTTGTTCACTACACATTTGTTCTTTTTCTGGAATTTCCACATCCCCATTTGAACCCTCCAATTCAGAACAAGATTTTGCTATCAGCTTATTCACATCAGCTCCCTCTTCTGTACTTCCATTTTCTACAGCCTTGGTTGGATTGCTTTCATGACTTTCCCGTTTTCCGTTACAAGAATCAATACTTTCTCCTGTGTTTCCTACATCAGTTTCAACAGATACTGGTTTACTATTAGACACAGTCTGTTCTTCATCAGTCTTTTCTGTAATTTCATCAGCAGTTTTACTTACATCTTTAACATCAACAGTCTTATCTGCTTCACAAATAATTTGACTTTTTTCTTCTGATGGATTTCCTTGCTCTACAAAATAACAATTTCATCAGAATAATGAATTAGGATACAAGAAAAAAACATCCAACAATATGCTTTAAAATTATTTTCCATATAAAGTTTTAATACACATCAGGCCTTTATTCTGATAATTAGGGAAGGGCTTTAATTCTATACTGGGGTGGGGAAGCAGTATTCCTTGGAGGAAGAAACACAGCAATTTTAACAAATGCAAGTATTTTAAGAAATTTTCTGGGGGGAAGACACTTTTGATATAGAAGATAAAGGGGGGGGGGGGGGGCTTGAATACATTTGATGGCAGTGTTAAAAGCCCTAAAAGGCACAAGTTTTACAGATATATACAGAGAATAAGAAAAAGAGAGAGAGGGATAGAGAGATTATTATGACCTGCAATATGTTTCATGTTACATAAGATAGGAACAATACCAAAAACAGACTTAATGTTTTACTTGATAAATGTCTTACTTACAATTACAGAATTGTTTTTTTTTTTTTTTTTTTTTTGTTTTTTTTGTTTTTCAAATAACATGGAATTGAGGCCCATAATTTTCCATACAAAAACTTATGTTATCAATTTCACTTACTTTCTTGCTGAGTCAGATCTACTGCCTGTTCAGTCTGATCTCCATTGGTCAGTGTCACAGTGTCCACTTCTGCTTTATCCCCCTGACCTTCTTCAGACACTGGCTCCTCGGTCTCCATGGTTACCAGTGTGTCTGCACCTGGTGTATCAGCAGCATCCTTGGTCCCTTCCTCCTCAGACTGGTGTAATAATGGTAGTAGTATCATTGATAAATGGGGTTTGTACTCATAGCACTTTCTGAGATAAACACTCTTGCAAAAGTGAAACAAAAAGTGAGAACAGTAAATGACAATATGGTGGCTGTACAAACGTTTACATGTTACAATGGCTTTAAATCTATGTTCATTCCCTGAAAATGGCAAGTTTCACTAAAATATTGGTAAAGAGCTACTCTAATCGAGTAGTGATACAATTTCATATTTGAAAATGGGAAAATTGTATCACTTTTTATTTCATGCTAACTACTACTACATTTCCTTTATAAGTAAAAAAAGTAGTCCCGGCAGATCTATGTCATCACACTGTGGGATATGGATTTTATCTCACTGATAGAACTCAGTATTTCATCAGTAGGCATAAAATATCAAAGCACACAATGCGCTGAAAGACTGACTCTAGGATTTACACGCAGGACTAGCTATTCTTGTAATTTAAACTCCAACGTTTAAGCAGGTTGTGCCATATGGCACATTTTCTTGCAATTCTAGTTGCTTGAAGTAAAATAAACTTGCTCTAGGGTTCATAATAAACCCGCTGACAGTCCCTCAGTGCCTTGAGAGTTTTGATTTGTTTCATAATGCTCCATTCAAACCTGTCATGACCTGTAGTGCATTCAGTCAAGTGAACATTCACTCACGATTGCTAGTTGGTACCTAGTTTACATTCATTACACAGTGATTAAACAGGAGTCAAACTGCTCACATTAGCTACCGTTAGGTTGACTGAACGCACTGCTGATGTACACAATCACATTGCACTGATATATGACTTAGCGCAGAGCAAAACAAAGGGGTTAAAATGGCAGTGGTAATTATGCAAATTAAAAGTGCCTGTTTTTCATGTACGGATACATAAGACAGGCGTCTACTGCCAGTCTAAAAACCATTTATTCAGTATTTATTACCTTTTCTATGCAATCAGCAGCAACACTATCGCTAGGTTGGTCCTTTGACACATCCCCCACCTGCCCCTCACTTTCTTCTAGGACATCATTACTGTCCTCCTCTCCACCAGCCTCTTGCTCTTTCCCTTCTGTGATTACTGGGAAGTCATTATTTTCTGTTTCATCAATGTTATTGTCCAGTGTATCTTCATCCTCCATCTCTTCCACGCCAATTTTGTCTGTACCATCTTCATCTTTGTCCTCTTCATCTTTGTCCTCGTCCCCAGCGAGAGACGTCCTCTTCAGCTCCAGTTTGGACTGGGGTTTACGCACTGGACGCCCACGGGACCGGGGCGTTGAGACAGACTGGACAGAGACTTTGGAAACTTCTGATCTAACGGACTTGTTGTCATCATCCGTCTCGGCAGATTCATGTCCACTGTCCACATCATTTTCATCTTCTGTCTCACTTCCACTATGACCAAAAACAACAAGATATTCATTACAAGAGTACCGCATACAGATACCAACACTCATACTTTCTTTTTTTTTCTAAGAGGAGATAATTTTGGTTAAAATGGACCTAAAAGTTATGGCTCTTGATGTAGTGCAGACATATGTTTTAAGCTACTGTAAGTAGTCAATCTCCTAAAAGGTATTAATACTGCCATCGCTCTAAATTTTGGTACAGTTAAAAAAGTAATTTACCAAATAATTGTACAGCCTTATATGACATCTACTTTAAACCATTCAAGTGTCAATAGTTCCAAATGTTTCAATGTTGCACTACAATTAACCCCTACCAGGTTTTTCCATGACAACATGAAACTCCATTTTGACCTTCAAATTGTCTTAATGATCCTCAATGTGTTCAGATCAGTTTCTTTACCTAATATAACAGGGGGCACCTTGACCCAACTTTCAACTAGACCTATCATTGAATGTGGATAATATCCCTGCATACAGCAACAGGTTGTACTTATTACAAAATCCTTAACACAGTTATCTGCACTTGTCTGCTAATGGGTTTTTATCACTTTAAACCATTAATCCAATGTGTGAAGGCAATATCATCAACAGTAACCAAACTTTTTTGATTTGAGGATGGGATGAGACATAACAAGCATGATTCTTATAAAGCCCCCATTATACTGTGTGGAGCGGGGATATAATACAAAACAAGAGGGCCAAGATGGCCCTTGGTCGCTCACCTGAGAAAGATGATTGCTGAAGAAATAAAGATGCTTAATTATAAAAGTGAAATCTGGCTTTTTTTTATGGTAAAATGGGCATAACTCCTAAATTTATAAGTCAATATCAGTTATAATTGAACCCGATTGTGAGATTATGGGCATAAACATAGTCTTAAAGTTTAAAAATGATTGTTAAAAAAATGAAGTTGGTAGAGAATAAACAAAGTGAAATCTTGCATTTTTTGTATTAAAAGGGAACCTAAATGACCCATCTCAGCCACAATCGAGACATTATGGTCATTAACAATGTCATAAAGTTTGAAGATGATTGCTAAAAAAAGGAAGATGCTAGAGTGTAAACAATGTGAAATATGGCTTTTTTTTAGTATTAAAAGGGGCATAACTTCTGAACTAATTGACAGATCTCAGCATTAATCGAACTCAATCGAGACCTTATGGTCATAAGCATTGTAATTAAGTTTAAAGATGATTGCTCAAACGATGAAGATGCTAGAGTGTAAACAACGTGAAATATGGCATTTTTTTAATATTAAATGGGGCATAACTCCTGACCTAATTGATGAATCTCAGCCATAATTGAACTCAATCGAGACCTTATGGTCATAAGCATTGCCATAAAGTTTGAAGATGATTGCTCATGAAATGAAGATGCTAGAGTGCAAACAATGTGAAATCTGGCTTTTTTGAATTTTAAAAGGGGCATAACTCCTGACCTAATGTTCCGATATCAGCCATAATCGAACTTGGCCGAGATTTTATGGTTATAAACATTGTTTTAAAGTTTGAAGATAATTGCTCATAAAATGAAGATGCTAGAGTGCAAACGAACAAATTGTGGACGACGGACGACGGACGGACGGACGGACGACGGACATTCATCGATCCTTAAAGCTCATCCTGAGCACACGTGCTCAGGTGAGCTAAAAAACAACATGAATACTCCACCTACCTATCATCAAACTTGGGAGGGGGTGGGGCAGGCTCTCCCTTCCGTCTGCGTGCACGGCCACTACGCCTCACACCAGAGTCTGTGACTGGCTCCTTCTCTACAACTGGTTGGGCAGGGGTTGTTGCTGTCTTAGTTTTCTTCTTCTTGGTAGATCCAAATGGTCGACCTCTTTTCCTCTTTGTAGATGTTTGTGGCTATTGATTAAATTTTGACCAATGATCAACAGATGTATATTACCATCTTTTGTTTCTTAATTTTAGCAAAACTGAAACAATTTAAAATCAATTCACTAAAAAGAATTCATGTGTTTAATAGATAAAGGATTTTAACATGTTATTGCATTTCCTTATCCTTAGCACAAAATAAAGACTTATCAATGAAGATCCAGCGGTATAAACTGGGACACGCTCTTGTAGGACAGGTACCCATAAAATGCTTATTGGGCCAGTTTTTCACTGGAAAGAAACCCAGCATTGTGTCAAATTTTCTATCATAAAACTTACTCTAAATATTTATAAAATCTAAAACAAAATGACATTTTTGCATTACTATAACCAAATTATGTAGTGCTTCCGTTCATCTAATAAGAGTTGTTCTTGGACAAGTCAATTTTGTGTTGAAATATAATTATATATAACAGAAAATTTATACACAGTAATGTGAAGTAAAATACTACCAGTCAGCAACTTTAACCATCCACTTTCAAAATACTTAGGGACAACACTCACTAACTCTGAAAAATTCTATTTTTCAGACTAATAATCACATTTTCATAGTTGGTTCAAACAACATCAAATAAAAAGAGTGTTCTATGAACACTTGTCACTTGCTTGAAGCACGACGTAAAAAGTATGATGGACAGACAGACGACGGAAAAGTGATCCTTATGTGTCACCTCTGCTTACAGCAGGTGACACAAAAATGATCCAACTGTTTACATGCTGTATCATCATTTTTACAAGCAATATTTTGCTATACCTGATACAGCAAAAAAATAATTAAAGACAAGAGGGCCAAGATGGCCCTTGGTCGCTCACCTGAGAAAGATGATTGCTTAAGAAATAAAGATGCTTGAGGGTAAAAGTGAAATATGGCTTTTTTTTATGGTGAAATGGGCATAACTACTAAATTTACAAGTCAATATCAGTTATAATTGAACCCGATTGTGAGATTATGGGCATAAACATTGTCTTAAAGTTTAAAAATGATTGTTAAAAAAATGAAGTTGGTAGAGAATAAACAAAGTGAAATCTTGCATTTTTTATATTAAAAGGGGCATAACTCCTGACCTAAATGACCCATCTCAGCCACAATTGAACTCAATCGAGACATTATGGTCATTAACAATGTCATAAAATTTGAAGATGATTGCTAAAAAAAGGAAGATGCTAGAGTGTAAACAACGTGAAATCTGGCATTTTTTTATATTAAAAGGGGCTTAACTCCTGACCTAATCAACTGATCTCAGTCATAATCAAACTCAATCGAGACATTATGGTCATAAGCATTGCCATAAAGTTTGAAGATGATTGCTCATGAAATGAAGATGCTAGAGTGCAAACAATGTGAAATCTGGCTTTTTTGAATAATAAAAGGGGCATAACTCCTGACCTAATGTTCCGATATCAGCCATAATCGAACTTGGCCGAGATTTTATGGTTATAAACATTGTTTTAAAGTTTGAAAATAATTGCTTATAAAATGAAGATGCTAGAGTGCAAACGAACAAGTTGTGGACGACGGACGGACGGACGACGGACATTCATCGATCCTAAAAGCTCATCCTGAGCACACGTGCTCAGGTGAGCTAAAAACCTCCAATATAGGAATTATACTGGTTTGTAAAAGAGTACTATGACTTACATCAGGTGTTTCTGGCTTGGCTGGAGGCTCCTTCTTTGCTGGGGTTTTCTTGCCCCTGCCTTTCTTAGACTTGGTCTCAACCACCTCCTCAACAGGCTCTTCCTCGGTCGCGGAGTCATCACTCTCCTCTGTTTCTGAGTCGGACGCTGACAAACTGGAGGAATCACTGGAATACCATGGTAACAGAAATCTTTACATAAATGAATCATCCATCACTATGAAAAGTCATTTTGAAACCGTATGAAAACATGACTGTTTGCATGTTTTATCATTATACTTCTGTCAGTAAACCTGAGGCAATTATAGATTTGCCACACTGCAGTATCATGCCAGAGACAAGTAGTATGATACCACCTTACCAGTCACATCCATACACTGGGCCAACCAGTCTGAAACTACCTCTCTGCTGAGCACCAAGAGGGGAGATATTAACAATATGGTAGGTGCTGCCAAGAACCCAGATACAAGATTGACATTCTAACCACTTGGCTACTTATTTGTTAGTATTTCTCTTCATTTATAAGTTATTTTGGTTACAAATTCATTAGATTTTCTCTTCATATTCAGGTCATAAACAGGATGCCATTCAAAAGTGTGGAAATAATAATCCTTTACATCATATCCATGTACAAGTTTATGAATTTACTGAACTTTAAATTGTATACATTGTATTTGCCTTCAAACATTGTAGAATCTGAACTACAATGGACCTTTCTGTGTTTAAATAATAATGTACTCAAATGAACTTGAATGCAAGCCAATAGCGACACGTAGAGAACAGGATACTGGTTGTCAATGGTTGACCTGGTGGGTACGAAAGAACTCACAGTTTTTATTTTGATCTTGAACAGATCACCCAGTTATGAATGAGAAAGACAGTGCTTAAATTTTCATTCCTAAAATTGGGTATGATGCATTTTGTAGGACTATGAATAAACAGGAAAAAAGATACTTTGTTCAGACAACTCCTATGATCTGGGTCTGCTCTGTTTACCAAAACAAAACACTTCTGTTTAAGATTCAAGTTTAAGATTGTTGTTTATTGGGTTTAACGTCCCACCAACAGTATTTCAGTTATTTGGAGACAATGTTTACTTGAGACAGATATAGTGCTGCCACACTGCAGTATCACGCCATAGACACGTGGCATGATACAACATCCAGTCACATAATCCTGACACCGGGCCAACCAGTCCTGCAACTACCCTTATATGCTGAGCGCAAGCAAGGGAGCTATACTAGTACCATTATTTACGACTTTGGTATGTCGCAGCCGGGGATTCAACCACAAGTTTAAGACAGGTTAAGACAATATGAGTAGATTTTTCTATCCCATCAACTGACACACTGAAGTCCTACTCTGGAATTATACCTGGGTATTTCCTCCTCCAGCTGCCTCAGCTTGATGCGGCCACTCCTACGGATGCTGGACCGCGACTCCTTCTCCTGCAGAGCTTCCTCCAACCTCTTCTTTTTCTCCATCTTCTTCTGTGCTTTTAATTTCTCTCTTTCTTTTTTCCTCTTCTGTTTCTCAGCCATCTTTTTCTGTTTATCTTTTCTTTTTCTCTCCTTTTCTTTTGCTCTTCAGAAAAGAAAAGAAAATTATAACATATAACAGAAAATACAGAAGAAATCATAATCTCCTTTGAGTTGAATTCCTAAATTTCTCTTACCTTTTTTTTTTTTTTACTAAAATATGAAGTTTCCGTGACAAAATTCTGCATTTTGAAGTATATTAGGCTATCATTAGAAGTAGATTTGCTTGATGTGCTGTGCTCCTACCAAAAACTTTTTAGGTGGGTAGATAAGCGGACGTAGATGTATTATACATCCTGAAAATTCCAAAATACGACCCATAATTTGACTTCGGGCGTTTTGAAACTTACTCAAAATAGCCTTGTATGGCCTTGTCTAAAGTACTGGACGTTTCAATAATTTCAATCAAAACTGGTTTGAATCAGACTCGCACAGGCCACTATATAGTGTGTTTAACCAGGGACCAAGTCCAGAACATGGCTGTTTACACCAAGACATGTAACACACACTTGACGTTCTTTATTCCTATTATACGCCGACAGCGTATACACCAGACGTCATGCGGTGTTTATCAGTCCATACAGGGTCCAAGCTGCGTATGCAAATTAGGTAACATTTGCTTCGCTCTCTTTCAGTGATTGACATATGCATTTGCCAATTGAAACAGAGAAACAGAAAGGTCGAGTACCTGCCCGCTAAATGTCGTCTGTCTCAATATTGCAGAAGATACAGTTTACAAGTTACAAAACTATATTTTAGAAAAGTTATTTAGACCATTATCTCATGTTTATATCCGATTTAATACTTAGAATTTCAAATTTTGACAGAAAAGACATGCAGTTAAATTCAGGAAAAAGAACTGAAAAAAATATGTAAGTCACATAACCGTATGATACGGACATATCTAAATTGGCTAGGCATCATATTTCCAGCAGAAAACAAAGAAACAAAAGAAAAAAGTGAAAATCTACTAGATTTAATTTACAAATTCCCTTTCACATTTTTCAATATTTACTTCATATTTTTTATCTTAAATCTTGCATTAAAGACCTTCTAATTCACAGCCAGATTGCCGATCTTTCATGTGCCAAACTGCCACAAAAGTCGTATATTGGCATCTCACATTTTTGTAAGAGTGCGTTGGAATGAAAAGAAAAAAAGGATCAACCAGGACTTAATAAACTCAAAAACCATGTATTCCCTTTCTCTGCTCCAATCCTACATTAAAAGAGAGCTTAATAGCTGCCAAGATGGCAAACATTCAGGTGTGTAAATTGCCAACTTTTCTTTGTGAAAAAATTAAAGGTGTACTTTTATTTATTTTTTTTATTTGTTAATGGCTAAAAAAGCATGTTTAATTATTCTGCAGAGTAGATGCACACCTTTCTTTGGCCATGCAAATAAATAAAGAAACAATCAAAAACAGACTGTGCTTGTAATTGTCATCAGTTTCGCGAATAACTTTTTATTTAATAAATTTGGTTTTTGGTTTTTTTTAAAAAGGAACCATTCATAAACATGTTAGCAATAGATCTTTGAAGGATAATGGACAGAAAACACATTAGGGTAAAATTAAATGGATAATAAAGATTTCATATAGAATATTAGAAGTGAATATTATTGATATTTATAAAGGTCACTAAGAGATCATCAAAATCTGTCATTTAAAAAAAAAAACACTATCCATAACCACCCCACCTTTTAGTAGCATTAACATTCAATGACCTCATGACCTAAGTAAAAAGTTATGGACAGATGGGCCAACTTTAAACTAGAAGGATTTTTAAGAGAATGTTTTTTTCTTTTTTGTTTGTTGTTTTTAAATAGATTTGCACATTAAACACACTACATTATCTGCAAATTTTAAGAAAAATTCCAAATAATTCCTGAAAATCAGACATGGAATTTTTTTAATTTCCTGGTTTGGGGTTTTACTGAAACCCCTGTAAGTAGGGACTTTTTTTTCTTTACCCCGATAATGGAAAATCCTTCAAAATAAAGGAAAACAAACATATTATCAAGCTTACTTAAGTCTTTATATGTTTCATCAAAAATTGATTTGTTTGACATGTTTAAATGAAAATGCTGAGGATATCCAATTGAAAGTGGCATGAAAACAGCAGAAAAAATGGATTGAGCTAAAATGGAGTAATAAGTGAAATCAGAAAATGAAAAAAAAATCTTCAGTCTTGACCTAAAAACACTTTCGAGTAAGTACTGATTCTGTTGGGGCAGTCAGAGCATGGCAAACAAACATATTTTAACAATGGCCTTAAAATATTATTAAAACCATGCGAATATAAACTGACTTCTATTATAAAATTTTGAATCTTCTTTCATAACCTTTTAGCTGATATAGTTTCCACAAGACACTAATGAAAACAAGAGGGCCAAGATGGCCCTGTGTCGCTCACCTGAGTAAGATGGCTGTGTTAGGCATAATGACAAAAAATCTGGCATCTAAAAGTGTTTTTCTAACATTTGACTAAGTGACCTACATATTGATCCTACCTGAATTTGCACTCAACTGGGAATTCATGCAGTCATCATTCAAATTTAGTTTAATGAAGACTGGGACAAAAATGTAGGCCTCTAGAGTGTTCACAAGGTTTTTCTTAGATCTGACCTGGTGACCTAGTTTTTGACCTCATGTGACTCATTTTCAAACTCATCCAATATATCAATTAGACAAACATCCTGACCAAATCTATCGAAGATTGGGCTAAAACTGTGGCCTCTAGAGAGTTCACAAGGTTTTTCTTAGATTTGACCTGGTGACCTAGTTTTTGACCCCACCTTACCCATTTTCGAACTCATCCAAGATATCATATAGACAAACACCCTGACCATTATTCATGAAGATTGGGCTAAAACTGTGGCCTGTAGAGTGTTCGCAAGGTTTTTCTAAGATTTTCCCTGGTGACCTAGTTTTTGACCCCATGTGACCCAATTTCGAACTCATCTGAGATATCATGTAGACAAACATCCTGATCAAATTTTATTAAGATTGGGCCATAACTGTGGCCTGTAGAGTGTTCACAAGGTTTTTCTAAGATTTGACCTGGTGACCTAGTTTTTGACCCCACATTACCCATTTTCGAACTCATCCAAGATATCATATAGACAAACACCCTGACCAAGTTTCATGAAGATTGGGCCATTACTGTGGCCTGTAGAGTGTTCACAATGTTTTTCTAAGATTTGACCTGGTGACCTAGTTTTTGACCCCATGTGACCCAATTTTGAACTCATCTGAGATATCATATAGACAAACACCCTGACCAAGTTTCATGAAGATTGGGCCAAATTTGTGGCCTCTAGAATGTTCACAAGGTTTTTCTAAGATTTGACCTAGTGACCTAGTTTTTGACCCCACATGACCCAATTTCGAACTCATCCGAGATATCATGTAGACAAACATCCTGACCAAGTTTCATGAAGATTGGGCCAAAACTGTGGCCTCTAGAGTGTTCACAAGCAATTGTTGACGACGGACGACGGACGACGCACGACGCACGACGGACAAAAGGCGATCACAAAAGCTCACCCGAGCACAAGTGCTCAGGTGAGCTAAAAAGATACAAGCAAAAAAATTATGGATTAATCTTTTGCTGAAATGGTAAATCTCTCACTTTTTCTCTTCCTTGGTGAGTTCTTTCTTTGGATCAGGGTCTTCTTTGTACAATCTGCTACCATAGAAGTACCAGTATACACCTCCATCCTTGTCCTTCCCAAGGGGCTCAACACGCATGTTGTCTCCCTCAAAACCCTACAAACACATGTCAAGATTCAACTTTAGACGATTCCAGAGGTTTTTTTTTCACTGTTTTGCCCACTGAGTTTCGAATTTGCAGTACAATTGCTGTTTTTCCTTAACTCTGTACCCCTTCATATAAACAGTCCTTAAAATGTTAGGGGTACATAGACATTTTTAGGGGTAAAAATCCTCTGCAGGGGGTGAATGGGCATGCTGCCCTTCAAATTAGGAATTTTCTTAAAAATGTTATAATTGGGAAAAAATAGTAAAAAATCACAGCATATATTGTGAATTAAAGCAAATGTTGTATTGATCAATTTATCAACAATCACTTTTTACAGCGGTCTGTGTGAAAAAGGCTTTAAATGTTGCTACTTTTTTGGGCCAAACTGAACCATTTTCCTTTTCTTCAGAAAATTCCTTTAATATTCAAATTGTGAACAGCATATTCCTTTTTATGCATTTAATGTATGTCTTAATGTGAAAACTTGTTGGCATAAAAAATTGCTGGCGAATTTCAAATTATGCTTGTTGAAGTTTTTCCAATGGCAAAAATTTTCAAGTTGCAAAAAAAGTTAATTCTAGGCCTAACTAATACAGGTTCCACTGTTCATACCTTAAGGAGTTCTACCACATCCTCTGTGTCCAGTCGGTATTCACACACAGCATGGATAAATTCCACCTTCTCGCGCAGACTAAGCTGATGGAACTCAGACCTCTCCTTGATAGGGTTGTCTCCCTGTTCCCATTTATACTTAATGATGTCTTTTACATACAGGTCAAAGTTTTCAGCTCTGAAACAGACAAACCAATGTAATTAAAAGGCTGCAGGTACTTTGACAATGACAAGACCAGAATAAATCAGATATATATCAGAAAATTATTGTAACACGTTACTGACATCAGTAACTGTTTGTAAGTTAAACTTATTTCTTTCATAGTTGATTTCAGACTTGGGGACAAATTCTAACAACCTAAATATCAATCTCTTGTTGGTCCTTGGTTTGGACCAGTACCTTGTTTCTAGGAAAGAAATGAAAGATTTTCAAAAACAAAAAAAATAAACACACACACACATTTCTTGCTAGTAACATTTTTCATGATTTCAATGTCTCTTAAACTGGTAGCAATGTAATATCTTCTTTACTGATTCCACAGGTTTGATCAATTGTGTGCAGGAAAAACGTCTAAGCCCAGCTTTTCTCAAACCTGAAATCAAACTAGTTATTATGTGTCACCATCTACTTCTAGCTCTATGTTCTCAAAAATAGGTAGTTCCGAATTTGATCTCAAACTCAAGTATCATACACAAATTTCTATAGCCTCTATATATTGGACCTAATAGTAATATATTGGGTTAGAGCATGAAAATCATACTTCAGGACAGTTTTGATTTTCAAGACTATGGTGTCTGAACTAATATGACAACAAGAGTATTCTTTTGAACACGTATGTCACCTGCTAAAATCTAACAGACAAGCATGATGGAAAAGGTGTGACAAACAGACGATGGAAAAGTGATCTCTATGTGTCACCTCTGCTTACAGCAAGTGACACGAAAATGAAAGAACCAGAATACATACGAAATATCCTTCCGTGCATAGCAACCATTCAAGAGTCTGCAGACAAGGTCAATAAGGAATTCACTCCCTTCTTCCCTTGTGGATTCAAGGAAGGCTTCCTCCAAATCCTGTAGAAACAAATAAAAATTAAATGGATGAGTATATTCATCGAAAAATACC
>CM037790.1:39277013-39327013 GCA_021229015.1 Solen grandis | reverse complement strand
CTGGTTTCATATAGGATTTATTCAGAGAGGCGAGTTGCTAACACAAATAGTTTCAATGTGTTTTGCAGCCTGGTTCCCAGTCGCCTTCAAGATTACAGATAATGTAGTGTAAGGTACCCAAGCCAAGAACGTGACTATGAAACTTATTGGAACACATTCCTCCAGGTTTCCCTAGATATTATATCTGAAAACCAGCCGCGCCAGCTCAAAAGGATGCGGCATTCCAAAAAAAAAAAAAAAAAAAAAAAAAAAAAAAAGACTGCCAACCCCGAGTTTTTCATGAAGCGAGTTCATTGTAGGACCGTTCATGTCATGTTTCCTAAATTTTTGTCAGTGGTTTCGTGGGTATTGAATACTGCGAGATCTCAATAAAACACACACGCTCTCATTTCTATATATTATAATAAGACCTGATGGTATTATGGACGTTTTATGGGGTCTATTTTTATCAAAAATAGTTCAAAGGACAAGGAATAATGAAGTTTCTTTTGGATAGGGTATAGTGCAGTTCCAATGCTATATTTGGGATCCAAGTTTAGAATTAGTGTATAGCAGCATTATATTTGAGGGCATTTAAATCAAAATTACTAAAAAAATCAAAAAAAAATCTAGATGAAATGCTGAAGTTATATTTTTCGTTATAATATTGGATTTTGCGTTATAATGGGTCAAGTTATATTGGATTCTCTTTTTATAATATAGAATATTGTGTTATAATGGATCACGTTATATTGGATTCTGTTGTTGTTGTATTGGGGTTTACCATCGCTGCGATAATATTTCAATCATATAGCGACGTCCAGCTAATTACAGATGGAGGAAGACCCCGAGTACACAGAGGTTCCCGGGTAGAACCACCGACCTACCGCATGCAAGCTGGAAGGCTTCTTCACATGAAAAATCTGAAGTCCCTACCGGGATTCGAACCCACAGCGGTGAGGGGCTGAGAGATTTGTAGTCCACGACTGTAACCGCTCGGTCACGGTGGCCTCATTGGATTCTGCATTATAATAATGCGTATCTGATAATAGTTTCTGCATTATAATATTGGATATAGCATTATAATGGATCATGTTATATTGGGTTCAGCATTATAATATTGGACATAGCATTATAATGGATCATGTTATATTGGGTTCAGCATTATAATATTGGATATAGCATTATAATGGATCATGTTATATTGGGTTCAGCATTATAATATTGGATATAGCATTAAAATGGATCATGTTATATTGGGTTCAGCATTATAATATTGGACAAAGCATTATAATGGATCATGTTATATTGGGTTCAGCATTATAATATTGGATATAGCATTATAATGGATCATGTTATATTGGGTTCAGCATTATAATATTGAATATAGCATTATAATGGGTCATGTTATATTGGATTCAGCATTATAATATTGGATATAGCATTATAATGGGTCATGTTATATTGGGTTCAGCATTATAATATTGGATATAGCATTATAATGGATCATGTTATTTTGGGTTCAGCATTATAATATTGGATATAGCATTATAATGGGTCATGTTATATTGGGTTCAGCATTATAATATTGGATATAGCATTATAATGGGTCATGTTATATTGGGTTCAGCATTATAATATTGGATAGAGCATTATAATGGATCATGTTATATTTGGGTTCAGCATTATAATATTGGATATAGCATTATAATGGATCATGTTATTTTGGGTTCAGCATTATAATGGATATAACATTATAATAGACCATGTTATATTCTGCTTTATAATATTGGATATAGCATTATAATGGACCATGTTATATTGGGTTCAGCATTATAAAATTGGATATAGCATTATAATGTACCATGTTATTTTAGATTCTGCTTTATACTATTGGAATTTGAGTTATAATGGATAGTGTTATATAGGGTTCAGCTTTATAATATAGGATATAGCATCATAATGGACCATCATAATTGATCTACATTGTACAACAAATGGAGGTCAAAGTTCACAAGGGTTTAACAAAAGACAAACCTTTTTTTTCTGAATAACCTTTCTTTATGTGTTCTTACAAATGCTTCCATGAAACATGTCCGGAGACATGTTTTAGACTAACAGCTTTAATTGTGATATAAAACAAATGAATATGATAAAGGCAGTTATAAAATGGTAAACAAAAACAGAGTGAAAATGGTTCTGTAATATATACACAATAAAATAGTTCATACTTTGATGATATTAAACAGAAGCATCTACTTCA
This sequence comes from Solen grandis, assembly GCA_021229015.1. Classification (NCBI taxonomy): domain Eukaryota; kingdom Metazoa; phylum Mollusca; class Bivalvia; order Adapedonta; family Solenidae; genus Solen; species Solen grandis. The sequence continues at coordinate 39,324,771 of CM037790.1, read as the reverse complement.
GTACAAATATAATATTAAATGCAAATATACAGGCATTCTTACATTTGGAGTTTAGAGTCACATTCTACCTTCAGATACTTAAAAAACAATTTTGGCCTAAAATTGTAAAAAAAGAATAGGAAAGAAATCAACAAGAGGATAGAGATTAACAGCTGTTGAAATATTATAAATCTAGAAACATTCTGCATTCATACACAAAATAGTAACATCTTATTCAAATAATTTCTTACAAAACCTTTGAGCATGTAACAATAACAAAGTAAGATGCTGGATACTTTTCTATCTCAATTTCCAAAATATCTGTATGTCATATATAACATTATAATGTTTGAACAGATGTGCTGTATTCATTTTTACTTCTGGTAGCAAATCTGCCTCTGACATTATCAAAATGACCCAAAACACTCACATTTCAATTGCATTTTTTTGTTACATTATTTATTATAAAGTAAATTGGGAAACAAGTTACTGGATTGGACCAGTACTTTGTGCATGATATTAGCCATGTAACTGGGGCTTGGACTCCAATGTTTGGGAAAAAGACGCAGCTCCGGTTTGGATACTGAAAAATCATTAATTTTTGTGGGACATTAATTTTCACTGATTTCGTGGAGGGTTTTATCCATGAACATTAACCCCCACAAAAATCATTCAATCAATTGACCTCACCTATTTCTAGAACATAAATCCACGAATAAATGTACCAACGATATCTCCTACAGACCATGATCAATGAAATTAAAGGTCCACTAGAATTAATGATTTTAAAGTATATGGAAGGACTACAGACTTTATGGCAAATATAAGTCAAAGACTAGCATTCTGATTCCAAGTGAGACCCTGGGAAAAGATAAAGATGAGATCGAGCGTATTGGACCAATGCTGATCTTAGATGTAAAGGATCCTGGCATTTGCCTTTGAACTGGACAGGAGATCAACACATGTTACTTTATCAATTTTGATATGATCATAAAATATGTTGTACATTAAAGGAGTATGCATTATTTTCTGATATATTTACACAGTTCAAAGATGTCATATATTCTATGACGTCACAAAATTCCTGAAGTAAAAGCGTAATAAAAAATAAACCAAAATACTTGTATCTCTTTTAAAATTTTTGAGTCTTGTCAACGAGTAAGAATGGAAATAAAATTTCATTTTGTGTGATGTATAGCAGAATAATGCACAGCCTTGTATTTAGGTGCTTTGTAATGAATCACTCAGGCCTAGGGCTTTGAGATTAGATAACCTTGCATCTGAACACAATACCATGCATTATTCTGCTATATATCATGCAAAATGAAACTATTTCCTAAATAACACATTTCTAGGGTAGTACCAAGTAAACTGGATGCAACTTGACTTTTTGGGCGAAGATGAAAAAGGGAGACTTCATTATGATGTGACCAGACAAGGGCTCAAATCCAGACTGGTGTAAGGCTGTGATAGTCAGTCAGCTACTAAATCCATGCAGCCACAGAGGCCCCTTCCCCCACCCCCATCAGCATCATATTTGTTTTCATGTAAGTATGATTTTTAACTGTCAGTTTTGTAAGTTTGTTCCCGATGTGATTCTTAAAACTAGATGGGTGTTCCTTGTACCACCTGTGTCACCTGCATTACAGCAGATGTAATTTTGGATATAACGACAAGTTACCACTATACTAAACAAGATCCTATCCATCTGACGCCAACACCCACATTTTTTTTTTTGCCATTACTATAATTGAAGGAAGTTGAGCACCTATACCTCAAAACTTTTGGAGTGTTTCCATCATCTAGTATTGAAATTATGCTACAGGGATGCAGGTGACACAATAAATGTCAAACTTTGGCAATATAACTGACTCTTTCTATGAAAGATACAAGGAAACAATCTATTGACTGCTTGCTTCAAGTAAAATCAGGAATAAAATTCTTAGATATCAAAAGTAATACATTTTTCTTTGATTATACATGTTGTTGTTTTTTTTATTGTAAGAAAAAAAAAAAAAATATAACAATGAAAATTATCTTTACTTTGAATTACAGAAAATAGCAAAATACTTTGGTATCAATTCATTTTCAGATCCATGCATTCAATTCAATCAAATTATGGATATTTTCTTATAAAACAGCTGTTGCTGTACACTAAAACAGAAGGTTGCGTTCGTTTCTGAGTTTAAAAATCGCTGCAACAGTATGTTAGACATAAAGCAATGTCCAGTTAATAACAGGTAAAGGGAGACCACTGAGTGAATAGAGGCACTCAAGTTGTACCACAGAACAGTTAGCACTTCTTCAGAATGAGAGAAATAGTGGACAGGTTTTCCAAAGGTTTTTTAATTCAAGCATACTTGACCCTTTACCTCATGATTATTCATAAATAAATTTATGACCTCATGAATATTCAATGGCTGAAATTTAAATGTTACAAGAAACAACAATGTTTTTTTTCTTTGCTGTGCAGACTGTGTACAATCTGAGCTACAATATTCTATTGGCAAACAGAGGAGACCCTGATCAGACAGCCCGAGGAAGGAGCAGTCTGATCAGGGTCTGCCCTGTTTGCAAATGTGTCAAAATGAGTCAATTTGAGGTAAAGGGCATATTAGCTAAAAAGTTTTGCCACACTGGAGACAACCATGCTTTAACCACACACAAGTATGATACACTGATAGTTCTACGGATGAGCATAAACTTTAAAACATTGTAAAGAAAGTTAAATAATAATATATATCATTCTGGAATCACAGGTCGAAATATTTACAACTTATTTGCGCATATACATATATAAACATGTTTATATTTACAATTTATAACAGTGAGATATGAACAAAAAATAATAAAAAAAAAATCCCAATTTTCTGACTAATTTATAACCCCCTCCCATCCTGTCTACATGAAAAATTTCAAAAATTATATCTAAATAGAAAAAAATAAAATAAAACATCAATCGAAGTATTTAATACCCCCACAGCTCTTTGACACAAGGTATTAATAGCAGATTTTAAGTTGAAAGGGGCCATAACTGTGTCAAAATTTTTACTGATTTTGCCCTTATTTAAATTTGACCTACATATTGTTGAGATCAATATATTTATAAAAATTGTATTGGTTATGATGATTTATCAATCAGTCAAGGTATTTTTGGCAAATTTTAAGTCAAAAAGGGGCCATAACTTTGTCAAAAATTAACGGATTTTCCGTAAGTTATACTTGGGCTTCGTATCATTAGAATAAACAAATGTACAAACAAGAGGGCCAAGATGGCCCTGTGTCGCTCACCTGAGTAAGATAGCTGTGTTAGGCATAATGACAAAAAATCTAGCATCTAAAAGTGTTTTTCTAACATTTGACTAAGTGACCTACATATTGATCCTACCTGAATTTGCACTCAACTGGGAATTCATGCAGTCATCATTCATATTAAGTTTAATGAAGACTGGGACAAAAATGTAGGCCTCTAGAGTGTTCACAAGGTTTTTCTTAGATTTGACCTGGTGACCTAGTTTTTGACCTCATGTGACTCATTTTCAAACTCATCCAATATATCAATTAGACAAACATCCTGACCAAATCTATTGAAGATTGGGCTAAAACTGTGGCCTCTAGAGAGTTCACAAGGTTTTTCTTAGATTTGACCTGGTGACCTAGTTTTTGACCCATAGACCCAATTTAAATTTCATCAAATATCATTAGACAAACATCCTGATCAAATTTTATGAAGATTGGGCCAAAACTATGGCCTGTAGAGTGTTCACAAGGTTTTTTCTAAGATTTTCCCTGGTGACCTAGTTTTTGACCCCACCTTACCCATTTTCGAATTCATCCAAGATATCATATAGACAAACACCCTGACCAAGTTTCATGAAGATTGGGCCATAACTGTGGCCTGTAGAGTGTTCACAAGGTTTTTCTAAGATTTGACCTGGTGACCTAGTTTTTGACCCCACATGACCCAATTTGGAACTCATCCGAGATATCATATAGACAAACATCCTGATTAAGTTTCATGAAGATTGGGCCAAATTTGTGGCCTCTAGAGTGTTCACAAGGTTTTTCTAGGATTTGACCTAGTGACCTAGTTTTTGACCCCACATGACCCAATTTGAACTCATCCGAGATATCATTAGACAAAATCCTGATTAATTTATGAAGATTGGGCAAATGTGGCCTCTAGAGTTTCACAAGGTTTTTCAAGATTTGACCTAGTGACCTAGTTTTTGACCCCACATGACCCAATTTCGAACTCATCCGAGATACCATGTAGACAAACATCCTGATTAAGTTTCATGAAGATTGGGCCAAATTTGTGGCCTCTAGAGTGTTCACAAGGTTTTTCTAAGATTTGACCTAGTGACCTAGTTTTTGACCCCACATGACCCAATTTCGAACTCATCCGAGATATCATGTAGACAAACATCCTGACCAAGTTTCATGAAGATTGGGCCAAAACTGTGGCCTCTAGAGTGTTCACAAGCAATTGTTGACGACGGACGACGCACGACGGACAAAAGGCGATCACAAAAGCTCACCCGAGCACAAGTGCTCAGGTGAGCTAAAAACTGATCAGACAATGCCAACCAAGCGACAAACCAACAACTCATCCCCTTCCCCACCCACCAAATATTTTTTGGTTGGGGGTAGAGATATCTTATAAACCAATATGACCAGGATATAACTTCATTTCCTAACGAAAACACAACATCTTCTCTTTGGTGATATGTAGTTAGAAAAGTGACAAAGTCTCTTGTGACATTACATGTATTTTTTTTTTTATATATATTTATATAATAACATTTTACCAGGGGTTGACATTAATAGTGTCCCAAGATCCTGAAGACATCAAAAATTGGGAAAGGACTTCAGGATTGACATTCCAGGTGTTCCGTTGGGACACTTGCTTTTCGCATTGTAGTAAATCCAACAGTCACATTTGTTGAAACTTAGGTAATCATCTTCATAAAACTTTCTTACTAGTAACCCTGAATCTAAACCTTTTAACCAACAGTTATGCAAATAAAATCATCATATGTCTGACTGACATGACAGTGACTCATAACTTTCAAAGCAGGTGTTCCGTCTCGATACCTGGCTAAAAAGTTAGTGCCAAACACTGTTTACTGGGTATCTGGTTTTTTGTTGTGTTGCCTGAGTGATGGTTTGCGTGTAAAAGAATAAAAGAATGGATAAGAAACCTGCTTTTTTTTTTAAAACACATAACCAAGAGAATAGCAAGTTAAGATGAAAATTTAAGAGCTAACAGCCCTGCGAGTTCAGCCAATGTCAGAAATACATGTCAACTGCATACAATATATACTTGAGCAAAAAAATGTTCTGTTAGACAAACACATACATAACTTCAGAAATATATGTTAAGCCATTTTTAATTAAATATTTATCATTGGAGACTCAGCAATCAAGTTAGGTGTCACCCCCCCCCCCCCCCATAAAAAAAACACTCTAGAAATAGTGACCTATAAATGACCTATAATCTCTCACCATTAGCCTAGATAAAAACCATCTAGTTCACCCTTGGAGGCCTCATTAACATAAAGGAAGCATCCGTATTTCAGCAGTGTTTCTTTTTTCCCCCCCTTTAAATTCTGAGATTGCAACAATTTACATTGTATTCTAACTGATCAACAGTTTCAGAGAGGAGGAATTTAAAGCATGGTTAATATGCATTTTCTGAAGCAAAATTTAAAAGGGTTTTCCAAGTTTTTTTTTAAGGTCTTAAAATTAAGGATTTGCATAAACCGCAACTTATGCTTTAAATTTTAAAACATGAAAGGGACAGATCTCAATTTTTGAACAACTTGATAAACACTTTTTTATGATCAATATTGTAATTTCAAATTCAAGGGTTTTTCAAGACCTCTCAGTTAAATTTAAGGTTAAATGTAATTTTTCAAGGATTTTTCAAGACTGACATCAAATTCAAAGGTTTTTCAAGAACTGTGCCAACCATGTAAAGTTTCTAACAAGATCATATAAGAAAACTAGCTTACCTTCTCTGGAATATCTTATTTCATGAAATCAACTATTTTTGCAATTATGGTGGAAAGCCATGCAATGATCCACTGTGCCATAAAAAAGAGAGAAGTGTTCTTTAGAACAAATGTGTCACCTGCTGAAGTGTGACGGAAAAAGTGTAAGACAGACAGACGGATGGATGGACAGACAGAAGATAGAAAAGTGATCCCTATACGTCACCCCTGCTTACAGCAGGTGACACAAAAATAAAAACAAGAGGGCCATGATGGCCCTGAATCGCTCACCTAAGAAACATTGCCCTCAATGCCAATTATTGTTGTATGAGTCATACTGAAAACATAATCCATGCAGGACAGCAAAATCATCTAAATTCAACACAAAAACTTTACCTGCCATCCAAACTTTGAAGGTCATAAGTCTATATAAAATCAAGTGACTCATGGGGTGGGGTCAATTTTGACACCAGGGCCATGATTTGAACAAACTTGGATGAGGTCCACAAGTAAACATCTAAACTCCAGGCTTTGAGAATTCTGAGAGGATCTTTTGAAGGTTTTCCTAAACAAGTCTATGTAAAATCAAGTGACCCCTAGGACGGTGCCAATTTTGACCCCTGGACCATGATTAAATCAAAACTGGTAGATGTTCACTAGGCCATGTTATTCACCAAATATCTTAACTAAAGGCCTTGTGTTTTCTGATAAGAAGATTTTTCTAGTTTTTTCCTGAATAAGTCTATGGAAAATCAAGTGACCCCTGGGGCGGCTAATTTTCATCCCAGGGCATGGTTTGAATAAACTTGGTAATGGTCCATAAGGCAATGCCACACACCAAATAACTAAACTCCAGGCCTTATGGTTTCTGACAAGAAGATTTTTCTAGTTTTTTTATATATGTCTATGTAAAATCAAGTGACTCCTGGGTCGGGGCCAATTTCGACCCCAAGGTCCTGATTTGAAAAAAAACTTGGTAATGGTCCATAAGACAATGCCACACCAAATATCTAAGCTATAGGTCTTGCAGTTTCGGAGAAGATTTTTTTAAAGATTCACTTTAAAAATCTATTTTTAGCTCCTGTGACCCAGATATGTAACGGACCAGAACCATTTGAACAACTTTGGTAGAGCTTCATACAAGGAACATCTCAGGCAATTTTTATCAAATTTGGCCAAGTGGTTTAGGAGATGTTGTTTGAAGAAAATTGTTGACGCAGGACGCAGGCACAGACGACAGATGCCGGACAAAAGGCAATTACAATAGCTCACCATGAGCACTATCAGTACCCCAACCACTTCCCGGAAGCATATTTTTCAACAAACTTTATTTTAACAATTAAGGTAGGCACCATGAGATTATAATTTGCGTCAGACACTTAAATTCTGGTTGCCATGACAACATAAGAGGATGGACACAGAGAAATCACAAAAACTCAACTTGAGCACAATATACTCAAGTGCACTACAACTCTGTAAATTTTGTTGCAATTATTTTAACCAGAGTGCTCTTTCTTTCACTAAACAAACTCTGAATTTTCTGAATGAAGTTTAGTTCACAGCCTGACCTGATCAATAAACACAAGTTTTTTTTTAATACATGTAACAACAAGTCACAGTAGCCATTCCATTCTGATTTTGTTATATTTCCAAACTCCTACATAGTGGTTAATACTTCATGATAATGCTGTCAATTCCATAATAAATGCTAAGCCTTTATCTCCACATACCCCTACACAAAACAAATATGTCACTTACATGATTAAAACAGAAAAAATATCAAAGGATTCTTAAATTATTTTCATATAATACAATAAACATTTATGGTTAATAATTAATCCCAAACATTATAAGCATAGTACTTTTTCTGACATTTTTTTCTCTTAAGATTTAAATGCAGGATTCATAAATATTTTCATTTTGCAAAATGAGCAAAAGAAATTTGCAAAAAGTATTTCTATCTTAAACAAACAAGGTATCATCTATTAAACAATGATATAAGGAAAAAATAATATATAAATCTTAAAAAGTAAATACAGCAAAATACAAATAAATTATAATGAACATGTAAAACATCTAAACATAGGTAAACAATGTCTTTGTTTCTAACAATTACTTAATGCACATACATGTATTGTAAACTTAACATCAAGTTGAATCAAGACACCAGCACTTGTTCTATCCTTTACTGCACCAAAGATATCAGAAAAATGAACTGTGCTTTTAGTTTAAAACCAGCCATACATTCAGTAAAGGCGACCATTTGCTCCTGCACGTTGGTTTTGTTGGTACCCTGCTTATATTCTTTACAAAGCAATAACTCTAGGGTGCAACTGCTCACGCTTGTTGTGTTCACTGAAAGCCCAGCTGATAAAACTGTAAGTGATCAGCGCTGTAGTTAATTACTATAGATCTGAAGGTTCAAGATTTGAAACCTATTGATGACAAGATGCTTGTATGACAAAGTACTGGACCAATCAAAGAACCATTGAGAGGAAGAAGTTTAAGTTTTAAGACATCATTTCACAAAGAACGTAGAAAAAAAAAAGATGAGCTTAACTGGGTAACAGAGTCCACTATAACTTGTTAGGAGTCCTGGATTGAATTTTTTAAGGAAAAGGACTGCTGTTTTCCTGAGCAGCCTCAGGTTGAACCAGACCCAAACCCAAAGATGTGAAGAACTATGTGAAAATCTGTCAGGCTATAGTCACTCGGCCAAAAATGCCCCTGAATAATTCAGTTAAACAACATTGGAAAGGCCTACACATGGTTAGGACCAAAAAAAAAAAAAAGGTGCCATTTCTGGTCCCCTGACCAACCCTCTTTTTTAATGACCGATTCTTAAGTGTTTTTTTAACCTTTCCACCTATAAAAAAATTTCCCTTTATTTTTACCTTTCATTTCATTAAAAAAAAAATCCCTATCCTCTTTTTCTTTGCTGAAGGCCAGAAACAGACTTTTTTTTTTAGGCCTAGGCTGATTTTCACTGCCTGCATGGGCATTTCAATGATAAATCTGATGAAGCAAAGGGTTAACAATCCCAAGTCTGTATGCCTGACCAATCATTAGTGTCCTAACTACCAACACTGTTAACTACAGTTCTCAAGATATGCCTATATTCAACAGAATCTTTACACTTGACTAGTTATAAGTTAGATATGAACATCTGGCACTGTTTCTCAAACAAGTCCCTCACACTCCATTCAAAACGACTAGTAACCACAAACATTTCAAACATTAACACTCTATCAGCACATTAATAAATACAACTACCCTTTAGCTTGATTTCTGCCCGTCCTGGGCTTATTATTAAGACAAAAAGATCTTCCCAGTTTACACTTATAATGCGTAACTTGAATGTTCAGTTCAATTCTGGATTCAAAATTGCTGAATCAAGAATGAAAGAAAAGAAAGAAAAAATTAATTTACTTAATTCATAATTTTCTAGATTTTATTTACTTCTTTATAAAAGCCCCTTCCCTACCCTTAGGAATAAAGTAAAAACGAAACCAATTAAAATCATCTGATTTCATTTAGTTACAAAATAAAAAGAAGGCAAGAGTAAAAAAGCTACAAAACTGATATAGTTAATAATAAGCTATACTTAAAGTCAACGTAACAAAATATTTTCTCCATAACGTAACTGCTGTACATTTTCAGCAATAAATATGTCCGTTATACTTTATAATAAAGGGATACACATTTTAGATAACAGGACAACAAGGTCAAATAAAGCTTAATACTGGATAACAGAGGCATGGAAAATACTAGAACACTGGCAACAGAACATCCACACAGACCTGAATGACAGCAATACAATGGGGGTCTGGTCTGCATTTCCTCAAACTGAGATTTTCCATAATGAAAACGGGCTAATTCTTCATTGTATAAATCCATTGACTCAGAACAATTATTTTTTACCTTTGATATTTCGGTTATATCGCATAGCCTTCATCAGCTGACTGTACTGAGATATGGTCAGTGTGTGTGACTTCGAATCATCATGTGACACCAGGAGAGGGATGTACACTGCTGGTAGCTGCAGCCCCTTGTCCTTGTTGGGAGATGGTGACTGTTTATTGATGGGTATGGCCTCCTTTACCCCATCGATTAAAGTTCATTTCCTCTGACGTCAAGTTCTCCTAGTGTCATGTGACAACGCAAAAGTCACACACACTAATCAGATCTCTGTAGTCAGCTGATGAAGGCTATCCAAGGTAAAAGATAATTGCTCCGAGTAAAGGGATTTATACAATGATGTAAAAGCTAGAGCTACAGAACAATCTTCAGTTTTGATTTCAAATTCTGTATTATTTCAATTTTGTATGTGTAATAATATTGTGTAATAACAGCATACATGACAAATTTCATTTGCTAGGTCAACAAGCTTTTGTTTTGAAGTCAATCGTTACTGCAACAGAATTTAAGCTATATAGTCTGTTTGGATTTAACTTTCGCAAACAGTTTTTCAGTCATTTGGAGACATTGTCTACTTTAGACAGGTATAATAGCCATATGGTGACGTCCTGCTAATTACAAAAATACTAGGACAGAACTCTGAAGATCTTAATATACACCCACGGCATGTTACTAAGACTGTAGTGCATTTATTTATACCTATCGACTTATATAAACCATTATTAGCATCTCCACACCAAATACTTTCTTCTTTTTCTTTAAAAAATCAAAATCAGAAGTACCAGAATTTCAAGACATTTCATTTAAGGAGAAACTCAATTTTAGAAATTTCATAAAATGCAGACCAGATTTAATATTGATAAATGCAAAGATATTTAGATCTGGAAAGTCTCTACACTTCAGCTTAGCCATGACACAATGCTTTGCAGAATCTGAGCTACAATATTGTATGAGCAAACAATGGAGATCCTAGCCTCGTATTCTCAAAAATACTCCAGTACGTTCTCAGGCTCAAATTTGAGTACTGCACTCAAATCTAGTTTGGAAGTAATGGGCATACTTCGAGTCTGAGTATGAAAATCATCCTTTGATACCATTTTTATTTTTAAAAACACGATGCCAGATCAGACAGCTAATGGAAGGATCTGTCTAATCTGTATCTTCTCTGTTAGCAAAAGCATCAACACAAGTCATCTTTTTGAGGTAATGGTATTATAATAATGCTTTACATTGCTTTAAGGGCAATACCTATTAGATTCCATATTACTGATAAAAAGGAAACACAAAAGCGGGCCAGCAGGTTTGAAATCACATACATTCCAGAAATAAAGTTTGAATTGGACCTTTAAAATGCCGAAACTGTTCTGAATTATCAACATTGAGTTCATAAATTTGTGACTCAATAAAAAGGTGCATAAAACACGGTAACTTGAACATATAAGAGCTATAGGATTGATCAGCTCAAAATGCATGGCAACCTCTCTACTTAATATGCCCTACTTTAAAACTTAACAGATTTCAACATTGTAAAAATAAACATAATGATCATAACCCAAGTCTAATATTCTTGTTCTTTGAAATTAAGAATAATCAATGTTTTACCTTAACAAACAAATATCTATAACATCTCATTTAAAACCTAAATCTTAAAGCAGATTTTCATAAAATTTGATTCAAGAATGACCCTATCAGTACTTCCTTCCAACTTCAAAAAACTATACAAGCGGAAAATATAGAAATGGTGTTAACTTAAAAGAGATAATATACTTTCAAAATGTACCCATTTTCTTCTTTATACCCACTTCAGTATCAAATGTAGATGATGGTAGTCCCAGAAAAGGTTCTGGATTTCTGCGCATGTATTCATCAATATTCCACACTTTGCGCACTGAATGTCCTCTGGTTAGATTCTGGCTGAATTTCTTGCACCAGGTTTCCCTCGGTGTGTCAGTATGATCCCATTTAACCTACACACACATACATCCAGTCCAGGTGTACAATTACTCCTGCTCCCTTCCTAATGGTGCAAGCAGAGGGCTACAGCTGTTTGTATTGAGCATTGTCCTAGAGATCTGTTTAACTTAAGAAGATGGTCAACCTTTCTCCAGCATCTTCTTTAGGTCTTCAAATATCTAAAAAATCATATATTTCATCAATGACTTATTAAGACGATTTCAGAAAAAAATCTTTGAGGGAACTGAATGATAAATTTACTCCAAAAAAATTTTTTGTGGCTGATTATTGTATTGGCGACGCACTTCACCTCTATCCAATGTATCCCGGGTTCAATTTCTGGTCAAAAATTTGAAGAGTATATCGTGCTAACCAATCCAGACACGTTTTTCTGTGGGTACTCCGAATTCCTCCCACATAAATGACCACATACACCACCTCAATAACCACCAAGAGCAGAGTTTTCCATAAGAATGTGAGTAGAAGAATGCTTCATAAAAGATATAAGAACTTATTTCATAATCTATGTATAACAAGCATATAGATTTTTTTTTTCCTACTCACCTGTAGCACCCATGCCCTATTTTGTAAACACTGGTCCAATATCACCGCATTATCTCCGACGTTACCGTCCTTCAGAATGTTAACCTGCATTGGATAAAATATTTAATTTGTAGGTATTTAGCAACATAATATTCATCTGTACTGGACATTATGTAAGTACATTGTAATTGATAATAAATTATTCACCTGCATTCCAAATTATGTATGTTACTTAACCCTTTCCCTCATATAGATTCATTTTGACGCACTCAGGTACCAGACCACTGAGGAGCAGCGAACAGCATAAAACCTGATCAGCCTGCGAGTTACTCGCAGGCTGATCTGGTTTTATGCTGTTCGCATATGTCTTTTCATGGTTTCCTCTATGAGGGAAAGGGTTAAAGTAGTAACAAAATATTTTACAGTTAGTAAAATTATTCACCTTCAAAGGACGTTATTTAAGTTTTTGATAACAAAACTGAACTTGCATAGGGCAATGGTCCCTGGCACATTGTCTAAATTAAACTGGACAGTAAATATGTATTATAACTGTTAAAATGCACTTTAAGCCAGTTAGACAAATAACAACATACAGATTTTGGGTCCAAATACTAGATTTCAGACTGTCGGTATACTGCAGCAAGTTCTAACGGATCTACAAGCTACTTTTATCATTACTTAAAAGATAAAGACAGAAGAGGTCAGGGCTATCTTAACTTGTGTACAACTCACCTTGGCCAGACACCGTTTGTACAAGTTGTACTTGAAGTGGTACAGGGTGTGGTATGGCTTCACATGTTTAGCAGCTGTCTTCCCAATCATAAACTCCTGAAATGGTCACAACAGCTGTATTCATCTTGACAGTTTTGTTTAACCCTTTCCCTCATATAGACTCACTTAACCCTTTCCCTCATATAGACTCACTTAACCCTTTCCCTCATATAGACTCATTTTAACCCTTTCCCTCATATAGACTCATTTTAACCCTTTCCCTCATATAGACTCATTATGACGCACTCAATAGGAACCACATAAAGCCTGATCTGCAGAAAACCACATTTAAACCTTACCAAATTTAATTACAAGATCCTCATTTCCAGACTACTGAGGAGCAGCGAACAGCATAAAACCTGATCAGCCTGCTAGTTACTCGCAGGCTGATCTGGTTTTATGCTGTTCGCATAGGTCATGGTGTCCTCTATGAGGGAATGGGTTAACTTATTTCTATTACTTTGAATAGGAAACAAGTTTTTATCTTCTACTAATTCTCCTTCATAGTTCCTACTTTGGACCTAGAATTGTCCTTAAATTCTGAGCACTGAGCAAGCCAGACAGACAGATGTATTTTTCTTGTTCAGACTATCTCAAAATTTTGAAGGCAGAGTTATAATTTTAAGAATTTTACGTCCTTGCAATTCTGTTAAGTAACAGCTGTGGTTCAAAATTTTGAGGTGGATGCTCTAACCATTGGGACGTCAGGATCAGTTCAGTACAAATAATACCAATATTGTATGGGGTTACCAGGTATCAAATTCAACATTCTAGCAAATGGGATGATTTAAAATCTAGGATAATGATGGACTACAAAGCTTAACCCTTTTCCCCCATGAATATTCATGTACAAATTTACAAATTCATGAATATTAATTTACTGCACATTAAATTGAAATTTGAAACAAAAGGGCCATGATGGCTCTGGGTCACTCTCCAGAGGACCCTGGCCTTTAGAGCCAAGATGTGGCCTTTAGTGTTCACGAGGATCTGACCTACTTTTTGACCCAAAGTGACCCAGTTTCGAACTCATCAAAGCTTACATGTAGACAAATATTCTGGGGCCTCCGTGGCAGAGAGGGTAAAGTCACTGACTTAAACACTCACTCAGCCCCTCACTGCGTGGGTTCGAATCCCGGCAGGGTCATTTGGATTTTCATGTGAGGAAGCCTTCCAGCTGGCTTGTGGTAGGTCGGTGGTTCTACCCAGATGCCTCTGTGCATTCGGGGTCTTCCTCCACCTGTAATTAGCTGGACGTCGCTATATAACTTAAATACTGTCGAAGCGATGGTAAACTCAAATAGTCAAGTAAAGTCAAATATTCAGACCTAGTTTCATCAAGACTGGATCAAAACTGTAGCTTCTAGATAAATAAACAAATGATTTACGCCAGGCGACACACAGCAGACTAAGGGCCCTCAGATGAGCTTAAAATGGATGTTACTTTGCCACTTAATACTGTGTAGAATTTGAGCAACAGACACCTGCATAATCTGGGTGTATTGTATTTGCTAAAGGTGTCAAAACAGTCCTATACTAGAAAAAGGGTTGAAATTCCCTAAAGGAATCACACTCTGTACCACCCTTACCTGAGAGCCATGAGTACTCTCTACTGGTAATTCCTTCAGACTGAATCTATCATATGGATTTCCAAACAGGTGCACTGACTTAATGGCTGGCTGGCTGGCAAACTCACACGCCTGGCAGGCCTGCTTCAAGTTGGGCCTGTCCAGCTCACGGATGTGTGGCTTCAGCTTCACAGCCTCCTGAAAATAGCATGATGCATTTGCTGTTGAACACTAAAGGAGTCATGAATGTAAGATAAGCTTTTCACTATTGCTGTTACATTTGCACATTGTTTTCTTCACCTTTATGAAAAGGTTTTCATTAATAAATATATAGATCTTTTTGGAAAAACAACAGATTTGGATGAGGGTCAAGGTGAATTTGATCGCCAATAAATTATTAGTGACAGGTAGAGCATAATCCTTGCAATTTAAATCATTTTTTTTTTTTTTTTTGCAAAAACAAAAACATGTCTTCCCCTCCCCCTTTTGATGTTTGACTTTACATGCTGACATACCTTCCTGTAAAATAAAATTTCAAGACCACTGGTGAAATACTTTGGATGATAAAAATGATTTCTGCACATTCTTTGTTAAGAGCCCGTAACTCTTCTGTAACTGAACAACAGCAGAAATAACCCCCCTACAGCACACAAGTTCACTTGCTGATATCCCTTACTAGAATATTTTAAGATACCGACTAAAATTCTTTGGACGATATTGGCGGCACAAATTCTTGTGCACATTCTGATTTAAGGGCAATAATTCTGCCATAAATGGACAACCCCTAGCACACAGTTTACATTTCAATATATTTCAAGATTCCAGCTGAAATACTTTGGGAGATATGTGCGACACAAGACTTTGAGACAGAAAAAGCGTACAGACACACAACTCTGGCAAGAACATTGTCTCTCTGCAAAATTGAAGACCAACACTGACCTTGAACTTCTCCCGCCATCTGACTTTGGATTCAATATCTCTCAGTTGTGAAATGACTGCTGAGTCAATCTTCTCCAAAGCATCTAGGTAAAAACGTTCTGAAAATAAATATAAAAATATCAGATAAACAAATGGTTACCCTCTTATAGTTTTTTTTTTTTTAATTTGTCAAAAACCTGGACACACTATTTGACTCTGTTTCATTTTTATTAAGTCAGGGGCAATAACTCTGTGATTACTTGATGAGTTTGGAAATGAAACTATTGGTGCACAACTTCCTATGCTGGTGAACCTTCCTGTGATGTTTTACGTCTGGCTCATATACCAGTAGTTTTCTAAACACCGGTATGTGCAAAACATTTTTATGATTTTAGGACGAGGGCAAATGTATGTATCTTATAATAATGTATTTTTCAAAGGCCTCAAATAAAAAATGTATGGCTCGTTGCTACTCCATACAATCATACAAAATTTCCAATCTGATTAAAAATAATGATTCTAATTAGCGAGGATAAAGTTAAAGACATAACCTATACATGTCTTACAATTTAAAATGAACCTAGAACAGAAATACCCTCTACAGAAACTCTCCCTGCTTGATATCCCAGGATGTATTCTTGAGTATGATGATCATGAAATAAAAATAATTTTGCTTCATTTTCAGGACAATTCAGATTCAAAGGATACAAGTTTCATTCCAAAATTGTTAAAAAAAAATTCCCCTGGCATGAGCACTGGAACCACGCAGGAACCTGTAAAGTTATGAAGATTTTTTTTACCAAATAACTCAATTAAATTTAAAAATAATGAAACTCTACGATGATTAAGGTGTCAAACTCCTAAAAAGGGGCTTGGGGGCCTGTCTTGTACCTACCATTTGCATCCCTGATTGCACTTAAAAATCCCGGTTCTAGGGCCTGACTGAGGAAGATTTGTAGATAAACGTTGAAGGGTTCCACAAGGGGATGCTCCTCGTATTTCTCCTCCAGTCTGCAAGGTTAAAAAAATATCTTCTTACTTTAAAGATAATTGAGCTGAATAATTCACACTTTAAATCACTAAAGGTGCCTGGGTAGCATAGTGCTAACATGCTTCGATTCTCACAAAAGGGCTCGATTCCTGGTCACATACGTGAGAGGGTACAGTGGAAGCCCATCCAGACACGTAAATTTTCTCCGGTTTCCCCCCACAGTAATGATCACATATGCTGCAATCAGTGCCATTGAAAATGTTAGAACTTTCATATTTTATGTAAAATAATTGAAGTTTAATCACTAATGAATATGAAGGGTTTTCAAAAGTTTGGGTACGGCCAATTTAGCTGCTTGTTGTAAAAGTTTCTTCTTTATTTTTTTGGTTTTAAGCAACAGGATATATTCTTTTTGAGGACGAATATATTTCATATGTGTTGTTTTTCTTTTGAAAGTATTGTCACCATAATCAAATAATAATTCAAATAATATCATGCTAAAACAAGGTACTAAGCAATCAGGTTAAAATAGAAATTCATCTTAAGTCGAACTATCGCTACAGACAATAAATTACCCTGTATCCCATTTTGTTTACATGTAATGAGTATAGGACAGCAAATGATGTGACAAAAAGTTGAATTCCTATTAAGTGTCCACCTCTATGAAGTAAGGAAATAAATATATTTTTGTGATTTATATTCATAATATGATTTTGTGTTTTTACTTACTTGCTATCTATGGCTGGTTTTGGCCGACATTCTTCTAGCACCTCTACATATTCCTTGTCTCCCTGTTTGAACACTGAGTTCACCCGTATATGTACAAAGTTATTCCTCATGTTTGGTAACCAACTGGAGAACTGGAAATACATACAAAATGAGTTTTCTCCCTTGTATATTCATATCTATATATAGGCATAATCATTTGTACATGTATCAGTAATCCAATGAAAAAGGTAAATAAAAACTGAATGCATTAATTCCAAAGGTATAATACTTTATTTTACCTTTACCTTTGAACATGCATTTACAACAAAAATATATTTGTGAAATGAAAACATGGTGAATGATGGTTAGTGAATAGCACTATCTTTTAAATATTTAAGCACGTAAAACTGCCATAGAAATTACAAAAACTATTAATGAATCTTTTAGAGTAATACAAATGGGCACTGCTTTACACATACATGATAAACTATACACAATGTACTATCAACCTCTGTGACAAATATTTCTTGTGGTTTTTGCATTTACAGTCACGGCAATGTCCAGCTCATTGCAGGTGGAGGAAGACCCCAGAGGACCTGCATACATTGTTTCAGCAATGGAATGATTTTCAACCTACCGCACACCAGCTGGAAGGTGACCATACCTTGGCCCCATGTTCTAAAATTGGAGTATCATGAAACTGATAGGCTTATTTTGAGTATGAATTTTTTTTTAATTTTGAGAACATTAGGCCTGGATTCAAACTTACAGCAGTGGGAAGCTAAGTGATACCCATTCTATGATATAAATGAAAATCCCCAAAGGCAAATACCTAGCAATTGTGTGATCAGTCTTTGGCTTGTCTAAACTCAAGACATACTCACAGTGGGAATGGCTTTATGAAGGATCCTTGAGTTTTCTGTGAACAACTCAAACTTGTGGAGCATGCGCCCGCTCTCGATCTTCCAGATGGCATAAGTCTCTGTGTTCTTCTGGTCCTTCTTCTCCATCACAAAGTCACCCACCTGCAACACAAACATTTATACCTGCAGCAGTTTTTTTTTTTTGGGGGGGGGGGTGTAGCCTTTCGTGGCTATGCCTGCAGGTACATAGTGACTTTCAACTAATTACAGGTAGGGAGGACCCTGAATGCAAAGGGGCAATCTGGTAGAACCACTAACATAGCCAACTGAATGGTTACCCCACATGAATATGTTATCAGACTGGCACTTGAAGACTCAACTCCAGCTCTATGGGGCTTCGTGAAAGTAAGTAAATCACTATATTCAGTCACCAAGTTCTAAGAATATTGGAATTTTGGGCAAGAAATGTGGCCTCTAGAGAGTTCACAGGATTTCTCTCAGATTTTCTGAGATTTGATCCAGTGACCTCATTTTATGGACATATATAACTTCATATAAACTCATTTGAGATGTCACAGAGAAAAATATTTTGACCAAATATCATAAAGATCAGGCCAAAAATGTTGCCTTTAGAGTGTTCATAACTGACATTACAATATGGACAACAGACAGTTGAAGGCTGATCCCAAAAAGCTCACCCTCAGCACAAGAATTCAGGTGTGCTTAAAAGGCAATGTATTTAGGATTCTGAGGTGAGACCTGAGGTATGATGGTCGAACAAATGAACACACAAACAGAAAATCTATATACCCCACAACATAGCATGAAAAAAAATCAACTCGTAATAACACAATTACAACAAGTAACTGGTGTTGCATGCAACACATGAATCCCCTGCTGGTGAGGTGCAGAGTTTTTCTGTTACCATAGCAACCAGAATTTTGGTCCAAGAAAAATAACAAAGTGACATGTGGAATCTCCATACTGCCATCTATTCATAAACCAATTTTCATCATATTGTCTTAAATGGTTTTTAAGTTATCACGGGATCCAGATTTCCGAACAGACAGAGGGCAAACCTATAGTCCCCTCCAGTGTAAACACCAGTAGGGGACAAATAAACACTGGTAGGGGACTAATACCTTTTTATCACTCTATTAACCAAAATCATTCTGAAAGTTCTTACAAGAAGAGCAACCACAGTAAGTACTATGCCCCTATGGGCTGTTGCTGATAGTAAGGACCAACCTTTAGTTCCTCAGTGATGGGCGGGATGCCATCTAACTGCTCTTCCTCGCTGCCACTGTCCACATCCACTTGCCCTGTCCCTTCCTCCTGCCGCGCCACCTTGTGGGCAGGGCCCCCATCACTCATGGGATCACTGGGCTTTCGAGATCTGGATTGTTTAATGGTACTGCATATAAAAAAAAATCCACTGTTTCAAATACTATTCGAAGATCAATAAATTAATATCATCAAGTCTAAATTTTGTACATGAATATTAACCCTTTCCCTCATAGAGGACACCATGAAAAGACCTATGCGAACAGCATAAAACCAGATCAGCCTGCGAGTAACTCGCAGGCTGATCAGGTTTTATGCTGTTCGCTGCTCCTCAGTGGTCTGGAAATGAGGATTTTGTAATCAAATTTGGTAAGGTTTAACTGTGGTTTTCTGCAGATCAGGCTTTATGTGGTACCTATTGAGTACGTCAAAATGAGTCTATATGAGGGAAAGGGTTAAAGTCAAGATTTTTGATCAATTGTATACTACCCCTCACTTTCAAAAGAACTTGAGTATCCACTCTACCTCATCATCTAAATTTCAAATTACCCAATTAACTCGGTTTTAACTGAACATTTTAATAGTCCTATTCTTTCATTTCCATAACTAAGTGCTCAAAATAAACTTGTTATCTGACTCAAGATCCAGGCAATCTAAACCATGCTGTAACATTCATCATTTCAATTAAACCCTTAACTTACAAAATCATTTGAGTAATCTTTACCACTGGGTTCTCAAATGATTTTGTGAATTAAGGGTTAAATTGATTATTAAAGCTTTTCATTAACCTGTGGAAAACGTATAGGGTTTGTAATTCTGACTTTTTTTTTTTTAAATATCTGGTCATCCTAAATTTGAGGCATACAAATAATTATGTAGCCTATGTAACATTCCCCTGAATACTTTCATTATTAAACAAGAGCTGTCAGAGGACAGCATGCTCGACTATTCAAATGCTTGTTAGTAATTTAGTAATAAAATGAAATCTGTTTCAATTCCTGCCCTTTACATACCCTGTATATAATAATAGTCAAAAATGATATACCTTGATAGTCTGATACCCCTAAATATTTTGATGTCTAAAATCAATCCCATGGCTAGTTACTGAGACACAAGCATACTAACACTGTGCATGCAATACTTTAACCAAGTTTCCAAGTTAGAAAAGGGCCATAATTTGTATAAAATTCCGTCCAAAAGCTATCCTCCTTGGTTTTCTAATGCCCCTGAATACACTCCTTAAATTTCTAGTCAATACAATAAACAATATCTGAGATATAAGCTGGACAGTAGCTTGAATGCAAAACTTTAACCGAAATTTCTAAGTTGAAAAAGTTATCTATCTTGGTTGTCTGATGCTCCTGAACATATTTATAAACTTTCAAGTCAATACCATAAATGGTTATGAGATATAAGGTTGATAGTAACTTGCATGCAAAACTTTAACCAAAAGCTGCAATGTTCAACGCCAACGCTGACACAAGGGCGACTCCAAAGCTCTCATATTCTTCAAATAGTCGAGCTAAAAATGAAAGTAGATCAAACCATGCCTCTTAGTGTTGCATCTCATGTGGAGGTTAGAGGTTGTTTTGACTGAGACATGCTACATCTTAATGAAATTCAAGGAGAAAAATCAATGACATCTGTAATGAGGCAATTTTTCTCTGACGACCTTAACCCTTTCCCTCATATTGACTCATTTAACCCTTTGCCTCATATTGACTCATTTAACCCTTTCCCTCATAAAGACTCATTTAACCCTTTCCCTCATATTAACTCATTTAACCCTTTCCCTCATATGGACTCATTTAACCCTTTCCCTCATATTGACTCATTTAACCCTTTCCCTCATATTGACTCATTTAACCCTTTCCCTCATATAGACTCATTTAACCCTTTCCCTCATATTGACTCATTTAACCCTTTTCCTCATATAGACTCATTTTGACCCTTTCTTTCATATTGACTCAAATATTTAACCCTTTCCCTCTTATAGACTCATTTTAACCCTTTCCCTCATATAGACTCATTTAACCCTTTCCCTCATATTGACTCATTTAACCCTTTCCCTCATATTGACTCATTTTACCCTTTCCCTCATATAGACTCATTTAACCCTTTCCCTCACATAGACTCATTTAACCCTTTCCCTCATATAGACTCATTTAACCCTTTCCCTCATATAGACTCATTTAACCCTTTCCCTCATATTGACTCATTTAACCCTTTTCCTCATATAGACTCATTTAGACCCTTTCCCTCATATAGACTCATTTTAACCCTTTCCCTCATATTGACTCATTTAACCCTTTCCCTCATATAGACTCATTTAACCCTTTCCCTTATATAGACTCATTTAACCCTTTCCCTCATATAGACTCATTTAACCCTTTCCATCATATAGACTCATTTAACCCTTTCCATCATATAGACACATTTTAACTCTTTCCCTCACAATAGGTACCACATAAAGCCTGATCTGCAGAAAGCCAAACTCAAACCTTACCAAATTTAATAACAAAATCCTCATTTCAGACCACTGAGGAGCAGAGAACAGCATAAAACCTGATCAGCCTGTGAGTTGGCATATTGTGCAGGGGTTTACTTAAGGATTTGACTTTCACTTGTCCAGAGGGCAGGTTACTTTGTACATCTACTTGCCCTCAGTGAAAACAGGTTGACCGATCTTGAAGTTGGTGTTTGTTAATGTTTAAAACTAAATATGTGCAATATTAAGGTGGATTTTAGTTAATATGTATCAAAGACAATTTGCAAGCATTTTACCCCTGATATACTATAGACAATAAAAAACCTGAAAGATTTCATTTACATAAATAAACTTGCCCGCTGGGCTACCTTCTTTGAAAAATCACTTGCCCGCAGTGATTTTAAGCTGGCGTGGGCAAGTGGGCGTCCACTTAAGAAAACCCCTGTTGTGGCCATGGATCTAACCCACGGCCTCCTACTCAAAAGGTGGACATTCTTACCCCATTACCTATAGGGACAGTACTTGTATTCTGAATTTGACCATATCAACATATATATCTTAAATATCTACCAAAAACAGATGATAAAAACAGCATGTTCTCTTTAATGTTTCAACTTTAGTCATCATCAGGTTTCACAGATTAAATCAAAAGCGAAAAAAATTATTTAACAAAATAAAATGTAATATTTTGTCAAGGGAAAAAATGTGGATAATTATCTTTTTTGGGAGTTTTTATTTCAGATAAAAATAATATCAGTACATGTATACATGATAACAATTTAACACCTATCAAAAATAATAAATCAATGAAAACCACACATCATCATCAACAACAATACCTTCGACTCTTTCCTTTTAAACGTTTCTTCTTAGCCTCAAAGTCTATGCCATCGTACGAAGGAGTTTTCTTCACGACACTGAAGGGTGTCCAGACGGGGTCGCGATCCGAGTCATACGCCTCGTCACTATCCTCCCCCAGTTTCCGGATTGGTTTCAGTGTGTCTGAGTCGGAGTCACTGTCTCGATACTTGGCTGTAACACAAATTGGATACGTGTACTGAGAATTTAAGAAAAGGCATTTTTATAGTCCAAGTTTCATGCCTTGGCATTTCAGACTTAATAGCTTTTACCGCGGGTAAATGAGCTATAAGTATCTATTTATCGATCTCCCTTAGGCATCTTTCCCTTTATTATGGCATCATAGAATTATACTGGCCTCTCAGGTACTCATTTACACCTGGGTGAATTGAAACAACTGGGGATTAATTTCTTGCTCAAGGAAATTAGCAGTGTCCTTGTCAGGACTCGAACCCAAGACCTCTTGATCCCCAAGCATGTGTCCTACTAATGGACCACTGCTCCAAGAAATGCATATGGGACAAGCTGCTTGGGAAAAAAAACTGTGGATCCACTGAATGAAGGTTTAAACCTTATCAGGGACAAGAACCTTTTATGGCCTTCACAGACACAAAGTACCGCGGTCTGTTAAGAAGGATATGTATAAATTATAAGAACTTTTTCTAATTGAGGTAAAAAGAAATCAGTTAAACGTAACTGTGAACCATTTCATAACATATTCTCAAGAAAATATTTGGTTGGGTAGCATTTAACTCATTGCAAGTTAGACTGGAGACCTCTTCGGAAAATAAGAATTTAACCTACTAACTTAGATATGTTTTTCAGTTGATTTAACCCTTACCCTGCTGGAACCTTAAATGCTAATATTTGCCACCAGAAAAGAGCCAGGCAAGCCAGCAAATCTGTGCAGGCTGGCCTGGCTCTTTACTGTTGGCTGACCAACTACAAGTTTTCAACTTGTTATCCCTAAAATTGATAATGGACAGTTCCAAAAAAGGTGCCTGCTAAGTCCATTTGAGAAATTCAGCAGGTTAAAGGTGAATAACTTATATAATATATAATGGAACGGATATCCAAGTTTTCCTTACGAAACAGCTGGCGGCAGATTTGACTGGCAATAACAATCTGTTTCTCAACACAGTCAACCCTCTGTCTGAGACCCACACTGCTCTACACTTGCCGCTGTTGGGATATTTAGCATACACATGAATTAATAATGAAAATGACAGCAGGTATCTGACTGGTTCATTGCCTTGAACAGTTCAGATTGTTTGACTGTATGCTGATACCAATACTTGGTACAAGATAAAAGATACACCATAATATATTACATGCCATTCAAAATTGCTATTTTTTTTTTATTTTTTTTTTTTTTTTGCAAAATAATCTACATCAAAACACACAATAAGTGAGAATTTTCAATTTTAAAAAAGACTAAGTTTTATGAAGAATTTCTCAATACAGTTGGAATAAGTATGAATTTCCCAGTATTTCAACATATTTCTTACTTTACCTGAGCTTAAAGAAATATCAGGATTTCTGTAAGACAAACTGACAGATGACTAATAACATTTTTTATCACCAGATGGAAAACTCATTGTTAAGCTACTACTTAAATTTTGCTATACAGACTTAACATCATAAACATTGGCAAACAGAGAAGACTCAGATCCAGAAGCAGTCAGATCAGGGTCTCCTCTGTTGGCTCATACAATATTGTAGCTCAATTCTACACAGTCAGATCAGGGTCTCCTCTGTTGTCTCATACAATATTGTAGCTCAATTCTACACAGTCAGATCAGGGTCTCCTCTGTTGTCTCATACAATATTGTAGCTCAATTCTACACAGTCAGATCAGGGTCTCCTCTGTTTGCTCATACAATATTGTAGCTCAGATTCTACAGAGTCAGATCAGGGTCTCCTCTGTTAGCTCATACAATAATGTAGCTCAGATTCTACACAGTCAGTTTAGGGTCTCCTCTGTTAGCACATACAATATTGTAGCTCTGCTCAGATTCCACACAGTCTGCTGGGCATTGTTTTGTGTATCATTAAGTTCAGTAAATTCATTTTCATCAGGTCAAAAATGTCTAAATGAATTTTCATGATGTATAGGGCTAAATATCTGTATAGTATTCACAATATAGAAAAACATTTATAGACAAACTATGTATCATAAACTTAGCTACTGAATGTAGTCATTATGAAGGAGTGTTTCCTTATAATGTTTCAAGAAAATTTTACAATACGCATCTACATGTTACTAAAGCTATTGCTGTGATATTAATTCAGATAAAATAATGTATACATCAATCTAGCCTTCAATATCTGTATATCTGCAATACAAGCATGAAAATCAGTTTAATCTAAAACAAGAGTACTTGACTTAACCAAAGAAAACTAGCATTCTTGCGGTAGATGTGATGGTCACCAGCGCAGCTGAAGACTCAGCAGATTCATTCAATCTAGCCCCTAAACCCCCTAAAGATCCCTTTCATTAACCAGACCTACAACAAAGTTAAACTGAATTAATTTTAAGCCTTAGGCTTGCTCCATACACCACTAAGCCAGAATATTATAATATGAAGATCTGCCTTAAGTAGTGTCTGCAGCCATTTAGTGTTCATATAAATTCTTTTTTGAATTCACAATCAGTATTTACAGAGTACACCGTTATCCTGTGTGTATACCTGTTTTCTCCTTAGCTTTCCTTGATGGTCGTTTTTCAGGCTCACTTTCCATTTTTGCCTTTTTTTTTTCTTCAGAAATCAACAATCCCACAACAAAGCCTCTTGTCCAACCTCACAGTCTGATGATTCAATCAATGAGAAAATGTTACGTGTTCACTGTTCAACACAGCAGGAAAACACTGCCTCTATCTCTCCTATCCAGGCCACAGCCATAAACACAGCACACACACACACCGTGTTCATTGTGTAATCTCTCTGTTTAAAAAACCAGTCTGTTTAACTCTACTTAAAATTGGATTTATAAAATTTTAATATTTTCAATGCTTATAATTACGCACAGTCCAGATCTCTGACAGTCCCTAGATTTTTTTTTTTTTTTTTTTTTTTTAGTATAATCAATCATCATCTTCAGTATAACAGAAAACAAATGAGGGACTCACAGGCACAGTGATTTATTTACTTGCCTGTGACATGAGTAATTTACTCCTAAAATCTGAAACTGACTTGACACAGCAAATCAACCATTTTCTTATTTTCTCCACTGAACATGAAATTAGTGGCCGATATATCTATATATGACTCACTGTTTTACAATTGCATAAAAACATAGAAATTCAGGACAGGCGTAAGTGATTTCATCATTTCTGTAGAGATGTGATATTTTATGTGCTGGTCGGCCCAATGAAAAGCCAATTTAGGCTGACAGCAGTTTTCAGTCTAAACAAGTTTTATAATGCTGCACTGGGTATTCTATAATGCACAAAACTGTCCCATTTTGACTCTCAAAAATAGTCAAATTGTCTGAATAGCCCTAACAATTTTCAAAATTATCTCCTTATCTATATATCAAAAGATCATTTGACCCCAGTTTTACAAAACCAAGGTAAATCTTTGGTACAGCTTCCAAAATGACAGTCCTTGCTGACATTCCTGTACTTAATTTCAATTCGGAAAATGAAAAAGTAAATGTGTGCAAGTCTTGATTCGAAAACTAATGTATTCCCATTACAATCAATGTATGCAATGGAAGTCTATGAAATCATGCCTAATATAAGAAATAAGAAGACAAAAAATGACTTTACCAACTTGTTGCCATAAGTGTATCGGAGAGACAATAAAGTAGATAAAAATGATTCTTTATTAATTGTCAACAAAACCTATACAGTCTGTGAAATAGCTGGAAGTCCCTAAGGTAATCCATCTAAGTCAGTGGGTGCTTGCATATGCACTGAAGAAAGCATTTGTAGGACCATGATTATAATTTAATGATGGATGGATTACCTTAAGCTAAGATTTAATACCAGACTATTTTAGCCATGCTCCTACTTCTTGTAACTTCATGAGCCAGACAGACCAATGAATAATTCTGTAAAAACAAGTACCAGACCACTTCTATTATGAAGCTTGCAAAGATCCCTTGCCACCTTAAGCCTCCCTCCTATACAGTCTTCTTCACAATTGCTCAATATATGAACAATTATCTGGATTTCTAATTTTCTCTTTTGGCAGGCCTTTTTTTCAGATGTTAGGAAAGGGGCTTTTATATCATATTTTGGGGAAAATATCGTCCTTTTTTAACTGGGGAAAGAAACATTCAGGAGTATGATGCAAGTTTGAGGAAAACTGCATGAATTAAAAGAATTTTTAAAAAGGGAAGGCACACTCCCTTGGTATCTATGTTTATTTGGTATGGGAGCCAGGTGTCTCCCAATTTAAAAAAAAAAAAATGCACTGTATTTATGGGTTTTTTTTTATACTACCATTATGGGCCCAATACAAATATGTGTCAATTTCAGCATGCACCGGAGAAATACATGCACCATTTAAAAACACTCTTGACATAACAGGTCACTATGACCTTATTTGTCAGATACAAATCTGATACCAAATTACACAAGAAAACTTTAAAGTAAACATAAAGGTTGACCTAAATAAAAAAAAGACCAATTTAAGTGTTTATGACACTTCAGGTATTCACTTTAAACAACATGCTTCTATATATAAATGAAGCTTCATTTCTTTCTGCATTAACCAGGAAGCTGTAAAATGATAACATCATTAGCCTAGCCATAAAGGCTTAAAAATTTCCCTCATATAGACTCATTTTGACGCGACTCAATAGGTACCACATAAAGCCTGATCTGCAGAAAGCCAAACTCAAACTTTACCAAATTTAATTAAACCCAGACCACTGAGAGCAGCGAACAGCATAAAACCTGATCAGCCTGCGAGTGACTCGTAGGCTGATCTGGTTTTATACTGTTCGCATAGGCCTTTTCATGGTTTCCTCTATGAGGGAAAGGGTTAAAAAGACGATTAAAATTTTGTGACAGAATGCCATTTTATATGTTTCTGTGACCAGTCTTCAATCTGGTCCAAACTTTTTCTTAAAATAAATTCCAGCATTCACTGACAGCAAATATTAATTAGACAGGTTGAGAATATTGCAGTGAATTCAATCTTCATTAAACATTTCTGATTTTCAGATTAGTATAGTCTTACAACTGGATCCTTCCCCATTCTATGCATAGTTAATACATATACAATACTACAGCAGTCTTCCGTCGCCATGGTAATCAAAGGAATTCAGCCAACATCAGAATGTGAGCCCTGCACCTTTTACAGGTGGTTTCCCCTGGCCCTAAACTGACATTTTTTTCCAAAAATAACACTGAAAATAGAACTATCACGGACCTGATTAATACCCCCAATATCCTGATATTTGTCAGTCAATAACATATTAATGTTATCTGCCGACTGACATACCCATCAAAGTCTGTTGCAAAAATATGGTCCTGGCATGACATAAGAATGTAGCCTATAACCTTTGTCACATAAATGACATCATAACATGACAAAGGTGATCATTTTAGAGGAACTTTATAATTCTTCTACGAAATGTAACATTATGAGGGTATTTATTTTAAGAATCCAGTGAGCATATGTCAAGTTACAGCCCTGACAAGTCATTGTTTTTCTACTGTTGACCTCTAAGTATGACCTTGACCTTTGAGCGAGCAATCTGATTCTTTTGGGCAACACTCTGTTCTAATATGGTGAACATTTGTGCCAAACCATATAGAAATTCAGTGAGGCATTGTTAAGTTACAGCCTTGCCATTAATTTTCCATTGTTGACCTTTAAGTATAACCTTGACATTTCAACTAGCAATCTGGTTCTTTTGCGCAACTCTCTGTCTTAATATGGTGAACATTTGTGTAAAATCATTTGGAATTCCAGCAAGGTTTTGTCAAGTAGCGCTTGGACAAAAAATTTCGAGAAATATGGACAGACAAAGTAATTCCTATATAGCACCCCCTACCCTAGGCTAGGGTAGCAGGGTATAATAACTTTTTTTCTTAAAAAATAATTCATGGAATTTTAATGAAATTTGTGTTATTCTTATAATTTCAATGTTGATATGAAACTTTCTATGACATATATACCACCTATCTGTGATAATTAGGTAATTGTTTTGTTAATTAAAAACATTTTCATCATCTTATGAGTTTCCTATTTTTTATTTATGATGCTGACATTCCCCAATTCCAAAGCCACAGGTTATGAAAAACAAGAGGGCCATGATGGCCCTGAATCGCTCACCTGAGTACCATTGCTTCAACTGATGTCAAGGTTTTTAAACAGACAAGGATTCTGATATAACTTAATCTAAAACATTTTACCCCTGACAATACTACACACCAAATATCTAAGCAATGGGCTATATGGTTTCAGAGAAGACTTGGGCGCAGGGTCATTTATCACCGTAGGGCCAAGACTTTGAAAATCTTTGTAATGAACCATGAGATGCTACTACATACCAAAAATCTTAGCTCTAGGCCTTATTGATTCATAGAAGAAGATTTTTTTAAGATTTTCCTATTTAACTCTATGTAAAACAAGTGACCCCTGATGCGGGGTCATTTATCACCATAGGGCTATGATTTGTACAATCTTGGTAGTGGCCCATAAGATGATGCTTCATACCAAATATCTAAGCTCTAGGCCTTATGCATTCATGGAAGAAGATTTTTTAAGATTTTCCTATATAACTCTATGTAAAACAAGTGACCCCTGTGCGGGGTCATTTATCACCATAGGGCTATGATTTGAAATCTTGGTAGTGGCCCATAAGATGATGCTACATACCAAATATCTAAGCTCTAGTCCTTATGGATTCATATAAGAATATTTTTTAAGATTTTCCTATGTAACTCTATGTAAAACAAGTGACCCCTGGTGCGGGGTCATTTATCACCATAGGGCTATGATTTGTACAATCTTGGTAGTGGCCCATAAGATGATGCTTCATACCAAATATCTAAGCTCTAGGCCTTATGGATTCATAGAAGAAGATTTTTTAAGATTTTTCTATATAACTCTATGTAAAACAAGTGACCCCTGGTGCGGGGTCATTTATCACCATAGGGCTATGATTTGTACAATCTTGGTAGTGGCCCATAAGATGATGCTACATACCAAATATCTAAGCTCTAGGCCTTATGGATTCATAGAAGAAGATTTTTTAAGATTTTTCTACATAACTCTATGTAAAACAAGTGACCCCTGGTGCGGGGTCATTTATCACCATAGGGCTATGATTTGTACAATCTTGGTAGTGGCCCATAAGATGATGCTACATACCAAAAATCAAAAGGTTAGGCCTTGTGGTTCAGAAGAAGATTTTTTCAAGTTTTTCCTATATTAGCCTATGTGAAATCAAGTGACCCCTGGGGCGGGGCCAATTTTGACCCCAGGGTCATAATTTGTACAATCCTGGTAGAGAGTCATAAGATCATGCTACATACCAAAAATCAAAAGGCTAGGCCTTGTCGTTTCAGAGAAGAAGATTTTTTAAATTTTCATTTTTAAAATCTATTTTTAGCTCCTGTGACCTAATTATGCGATGGACCAGAACCATTTATACAACTTTAGTAGAGCTTCATCCAAGGAACATTCCTGCAAAATATTTTTCAAATTGGCCAAGCCGTTTAGGAGGAGATGTTGTTTGAAGCAATTGTTGACGCCGGACGCACGGACGCACGGACGGACGCACGCACGGACGACGGACGCCGGACAAAAGGCGATCAGAAAAGCTCACCTTGAGCACGTTGTGCTCATGTGAGCTAACAAGAGGGCCATGATGGCCCTGGATCGCTCACCTGAGTACCATTGCTACAACTGATTACAAGGTTTTTAAACAGACAAGAATTCTGATATAACTCAATCTTAAACATTTTAGCCCTGACAATACTACACACCAAATATATAAGCACTGGGCCTTATGGTTTCAGAGGAGAAGACTTAGTGCGGGGTCATTTATCTCCAAAGGGCCACCATTTTGAAAATCTTGATAATAAACCATAAGATGATGCTTCATACCAAATATCTAATCTCTAGGCCTTATGGATTCATAGAAGAAGATTTTAAAGATTTTCCTATATAACTCTATGTATAAAACAAGTGACCCCTGGTGCGGGTCATTTATCACCATAGGGTCATGATTTGTACAATCTTGGTAATGAACCATAAGATGATGCTACATACCAAATATCTAAGCTCTAGGCCTAATGGATTCATAGAAGAAATTTTTAAAGATTTTCCTATATAACTCTATGTAAAACAAGTGACCCTGGGCGGGGTCATTTATCATCGTAGGCTATGATTTGTACAATCTTGGTAATGGCCCATAAGATGATGCTACATACCAAATATCTAAGCTCTAGGCCTAATGGATTCATAGAAGAAGATTTTTAAAGTTTTTTCTATATAACTCTATGTAAAACAAGTGACCCATGGTGCGGGTCATTTATCACCATAGGGTCATGATTTGTACAATCTTGTAATGAACCATAAGATGATGCTTCATACCAAATATCTAATCTCTAGGCCTTATGGATTCATAGAAGAAGATTTTTAAACATTTTCCTATATAACTCTATGTAAAACAAGTGACCCCTGGTGCGGGGCATTTATCACCGTAGGCTATGATTTGAACAATCTTGTAATGAACCATTAGATGATGTCACATACCAAATATCTAAGCTCTAGGCCTAATGGATTCATAGAAGAAGATTTTTAAGATTTTCCTATATAACTCTATGTAAAACAAGTGACCCCTGGTGCGGGGTCATTTATCACCGTAGGCTATGATTTGTACAATCTTGGTAATGGCCCATAAGATGATGTACATAACCAAATATCTAAGCTCTAGGCCTTGCAGTTTTGCAGAAGAAGATTTT
Organism: Solen grandis; assembly: GCA_021229015.1. Taxonomy (NCBI): domain Eukaryota; kingdom Metazoa; phylum Mollusca; class Bivalvia; order Adapedonta; family Solenidae; genus Solen; species Solen grandis. The sequence goes on along the minus strand of CM037790.1, from coordinate 39,293,001 downwards.
CAAAGTTTGCATTTTTAAAATCTATTTTTAGCTCCTGTGACCTACTTTTTTAACCAATCTGAATAATTTGTACAACTTTGATAGAGGGCATCATAAGGATGATTCCTGTGAAGTTTGGTCAAAATCCCTTCAGCGGTTCATGAGGAGATGTTGTTTAAAGCAAATTGTTGACGACGGACGCACGCACGCACGGACGACGGACAAAAGGCGATCACAATAGCTCACCATGAGCACGTTGTGCTCAGGTGAGCTAAAAATCAAAAGAAAAAAATAATCACTGAATCCAACAGTCCCTACTTCCTCCCTCTACCATCATCCCTTATCCTAGGCAATTAAAAGGGGATCCCTTGTAATGTGGAGTCCTTCACATAGCCCCTTCCCATACCCCATTTACAGCCCCTTCCTCTACCCCAACAATCACCCCTTTTTCTACACACTTAAATGTGAATCCCTTGTAATGTGCAGTCAAGCTTCACACAGCACCACTAACAGGAAGATTTTCAACAATGGATCGTTACAATGCAATCTCTTGCCTCCTTATTCATTTATATATTAACACCACCAGTATCACAACTAACTTCCTGCCATCAGTACTTGTATGTACACCACTCCATTCAAAGCACAATCTAGTAATATTTAGATTTCTATCATATATCCTTGAAGAATTTTGAAAAAGTAAATAATCCGTGGAAGATTCCTGCAAAATGTTACTGGGGAGAGCAATGTCTGCATGTAAAATCACTAATCAATACAACACTGGCTGAGACAGAAAAAGGATGCGTTAACCAGGGGAGTTAATCCCCAATTTCTTACCTTTGAACTAATCAAATTCTTGTCATGGGTGTAAAATTCCTTTGGCCCTGCTCCCTGTGAACACTAGTGCATGGCCAGTGTAAAATCAGATCATTTCTTTGTATTTTTCTTGATTTTTCAGATCTCAAATTAAGCAGGTATCAGGAGGGGAGAGTAATAATTTTAGGAATTTACAACCCTGCTGGTTATTATTTGTTTCTAACTGAAAGTAAATTTACTTTATTTAATCAGCTGGATAAACATGTTTTGTTACAATTTAAAATGAGTGTCACAGTACAGAAACCAGGCCCTTATTTATAAAACTCTGGCGATTAAAATATAGAATCACAATTAAGATATTCTCTTTTAATATTTTCCTTCATAATGCATTTTAATGATTTATCTAAAAAAACTTGATAATTATATTGAACGTTTAGAACAAATTAACCCTCCCCTTTTTTTTACAAGTACAATATTACTCACTGATAATATACTTATCAATACATTTAATAAAGCATGTTTTTGTATTTTACATATCTGAAGTCCTACTCCTAGACTAAAGTACACATACAATGCATCTGGCTATCATCAAGTTGACAACAATGTCTTGACAGGATCCATCCATCATTCAAAACAGTATAAGGGTATCTCAAACTTTTTCTCACTTGTCATAACACAGAATGACACTGTATACTTCAGTTCCTTTATCACCACACTAAGTACATTTAGGATGAATACATACCAGTATTTTACTTAGTTAAATTTCTGCCCCATCCTTTAAAAACTTTGTTTTTCATAATTTGCTTTTGTTTATTAATTTGATATCAAGAATTTGAAAAAGAGATTAAGTCAGTCAATCTGTACTTGCAAGTGTCTACTTTTAAGAGCAACTTTAAATAAAGTTGACACAATTTCAACCAATTTTTCTCCCAGATTGGCTTATACTAGGACAGTTTCCTATACAATGCTGTGGGCATGTCCCCACAGTCCAATCATGATCTGCACTGTGTGCTACTAAGTCATAAAATTTCAAAGCATACCCATGAACAACTAATGGTTCAGTCCAAAATTAAGAAAGGATGAGTCTGATTAAGAAATTTAGAATGGTAAGGGTTAAGAAAATGAAACTGTTGTTGCAAACCTTTAACCTTTGTTCCAGAATGCATTGTCTAGATAAGACATCAGTGTTGTACAATGACTAGATTATTTTTTATATTTTTCCACCCATTTCTAGCTTCTCTCAAAGAGGTCCCCCTCTTCCTTGTTGGTCAGATAATCTGTTTCCAACTGAATGTACTTTTTCTGAAACTGAATAGTTCACTCCAACACCTTTTTTTTTTATTATACAAGAACTTTGACCTCAATCAGAAGTTTTTTCGCCACTTTGAAAAAACAAAACAAAAAAATCTATACTTTTTAAGTTTTAAGTATTGGGAATGAAGACAAAACAAAAACACATCACTCATTATATACCAACTAAAGTCCTGGTCAATTTTTTGAAGTATAATTTCACAGCCTCAAATTTAAGTATCAAAGATTCACTCAAACTGGTTTTAATCCTTTTTGAAATCAATGGACATACAGGGCTATCCCTAGTCTGTGAAACCTTTTTTTCTTCTTAACCCTTTCCCTCATATAGACTCATTTTGACTCACTCAATAGGTACCACATAAAGCCTGATCTGCAGAAAGCCAAATTCAAACCTTACCAAATTTAATTGTAAAATCCTCATTACCAGACCACTGAGGAGCAGCGAACAGCATAAAACCTGATCAGCCTGCGAGTTACTTGCAGGCTGATCTGGTTTTATGCTGTTGGCATAGGTCTTTTCATGGTGTCCTCTATGAGGGAAAGGGTTAAGCTTTATTTATTTTACATCAATTATGAAACAAATTATCACAACTTATAAATATTAATCACTCTCAATGCTCTGGTGGCAGCATATGTGGTCATCATTGTGGGAGGAAACCGGGGAGCCTTGAGAAAATCCACATGCCTGGACGGGCGACCACTGTACACTCTCACATAAGTGACCAAAAATGGAACCCAGAACGGATTAGTGAGAAGCGAAGCATGTTACCACTAAGCTATCCTGGCACCCAGTGAAAATCTAGGGTCAAAATGCTCAAAAATTAACAGAACTGAACAGTATTTTGAGGATTTGAGGCTCTTCTCATAATGCAATTAATTATTTAATGCAAATTTGATCCCCGACTACTCAGTAACATCATCACTAACATGTAATCTTCATTCATAATCTATTCTTTATCATCAGTTACTGATTGGATGTCATAGACTCATACTGCAGCTGCCTACCCACCTGCTAATGTAATGATAACGAGGTGTGATCATTTAGAATAAGATAATTAAATACTCTGGAACTAATTTCATTATTTTTGCTTCTCATCTCTAATAAAGATACTACACTAATTTATTTCTAAAACAAATATTTTTAGTTATCTAGGTAATCAATAATTCATCATAATATCAACATGAAGAGTGTGTTACTTACTAGTTTAATTAACCCTTTCCCTCATATATACTCATTTTGATGCCCTCAATAGGTATCACATAAAGCCTGATCTGCAGAAAACCACAGTTAAACCTTACCAAAGTTAATTACAAAATACTCATTTCCAGACCACTGAGGAGCAGCGAACAGCATAAAACCTGATCAGCCTGCGAGTTACTCGCAGGCTGATCTGGTTTTATGATGTTCGCATAGGTCTTTTCATGGTGTCCTCTATGAGGAGGGAAAGGGTTAAGAATTGGAATTGAAGTATTACTTAATGTAAAGTATTGTTGGTGGAATTCAAGCCAGACTAGGTCACATTTTTTTATGGTCACAATATCTCTGATAAGTGATACCTAGCCAAAACGTCTAGATGAATTTTATGTTTATTTGCAGATATCATTAGTCTTGTCAAAATGAATTATGTGTTGAATATTTAACCCTTTCCCTCATATAAATGATATATACTCATTTTGACGACCTCAATAGGTACCACATAAAGCCTGATCTGCAGAAAACCACAGTTAAACCTTACCAAATTTAATTACAAAATCCTCATTTCCAGACCACTGAGGAGCAGCGAACAGCATAAAACCTGATCAGTCTGCGAGTTACTCGCAGGCTGATCTGGTTTAATATTATTCGCATAGGTCTTTTCATGGTTTCCTCTATGAGGGAAAGGGTTAAGTATTACTTAGCGCTAAGAATTTTTAGTGGAATACGACCCTGGTAGCCTACTTATAGAGATGGGTCAACATTTGTTTCAGTTAAAATGCATGCCAGGGTTTCAATGATGAATATGAAACATATATCTCAAACTGAGTTTTTCCAAAACTTGAAAATACACAAATGCTAAGTCCCTACATTTTGTATATATTAAAGAAACCCTATACCATTTTCTGAGAGAACATGCATAGTCTAAGCTTCTTCCCTCCTGCTTCATAAAGCATTCTTGATCTTCAAATTTTGCAAGCCAGACATGACACCTAAGAGGTCATAACCTATCACAGTCAAGATCCACAACAACTTGAAATGTTACACATTTGGATGTGTTTAAAAAAAAAAAAAAAAAAAAAAGAGCTCGAAAACAGATGTATTGAAAAATTTACCTTTGTTTTCTTTGGCTTTCCTCGAAGACAGCTGACGACTTGGTACTAATTCCTTCTCTACCTGGTCCTCTTCTCCTGAAGTACTCCCTTGCCTGTAAGATTCCTTCAAACCAAACTTTTTGTCTTTTTCCTTACTCTTTTTCTTGGATTTAGGCGACTTTTTGGTTTTCAATTTATTCTTAGCATTGGCCTCAGCCTTTTTCACTTGAGTCAAATTGATTTTCATAGTTAATCCACCCGATTTATTTGTACTTATTTTCACCTTATCGTTCTCGTTGCCAAGACAGGTAATTGCATTTTTCACAGCACTATCATCCACATCAGTGTCATCATCATCTGAAAATGTGACCACTGAATTTTGAGACACTTTATGTTGGTCAGATTTTGTCACACTTTCCTTTTGAATGGGTTTAGCACTCACCTCTGGCTCCACCTTCCTGGGCCGCCGAGGCTCAGGTATGTACTTTGGTAATTGTGGTTTATTATGAATTATGGCACTACTCATGCTAGACAGCGTCTCCGGTTTCTTACCTTGTAGGAAATTCAAAAATGAATCCATGAAAGATGTACCCCCACTTGCGTTTTTAACAATTGGTTTTGGATTTGCAGGTGGAGGCTGGTGATTGACAGCAGCAGTGTTTGGTTTGAAACTAGTATTTCCTTGTGAATCAACAACTGCATCTGCAGGGACTTGAGCCAAATGAGACAAATCATCGTCCACCTCTGCATCAACTTTAACAGTGAATGGAAAATAAGGCATTTTATCACCACCATTAGGCCGTGCACGCTTTTCTGGTGAATTTTCTCGTTGGTAAGTCTCATCCATTAAACTTGAAAATGCTGCCTCGTCTATTGTGGATGACTGGTCCCCACCTTGGGGGTTACCCATGTCTATATTCAGCACACTGTTAGGACTGACAAACTGGCCGCCGTATGAATTGTTCACATACACATTCTCCTCGTGGCCATTGAACATATCTGCACGACGAATTCCTTCCACCTGGTTAATACCGAGTTGACTGGAGAATGATTCGTGCATGTTATATTGTGACATATCCGTGCCACCGTAGCCCTCTAGGAGACCCTGGTTTTGAAACACTGCCTCCCTACTTAATTCTAGGGCGTCTGAGACAGAATAGGTTAGGTTGGATTGAGAGGTAGTGGGCGAGGGTTGATAGTTGACTATCATGGAAGGCTGTTGTGAGACGACAGCTTGATTCTGAGCTTGATGGTGAACGATACTTGGTGATTGAGAACTTTTTGCATAATTTGTTGGGTTAATACCCTTCTGGAAGGGCTGGTTCACAGAGGAAGCCATTAGGGGAGAGCTGCTATGACCTACATCTGTTAACTGGGAAGTACTGAATACCTGATTTCTGCCATTTTGTAGAAATGCCTGCTGTTGTTGTTGTTGCTGCTGCTGCTGTTGCTGCTGCTGATTTGAAATGAAATCATTGGCACCACCTCTCTGAGATATGTCAGGGAGATTTGAAAATGTCTGACCACTAAAGTTTTGCCCCACACTATCATTCTTAAGCTCACTGCTGATGTCTTTCTTTTTCCGGCTTCTAGGTTTCTTTGGTTTTGTGGTAGAATCAGCTGGTGCCTGGACCGGGGGTGGGGCCTGAACTATAGTGGAGCTGGGTAGGGGAGCCTGTGGGCTGCCCATTTGGGGCATCTGTGGGCTGCCGCCCACACTGATAGGGCTCTGCTGTGGACTTTGCTTTACCTGCGACAGCTGGTTACTTTGGCCATTATACAAGTCCTGATGCAGCATGTGCTTCTGCTTCTGCTTTGCTTGTCTATCTGTAACAACAGGGGCAGGGTGTTTCTGTATATGCTGTGGATTGTTCACATCCAGCTTTTGCTGCGTAGAGCTGATAGAAGCCAGATCCTGCAGTGACACGTAGGTCTCCGTCTGCTGGTTGCTATGGTGATCTGGTGTCGCCGGGCTGACTGCTTCATACCTCATTGCGTCTGAATACATGCCGACATCAGACTTTGTAGGAAATGCTGATGACTGTGAGAATGCAAACATGCTTGGCTGAGTGGAAACCGGTGTCACCGACTGACTGCGTGGATCATACATGGTGTTAGATGGGGGTGATTTGGTACTTCGGGTTGGGAAAATCTCGGAGCCTGAGTAAGGGTTTCTTTGAACGAGGGTTGTTGTTTTTGAGCTATGAGCAGGTGGCGGGTTGAGGGTTTGCTGAGCAGAAATGGCCGATGCAAACTCCACAGATGAAAGCTCAGCTGCATGCATGTATGGATTTGGGTTCTGAGGCATGAAATTTTGTAAACCCCACGCTTTCTGAGTGACATCGATAGAGGCACTTGTGGGCAGAGATGTGGAGTAGCTGACATCTTTGAGAAGTCCTGAATCTTGTGTGAACAGTGGCTTTGACGACACATTTGCAGTGGTTTGAGAGGTCAACCGGAGGCCTGCATAGGGATCTGTAAATCCAGGCTGGCCAAGAGGGAGGGTCTTGTAGCTGCTCTGTCCAGAGATGTTCGGTAGGTGCGACTCAGGAATGGTGGAGGCATGCAGGGCATGACCTGTGTACCCGGGTAGAGGACCGAAGGATCGAGCTGCTGCAGATGTCAGAGAAGAATGTGAAGGAAAGCCGGTTCCTAGTCCAATGCCTGTCAAAATAAAGAATAAGTTTGTCATTTTAAATTAACCCTATTCATTGCTGATATATGTGAATAGCATAAATGTAAATTTTGTTTAAATATATATCAATGTCACATTCTTACTACAGAAAACAGTGGTGAGTGTTATTTCTGCTTGTCTTTAGTCTGAAAATATATCTAAACAAGAGGGCCATGATGGCCCTGGATCGCTCACCTGAGTACCATTGCTACAACTGATTACAAGGTTTTTAAACAGGCAAGAATTCTGATATAACTCAATCTTAAACATTTTAGCCCTGACAATACTACACACCAAATATATAAGCACTGGGCCTTATGGTTTCAGAGGAGAAGACTTAGTGCGGGGTCATTTATCTCCAAAGGGCCACCATTTTGAAAATCTTGATAATGAACCATTAGATGATGCTACATACCAAATATCTAAGCTCTAGGCCTAATGGATTCATAGAAGAAGATTTTTAAAGATTTTCCTATATAACTCTATGTTAAACAAGTGACCCCTGGTGCGGGGGCATTTATCACCATAGGGTCATGATTTGTACAATCTTGGTAATAAACCATAAGATGATGCTTCATACCAAATATCTAATCTCTAGGCCTTATGGATTCATAGAAGAAGATTTTTAAAGATTTTCCTATATAACTCTATGTAAAACAAGTGACCCCTGGTGCGGGGTCATTTATCACCGTAGGGCTATGATTTGTACAATCTTGGTAATGGCCCATAAGATGATGCTTCATACCAAATATCTAAGCTCTAGGCCTAATGGATTCATAGAAGAAGATTTTTAAAGCTTTTCCTATATAACTCTATGTAAAACAAGTGACCCCTATTGCGGGGGCATTTATCACCGTTTGGCTATGATTTGAACAATCTTGGTAATGAACCATTAGATGATGCTCATAAAATATCTAAGCTCTAGGCCTATGGATTCATAGAAGAAGATTTTTAAAGATTTTCCTATATAACTCTATGTTAAACAAGTGACCCCTGATGCGGGGGCATTTATCACCATAGGGCTATGATTTGGACAATCTTGGTAATGAACCATAAGATGATGCTACATACCAAATATCTAAGCTCTAGGCCTAATGGATTCATAGAAGAAGATTTTTAAAGTTTTTCCTATATAACTCTATGTAAAACAAGTGACCCATGGTGCGGGGTCATTTATCACCATAGGGTCATGATTTGTACAATCTTGGTAATGAACCATAAGATGATGCTTCAGACCAAATATCTAATCTCTAGGCCTTGCAGTTTTGCAGAAGAAGATTTTCAAAGTTTGCATTTTTAAAATCTATTTTTAGCTCCTGTGACCTACTTTTTAAACCAATCTGAATAATTTGTACAACTTTGATAGAGGGCATCATAAGGATGATTCCTGTGAAGTTTGGTCAAAATCCCTTCAGTGGGGGAGATGTTGTTTAAAGAAATTGTTGACGACGGACGCACGCACGCCGGACAAAAGGCGATCACAAAAGCTCACCATGAGCACGTTGTGCTCAGGTGAGCTAAAAATAATTAACTTTGCAATACTTTTATAATACATTGTGATAATAATATACGATAAAAGGATTTTTGAAATTTTCACTATTTCAGCAGTATGATATACAGAGCTACACAGCTCCATATGCAAGCCTTCTGGAGTGGGTGGGGGACATTTTCTTGAGTTTGGGGAAAGAAATTCTGGGGTAAATAGAAAATTTGGGGAGTAACGCTTATCAAGAACCCCCAAATCAAGAAAGGAAAAGCCCTGTACACAGTCACTAAGTCATAGTGTACTTGGAAAAAAAAATATTTAGAATGTTTTATGAGAAAGATATGCCTTCTTTGCCAAGTTTTTGTTTTTGAAACAAACATTACCTTGTGCAAGGGTTCCTCCTTGTTCTGATAACAATATATCAGGATTTGCAAATCTGGTAGAAAGTGTATTTCTGTAGAACTCTGGGTCCATTCTGCTATTTTATTCCTTTTCTGAAATAAAAGATACTTTATAAATATAAATTTTATTAAAAGTATGAAAATGTATGTCTGTACAACTGCTTTTAAAATTTTTTGATATTCTGGTATACTTAAAAATTCCTGTGACTTTCATCTGTCCAAAGTGCAATCAAGGTAATATGCTTCAGCATTAAAATTAAGCCCAACAATACAATGGGCTGCAGAAGTTTAACAAACGTTTCTCAAGTCAAGAATTTGTGTCAACTTTGATAAACAGTTTAACTGCCTTAACACATTGATAAATCTCCAAATCAATCAATGGACAATTTCAAAAGAAATGAGTACTGGCTGAATACAATCATATGTCTCCTGACCAATTAAATTCTAGTAAAACATGAATGTACATTCAAGAAACAATGACACTGTAAAGAAAAATGTGCAAATTGTGGTCTGTGGACAAGAGTATGCTCCTTTCCATTATCTTACAACAACCTTGGATGACTTTTGAGGTAACAAATGATGAAACAGATGATCTTGATAGTTTTCCTATTTTAAACATCTAAATTAAAAATTTACATCAGTCACTAATTCAGGAAAAAGGCAACTGAAAAACAACTTGCATGCCAAATTTTTAACCTTATTTTTTTTTTCCTTCAAAACCAGCTGTTTATCTATAGGTGGATAAACATGTTAAATATGGGAAAATCCACTCTGAATCAAAAACCTCCAATGTGCTCACCCTATCCCCTTTGTAGGACAAATTTACAAACATATGCAAGCTGCAACAGATCATTCCAATGTTAACAGCAGGGATCGAAAATTCCACTCGTATTTACGAGAAGATTGTGTGGCCTGGTGAGTGAAAAATGTAGCCTGCTCGTCCAACAGGATATGTGGAAAATCGCAAAAGTAGAAGACCACTAGAATGAGCATAATTACAGTCAATGTGTTTACAGTTTATTGAAGGAAAACCGGAAACAAAGCCAGTGTTTTGGGTTATGTATAAAATGGGCACTGTATAAAACACTGATGGACGCACTCAATTCCCATGCACGCGTCCTATTGAACAATGTGTACAGAGCTTATCGTCGCGTTTTTGTGTGTGTGTGTGTGTGTGATTATTTTTTCTAATCTCATAATTATCCAATTTTATTTTAATATTTTGAATCAAAATGCTAATTAAAGTTAATATTGAAAATAAAAACACACATGAACATCTGTCCTGAGTTTAAACTGAACAAAACATTGTCTGTTGAATTTTGAAAATATAGAAGGGTGCCATGTTTAAAATTGAAGGCCAGCAAGGATTCAGAGAGTAAAGAGAAAGAAAAGCGCCTAGAAAAAGAAGAAAAAAGTATACAAAAAGTGTAGGCATTTCATTTAAATCCACAAATTCATATCAAAATTACGAAAAACATGTTTTACTGGGCCTAGAGTGCGACTTCTTATACAAGTTTCAAAAGTAGATCATCTTATGTTGAAAACTGTTAAATGTTATTGCATTAATTTTTATATAAGTATTAATTCATTTATTAAAGATTTATTACATTTATAAGTAAATTTAAGCTGCATAGATAACCTTGAAAATCAAGCATGAAATGCAGGACAAGTAGCATAACATGCAGGACGAGTAGAATTTAGCAGCTACAAGTCCTGCAGGATGAGTGGCTCTAAAAAGGATTTTCGATCCCTGTAACAGATATTATTCGATTATATCAATCCCTGTATACTGCTTAAACTTTATATGAGTATTACATGCAGGACAAGTACATGCTTGATGTTAGTTAAAGTAATTTGTGACTAAATACTAGAGAGTTACTTGGCTGCTGATACAAATCTACTGTCAGATTGAACATAAGGCATTTTCAGTTTAGTATTAGATGTTTACTGAGCAACTTAAAAACAACTCTACAATTAACAGGAAAAGTGAGAGGGAGTCTTTGGCCTTCCGCCTACTGAGTAGCATAGTGTTTGAACCCTTCCAGCACATGTGTGTCCCCTAGTCAGTAATTCTATTGTTTATGAGCAATTGACCTTGTCATGAATAGAAAATAATTCCTTTACAAGAGGAAAAAGTGTGGCTTTACAAGAACTGGAAAGGTATATATTAGCTAGTAACTAGAAATGACCTAAAGCATCTCATTTGATTTTTAACAGACTTTGAAAAGCTGTTATTGTTTTAAGAGGATATAATCTAATCAGGGTTCCCGCTGGCCATCGCCATTGTCGCCAATGGCGCCAGAAAAAAGAATCTGGCTCCAAAAAAATTGAAATGGCGAAAGGTTATGACGCCTTATTTTTCATAATTGGCGCCGCAAAATAAACTTGTGTTTTTGCTTGGTTCCCGATTTTTCATTCTCCGCATATTAACCGCAATGAAAAGCGGATCACCAATCAGTTTACTCAAGCGTGTTTACCGTTATCGTGTAATCTTAATGATGGGTCTATTGTTTGTCACAGCAGGTGACAAAAGATTATTCTTATCCATTCATCGATTACGTAATCATGCTGCAGTAAATGACCAGAGGGCATGTGACCTCACTTACTTTGGTAAATTGCAAATTCTGGGACAGTGTTTGATCAGCTGATTTTGACATGTCGGCTGCTAATTTACAGATCCAGCCATGATCAGTTTCATATAAATTAGTCTTTGTAAGTAAAACATATTGAAGTATGAAATGCAATAGTCGTAGAGGTTTAGTTTGAGATTTTGATATATTCAAGTAGTTCTTGACTTGGCTAAGTTTGGTCACAAGGCTGACTAGTTTTGCTGCACCGAGTTTTCTTTCTATCAATGTTTTTTTCCATTGAAAAATATTTCCACTACTAAGACAAAGTTCTAAAACATATTTTTCTTTTATTTGTTTTATTTTTGATTTTTTTTCAGTTATTGCAGGTAGATAGATCAAAAGGGAAACAAATCAATTGCATAATAATTTGTTCTTCCTCCCTTCATAAAATTTACAATTATTAAATAAATAACATCTCTTTAATTAAATATTATATCCTGAGTGAATGTGTGTGTGAGTAGTTTGAATATACCTGGTAATACAATTTAATACATACGGTACCTGTTTTTAAAGGGAGAAAAAATAAACATAATAAAAATATATATTTGAGCCATTGGCACAAACTGCCTTAATTTGGCTCCAAGTTATCTTGTTTGGCGAAAGTTGTGGCGCAAACTTTTTTTCAGCCAGGGTGAACCCTGCTAATGAATCATGCTATCAATCTATTACTGGATACTGCAAACCTCTCTTGCAAGTAATTTAAAGACAAAAAAAATAGTGATTCTATCATTCTTGGCAGTTCATTATAAAAATCTTAAATTTTATGAACATTTGTTCCAGCCAGAAAAAGACTGAAGGTAGCTGGAAAATGACTTGGTTTTTTAATACAAGGGTAGGTCAACTGGTTAATGTTGTAGTGAAACTCTTAAAGTGTTTATCATGTTTGATTTATTGTGTTAACAGAATGTAAATATGTCTTGAATAGATGTCATTTTGCTTCAAATAAGAATTTTGTATGCTAAAGTTTTTAATGCAATAACACCCTCTAGTTTTAAAGCACTTGAATGGGACAATCATAGAATGCCAAAAATAATAATAATAGGGTACACAAGCGTGTAAAGGTTAAGTTTTCATTTAGTAATGCTAATACTAAGTACTCGTCCGTCGATATTAAGAAACTTCAGCTGCAACTTGCATTCCTTATTTTACATCGAATTAAACTTTTCAGTACCTTATCGTGGAAAGCGTTTGATGAGACACAAATAAGACATATATTTTTTCAGTAAGAAATAGCTTGTTACATAGTATCAATAAGTTAGTTTAATCTCTAAGGCGGGCACTTAAAGATAGTTATGGTTTGTTGTGGTGTCTACAAATCAAAAGTTCTGGGACGTCAATGTTTACATTAAGGAAATTACGAAATTTCAATTATTATCCATATCTATTAGCACAGTCGTTTTGAAAATCAGGTCTTAAAAGTTTTTTGCAATAAGCAATTGAATGAAACATTGCAACAAATGAAAGAGATGCAAAGTTACTAGAAAATAATCTTGACAACCTGGGAATGAGAGTAGTCCAACGTGCGCCATTTTGGATCTTACCCAACATGCAACACATGAAAGTGGTTTTACGAAGTGGGTCGTTAATTAAATTATTGACATAATCTGGTGACGAATGATATATGTTGTGGTTCTGAGGAAAATATATTCAGACACGTAGATTAAATGGTGGTGAATAAGTAATTCATTTTAATAATTTTGAAAAAAAAAAGAAAAAACACCTGGGCGGAAGTGAATATTTTAGTAACTTTTGCGCATGCGCTGTTGAGCCGATCGAACAGAAGAGTTATAGCATGATGGACGGTAATGTGAAACAAAACTAACCGTTGTATTTCTGTCTCGATTTACAAAATTCCATTGCATTTGGATAGTTTGATTTAGGACTTAAATCCATTGACATTTCTCCTCTTTATTATTCTTTCAGATCTCCGCTCATGGTGGGAGGTCCCCAGCATTGCACATTTCTGCTCCCTCTTCAGAAGCGCATTTGATCTGACAGATTTTGATATAGAGGTATAACCCATGCTTACATTGTAGTATGATATGAAAATGACATCTAATGCAAAAGATCACAAGCAAAATTATCCTGTTAAACTATATAAAAGGGAAAACATGACATGAAATTTTGGAAGAATTGAAACCATATTTTTATAAATCATTTTTTTTGTTTACAAAGGGAGCTAATTGATGGTAATTGCACAGTTATTCACTCTTTGTTTACATTCATTCCTGAAAAAATATTCATATACATGTATAAGCTTTAACTGCCTTCATATTAAATTTTCAATATGGACCAAAATATATAAAGCGTCTGAAAGCAAAACCAGGCATCATGTAGGTTCCAGTTTATCAAATATCTTGCACCGTCCCAGCTGAAAATTCTGGAATATGTTGAATTAGTATATTTTAGGTCTTTCTTTCTGGGTCTGTATATTTCAGGTCTTTCTTTCAGGCATTAAAGACTTCATTCATATTCATTCATAGCATCACGTGAAAAGTATATTAACTGTAATATGTATGATTACAATGAATAATTATGCATCACATGTTGATAAAAATTATTTCTTACAAAACTGTTTACCATGTTAAAATCAATGTTGAAACTATTTAAAAAGTCCAGTACAATTACACTGACATTAACCCAGACAAAATGAATCGACTACAGCATTAGAATGAGTCATGTACAGTAACATTCCTAATTGGTGTAAGACTAGGTAAAAAGTATTTTAAACAGCCTTGTATGTGAGGACAGTATGCAACCCTGAAAAGTGTAACAAACTAGCACTGACATGTAATTAACCTATACGACATTGGAATCGGATTCCTATCCTTATTAATATACTAAGGTTTGGTGTATCCTGTAAAAGATTTTTAGACACTGTCAGTCTGCTGTTAATATAAAAAGTCTCCTTCTCAATCTTCGATATATTTTGCTGGATAAAAGGGGACGCATACTCAGCATGTGCCCGAAAAGTTTAACTTTTCTAAAAACCCTGAAAAAGTCCTATCAGCAACCAGTCTGCATGCCCTCAAATAATCAATCTATATGCCATCATTCCAGTTTGCCGTTTATTCTAAATGAGGTTGTGTTTGCCAAGAATATTGAAATACATACAGTCAAACTTGTATTAAGCAGCCACCCAAGGGATGGGCCACAGTTGGCTGCTTAAGACAAGTTGGCTGTTTAAGACAAAATATAGTATCGGCCATTTTTGATAGAACATGTCAGTTAATATATGCTTGCTTGTATGTATGTATTTACTTTTACCTTTTTATACATATATATTATACCTATACACAAACTGTCTTTTTTTTCTCCACCTTTCAATTTTTATCTCTTTCTGAGTCTTATACCAATAACAAAGTAAATATTCAACTGATAAGCACATGTATGAATATATCAAAAATAAACATGTATCTTAAAAAAGTTAAATAACTCATAAGTGGGCCAGACATAGGAACTTGTTTTGATGTTGTGTCGAGAAACCAGCGGTAACAGATATTGTTAAATTATCGTTGGGCGTTGTTCGCCATGATCTATTTAGCTCTAAATTTTTGCTCTCTCAAACTATTTAAGTAATTCCCGTTTTCTTTTTGAGATAATCTGGATCTGAATCAAGCCATGGTTAAATTCATCTGCAATTATTCCAGAGCTTTTCCCAGCTTCGGGTAGTTTCAGAATTTTCATTCTGTTTCCTAACGTCAGACATTTTCGTTTAGACATGATGGCATATGCTGACACATTATCGTTATGTTCTAAATATTCCATTTAATATCACTAGCGATTTCTTGTTTTTAGTAGCAAACATCAATGTTCTTTGATCAAGCAATTGATAAAAACATCTTTATAACTCTCGAAAGATAAAAGATGTCCACATATAATTATGCATTCATAATTCCAACATTAACACCGATAGGGATTCATCTAGTCAGCCGAGCAAATCGAACGTAGCACAATCGAGTGCATAACTGTTCATATGCATGATGTGTATTTCATAGATAAAAGGCAATCGGGAATAATTAAAACACTCACTGATGCTTGATTGGTTAAGCTAGCCCTTTGCAAACAGCGTAAATTTGCCAGTGAAAGTGTGCCAATTATGCCTGTGGGTGGGAAGCAGTGGATTAATGGGCACATGTTAGGTGCGGGATCACACAAGCTGCTTGACCGCTAGTTAGTACTCCTTTGAAGTAGGATTATCCCCTTGTAAGGTGACCGTTGACCGCATATGACAAGTGACCGCTAATTACATGACAATTAAAGAAGGATTTTCTCAGGAGGTCCTGACATGACCGATTACGTCATGGTGACCGCTTAATACACGTGACCGCTATCACAAGTTTTACTGTATTTATGTAAATGATGTAATTTTTTAGCTGAAGTGAATATTTGTGTGCAAAATGAT